>JBAWJQ010001170.1:0-434544 GCA_037783105.1 Bactrocera zonata | reverse complement strand
CTATCTATATATCAGCTACATATTTGTGGGCACACACACAGACGGGATGTATCACATCTGGCAGCACTGTTTGTCAGCCATTCTATTATCTCATTCTCTGTCAGTTATTCTATCATCTCATTCTCTGTCAGTTATTCTACTATTTCATTTTCCGTATATTCGTGGAAATTCACAGTAATGTAATTCACAGTTTCAACTGCATTCCTTAATTCTTAAGTTACAGTTTAAGAAACGGTCACTCTTTGTACAGACGCCAACAGGGCTACACGTTTATTCTAATTTATCCAATAAATTTAGCGTGGTGGCTAATATCTCCACCATAATTGGTGACTCCGACGTGATCGAATTGGAATCCGACGTGATCAAATTTGATTAAACTTTATCTCTTCTCGCGTTTAAGTACAAATGAGTGCAAACGTTAGTAGTAATTGCAACTCACGCTCGTCGTAATTTCACGTTCATCAGTTTTAAAAATTTGTGCAAACCAGTGACCACGTGCTTTCAATCGATTCACTGACATGCCATTAGAGCATACGCCAAACAAAACAGTGAGCTGTAACTCGCCAAGCACGTGCACCAATATTCCAAGCGTCCTAACACCACTTTCTTCGAACATGACCACAAATGACCCAGCTCTGGCCATCGGCCACGTCACCGAGGAAACTCAGAACACCGCATCAGTCGTAGCTGTGTCCAGCTGCAAGCTTCCGCAGTTCTGGTCCATCCAGCCTCGTTTGTGGTTTGTCCAGGTCGAAGCAGCGCTACAGGTGGCCCGTATCACAAATGACGCATCACGCTACAATCACATCGTCAGTGCCTTGGACACTGATTCAATGTTGCAGCTAGCGGATTTCCTGCAGAATCCACCAGAGACCGACAAGTACGCGAAACTGAAGGACGAGATATTGAAGCGGTTTTCAGAATCCAGCGACCGCCAGCTTCACCGAGCGCTCACAGAGGTTCAACTCGATGACAAAAAACCTAGCCAGCTCCTGCGCCAGCTCAGAATTCTCATGGGCGACAGGGCCTCAGAGGACTTACTGCGTATAAAGTGGTTGGCATTGTTACCACCATCTACCAGCCGGTGTCTCAAACTACTGCGAGATGCCCCTATAGATGAGCTTGCTGAAGTTGCAGACGAGCTAATGGAAAACCAAGCTGGCCATTCCGTCATGGCTACACATCACCAGCCTGCCCAGGCAGCACACAGGGCGACAAGTTCGAGAATTCACTGCTCACCAGCATGGCAAAGGACGTGTCCGGCCTTAAACTTGCCATAGCCGACCTGGTGACCTGTATCAAGGAACAAGGGATTACTCGAGACCGGCCCCAAGCAGCATCTGGCCGTCTCCAGCAGTCATCATCGAAGGAAGAGCCAGCCTCAGACAGGAAGAAGTTTTGCTACTATCACCGTCTCTATGGGTCCAGAGCCAAAAAGTGCGAGCGTCCTTGCACCTTCAACCCATCGACGGAAAACTAACCTCGCTGTCGACCATTCAGGCGGCCGGCGACAGCATAGAGGCTAGCATACCACCAACCAGAGAGCATCGCCTTCACGTTCATGATCGCACAACAAACATGCGATTTCTTGTCGATTCTGGATCAGTGATCTCTCTCATGCCCAAGTCCGCCATCACTCACACGCTCAACGAAGATGATCTGACTCTCTTCGCAGCCAACGGGACCGTTATCCGAACCTACGGTCGAAAAATCATCACCCTTGATCTCAACCTTCGCCGTACATTTAATTGGTCTTTTATAATTGCAGATGTTAAGTCAGCCATTCTCGGTGCAGACTTCCTGGTCCACTTTGCATTGCTTCTAGATCTCAAAGGACGATGTCTCATCGACACAACCTCGTCATGCACAACTCAGGGCACACTATCTGAGGCCACGGTACACAGCATTTCAACAATCGACCGCTCAATCTGTCCTGGTGCACATGACGCTCAATACCTGCAATTACTCAACCAATTCATCGACATAACTCATCCCAGCACCAATCCTGTCACAGCCACTGACAGTCAAGTCGCTCATCACATTGAGACAACTGGGCCACCAGTATTTGAGCGCCCACGACGTCTCACCGGCGAGAAGCTTCAAATAGCCAAAGATGACTTTGACCTCCTGCTACATCATGGCGTGATCCGTCCATCGAGCAGCCCATGGGCCAGCCCTATCCACATGGTGCCAAAGAAAACTGGTGGATGGCGCACCACAGGTGACTATCGAAAATTAAACGCCAACACAGTTCCAGATCGATATCCAGTCCCTCATGGGGATGACATTCTCCAGCGTCTCCACGGATCCACCGTTTTCTCCACCATCGACTTAGTCAGGGCTTACCATCAAATACCCATGGCCAAGTCAGACATTGCCAAAACAGCTGTAACCACTCCTTTTGGACTTTTCGAATTTCTGGGTATGCCACCCGGACTACGCAACGCCACGCAGACTTTCCAAAGGCATATGGACAACATCCTCAGAGATTTGGACTTCGTGGGCTGCTTCATAGACGATCTAATTGTCTATTCTCAGTCACACGAACAGCACCTACAACATCTCACCACCATCTTTGAAGTCCTGCGCGCACATCACCTCACCATCAATCCAAAGAAGTGCCAGTTTGGCAAGTCTGAAGTCATCTACCTGGGGTACACCATCAACAAAGACGGCTACACTCCTCCCGCCGAACGCACGCAAGCAATCGCCGATTACACCAAGCCAGAAACCGTCAGCGATCTACGTCGTTTCCTGGGGATCGTCAACTACTACCGGCGAGCGATTCCTCAAGCGGCCCAAACACAATCACCACTGACGGACTTTCTCAAACATGCCAAGAAGAGGGACAACACTAAAATCCAGTGGACACCTTCTGCAGATCAAGCCTGGCAAGACTGCAAGAAGAGTGTCATCCAAGCCACGCGCCTGGCTTTCCTCGCACCAAACGCCATCCTCTCATTGAGATCCGACGCCTCGGATACAGCCATTGGGGCCGTTCTTGAACAGCGACACCAGGACTCATGGCAACCACTGGCCTTTTTCTCCCGCAAGCTCAGTCCAGCAGAGACCAGATACTCTACGTACGACCGTGAACTTCTAGCCATCTTTGCTGCCATCAAATTTTTCAAGCACATTCTCGAGGGAAGAAACTTCAGCATCTTCACCGACCACAAGCCAATCATCTACGCATTTTCTCAACGTGCTGACAAGGCATCACCTCGCCAACTACGTCAATTGGACTACATCTCACAGTTCTCAACTCAGATTTTCCATACCAAGGGCACAGAAAACGTCGTAGCTGATGCGCTTTCAAGGATTAATACCATAACCATGCCAACCAAACTTGATGCTGAGACCATTGCACTGGCACAACTCCAAGACGACCAGCTTAATGATGTCCAATCCAGCACATCTCTCAAGCTGCACCTGATGAACATCGAGGGTCACGATATACTATGCGATGTGACCAATAATACTGTGCGACCTTATCTTCCACAGCCACTCAGACGCCAAGCCTTTGACATCATCCATGGTCTTTCTCATCCTAGTGGCAGGGCCACAGTCAAGGAACTCACCGGAAGATTCGTCTGGCCAAGTATTAGAAAAGACGCACTCCTCTGGTCCAGACACTGCATACCATGTCAACGTTCCAAGGTCCATCGTCACAATCGCACCACACCAAACCATATTGACGTACCAGACAATCGCTTCGAGCACGTCCACCTGGATCTCATAGAGCTGCCCAGAGTCAAGGACCTTCGCTACTGTCTGACGATCATCGACCGCTTCAGCAGATGGCCACACGCCATACCACTCAACAGCATGACAGCCGCGACAGTTGCACACGCCTTTTACACTCAATGGATTTGTCAATTTGGTTCACCATTGACAATCACCACTGATCAAGGTCTACAATTCGAATCAGCACTTTTCACCTCACTCTCACGAATGCTGGGCATTCATCGCATCAGAACGACACCGTATCATCCTCAATCGAATGGTCTGGTGGAACGATGGCACCGCACACTCAAGGCGGCTCTCATGTGCAATAATGAGGCACCTTGGCCGGACATGCTACCGTCAGTTCTACTAGGACTCCGAACCGCATACAAGCCAGATCTGAGAGCATCTCCTGCTGAAATGCTTTTCGGGACCACACTGCGTATACCCGGTGACTTCTTTGCCACAGCAGGCACACCAGGTGATCCACAGACATTCGTGGGGAAGTACAGGCAAATCATCCAAGCAATCAAGCCAACACCAACAGCTCATCACACCAAACACAAGCTGTTCCTACTCAAAAACCTTGACACGTGCACTCACGTCTTCAAGAGAGTAGACTCCATCAAGAAGCCTCTGGAACAACCATACACTGGCCCCCATGAAGTCATCCAGCGTGTAAACGACAAAAACTACATCATCAGGATCAATGGGGCAGACAAAACAGTGTCAATCGACATGCTGAAGCCAGCATACATTGAGTTAACAGACGCGCACCAAGCACCTAGTTGCTAGTTCATCTAGTAAAGGAACTCAACCTTTAAAAGTCCAGCGGGACTTTATTCGGAGGGGAGTACTGTGGGCACACACACAGACGGGATGTATCACATCTGGCAGCACTGTTTGTCAGCCATTCTATTATCTCATTCTCTGTCAGTTATTCTATCATCTCATTCTCTGTCAGTTATTCTACTATTTCATTTTCCGTATATTCGTGGAAATTCACAGTAATGTAATTCACAGTTTCAACTGCATTCCTTAATTCTTAAGTTACAGTTTAAGAAACGGTCACTCTTTGTACAGACGCCAACAGGGCTACACGTTTATTCTAATTTATCCAATAAATTTAGCGTGGTGGCTAATATCTCCACCATATATTTCTATATTTGCACCTTTATCTCTGTACGACAAGCAATAACAAAATTGTGTTTCATTGTAAAACATATTTTTACGAGCGATGCTTGTTCTATACGATGACAGCTCGATTATTATGTCTACATTTTCTGACAATTGCTGTATTTTTGTGATTTGGTTCTAAATTATCGCACTTCTTTGAACAATTTTTTAAATTTTCGACAATTCTAACCTCAAATATTTCTATATGGGAAGAAAAACACAAATATACTGAAATACTCAAATTTCGGTATTAAATTTTTTTGTAATATCACATTATAACATACATTTTTGTAGTGTAGACTTTGAGGATGACTGCATAACCATTTACTAAGACGATTTTTCTGAAGCTACCATACATTGAGTTAGAACCGTTAATGTTAACCATGTTAACTAGTCTAAAAACCCACAACAGTCTAACTTGGACTTTTTATTCGGGTAGTAAGGAAAACGAATAGAATTTCACCCTTTCAAGTCAGCAGGGTCTCTACGGCGACGACAATTTAAATATGTCTCGAAATCTTTTAGGTTAGGTTAAGAGGTCGACCTTACCAGGGATCTCAATTGGAACGCCGATCTGTTGTGGTACTTAAAACTCCTATATAATAGATCATAAACTTTGAAAATATCAAAATTTGTTCACACAGCTAATGTCAGTTTCGGCTCTGTCCCCTGGTTCGCCGAAGATATGACACTTCAGTCTTGCAAAAGCGAGACAATGGAAATAGAAGTGCCTTTATGTTTTCACCCTATCTCCTTCCATACAACTTTGAGAATTAGCATCCGACAGGATTTTTAGCACTACCGCATGATTGCCTATTGGACAGTGTAAGAACCCCTACGATTGCGACAAGTGGAACTCTGCTAAAGGCAAGTGGTTCAGTAGTTCTTCGGTTTTCTACTTTGGATCAAAAGAATTTCGGAAACACTGGTTGTAGTCACTTTCCGGTCCCTCTTCGCTGCGGCTTGAATCTCCTCTATCGTATAAAAACGGTATCCCCGGAGCGGTCTTTTGAGCTTGGTGAACAGCCAGAAGTCGCACGGTGCCAGATCAGGTGAATACGGTGGTTGCGGAACGATATAGGTTGAGTTTTTGGCGAAATGATTACGAATTACGAGGGCAGTATGGGGCATTATCGTGGTGTAAAAACAAAGAATCGTCTTTCCACAATTCCGGCCTTTTTAGGCGGATAGTGTTACGCAAACGACGCATAACGTTCAAATAATATTCCTTGTTGCCTGTTTGACCGGTTGGAGGGAATTCATAATGCACAACACCACGATAATCGAAGGAAACAGTCAACATGACCTTGACCTTTGATTTTCGGGCGATTTTTTGGTCTCGGCTCTCTTTTGGCACGATATTCGCTCGATTGATCGGTTGTTTCGGGGTCGTAAGCATAGATCCAAGTCTCATCGCCAATTATAATGCATTTCATGACACCCTGGTAGTCGGAAAGCATCGTTTCACACACTTCAACGCGACGCCTTTTTCCAAAAAATTCAATGTTTTCGGTACCAGTCGAGATTTGACGCGCTTGAGGCCCAAAACATCCTTCAAAATGGTATTGGCTGAGCCTTTCGATATGCCAACTTCATCAGCAAGGTCTCTAGTTGTTAATCGACGATTTTTTAACACCAAATCTTTGATTTGTTGAACGTGAGCTTCGTCGCTTGAGGTTGATGGTCGCCTTGGACGCTCTTCGTCTTCGACACGTTCACGGCCGGCTTGGAACTCACTATACCACTTGTAAACATTTTTTTTAGACATAGCCCCATCACCAAAGGCTTCCTGCACCATCCTCAACGTATCTGCAGCAGAAAATTGATTCCGTAAATAAAATTTAATGCAAATTCTTTGCTCAACAAATTTCGACATCGCAAAAAACGAAAAACTCACTTTTAGCACTTTTAAATTCAAATGTCACCTTTTATGGGCACAGTAGTATGTTATATCTAATGCGGACAGACACTCTTTGACTAATTTTGAGCGCACACATAGCGAGTTCAGCATTAGTATTGCCGATATGCTTTTGAAGTGAATGCTTACCTCCCTGAAAGAGACTGTACTTCGTAGCAAAGACGTCTAGAGTCGTCTTTATATCTGCAACTTCTGCCTAAAAAACACTACAGCGGTCCGGTAGCCCAAAGCTAATATTAACAGAGAGCTCCTTATTGAAATTCCCCCTCAAACCTTGCCTCCTAGCTTCGACCAATCCGGCAAAAAGCTCATATGGCTCGTCGGTATATGAGCCGCCACGAGAAGTCCCTGCGACGCAGTAAACTAAATGTTCAAAAATGCAGCTGAAGAGAAAAGAGAATTTCGGTGTGCCCTTGTTCCGACTCTTTCATATATACAGTTTCCCTGAGCTTTAGAGTGCACTTTGCAGTAATTCACCTGCCGGCAATGACCACAGGTGCTATGTGTAAAATGTCATCAAGTGCTGCAGTGCACCGGAGGTATTTATAAGAGCCGCTCTTTGCACACATTCAAGCTTTTTGGCAAGTGTACTCTTTTCGAGCGTCTTTCATCAAAGGAATACACCGTAGAAGGTTTCGTAGTGCCAATACACCACTTTAGGTGAGAGTCCCGTTGTCCACTTAACTCTTCTACAGCAATATAAGCCAAACGATGCCTTCCTTACTATCTCCTCAATATTTGGCCTCAATGAAAGCTTTCTATGAAGGATAAGTCCTAGGTATTTCATCTTATCAACAGTTGAAGGCGTGAGCATCCGAAAGAGGGAAAAGGCACGTCTAGGATCTTATACCTCCTAGTGAATAAAGCCATTTACTTTTACTTGGGTTGATAGCTTATATTCCCCCTGTTTGATATACCGAGCTACCCCTCGGTTAGTTCGTGGATGATATTTAAAAAATTTCTTTTAACAATGTCATCAGCGTGGGCTATCACTCGACAGCCTACCATTGGATGACCTCGATGACAACTTCTCTGAATTTTACCAACCTTTTGGGGCTTAAATAACCGTTACAACCCGACAAACTTGTTCTTCCAAGTCTCGTTAACCACCGAGATCCAAAGCAGTGGGGTGCCTCTCATACCCCTCTCCGCTGGCACGGTTCTGTTACAAAAAAGTGCTCGAAATCTGTACTTAAATATTTTTTCAATTCCATGCCAACCAAATAAACCAGCTCCTCTTACTTTGTTTCACTATAACAAGAACTTCGACTCAGTTTTTCAGTATCAATGCGTGTTTTTATATATATTTTTTTTAACTTTTTCAAAATATTTAATTAGAAAATAATAGTTTTCGAATCACCTCTCTATAAAATTTGCAGCGTTACTCTTGAAAAATGCCGAGCCATAAAATCACAAATATAAAAACACACTAATACGTGATTTGCTCTCACTAGAAACATTATAAGTGTATTTCAAAATAGCATTTTATGATGCTTTAATTAAAAACATATACAGATTAGCGCCGCAGTGCCCTTAATTAATCAAGTAAAAGCAAAAACAAATTAGCTCGCAGCAAAATCGCTAGCATTGCGAATATAGAGCTAACGTGAAAATAGACCTATACAAACACACAAGTTTACGCATACAAAGAACTGTTGTTTTTGGGGCTCACAACAGTTTTGTGTCTACAAAAATGTTCGCCACCATACGGCATCTGTTTGGTGGTGTCGTCGCCGCCGCCCAAGCGGACCCACTAACACATGTGTCCGAGCAACAACATGCGCCGTCTGCGAAAAAGCCAACAAAAATATCAAAAAAATTGCGACAACAACAGCAACTCGAACAAATGCAACAAATGCTATTGCTCGACACCGAAACCTATTCCAATTTGCGTTATGAGCGCACCAAACTCAGTCACAGCAGCCTGCTGCTGCATCAGATCGCACAAGACAGCACAACGGACGAGTGTAACGGTACGCTCGACACGCTCGTACCACTAACATTTGCCTCGGCCGCAACACCGATAATATTGCCCAGCGGTTATCGCGGCGCAACGCTTGCTGATAAGCAACAAAACACCAACGTATTCCCTGGAACGCGTTTGCTTTCCGGTACGACACCGTCGCCCTCACCGCCGCCGGCGTCACAACTGCCGCCACCAACGTCAACGCGACATACGCATTCATCGCCGCCACCATCTACAACGGGCAGCGTGCCACCTGCCCTGAGTGGTGGTGGTTATTCAACGCATTTGCCACACGATTACAGTCTCTGTGATTCGTGTCGTCCGCTGCGTTTCCAAAATTCGCTCATAAAATCGGGTAGTCCTAGTTCAGTGTCGCAAAAAAGTTTTAGCGCGAGCTCAGCGCGTTATCTCAATTTAAATTCGAGTGCGTCGAGTAATCGTTTTAATTCGCTGCCGCCGTCGTCGATCGTGACGCCAACACCGCCGCCACTGCTACCACAAACACAACAACAACAGTCCGCAGCACAGCCAGCGTCATCGTATCGCAGCTTTTATCCTTTCTCTCGTTTACAGCCACGACGCACAACCAGCGCCAGCATGTCACAATCCGGAGACGATCTACACTCGCCCAGCTATCTGTCCTGGCGCAAGCTGCAGCTGAGTCGCGCCAAACTAAAGGCGTCCAGCAAGACGTCGGCATTACTTTCCGGTTTTGCCATGGTGAGTATGAAATGAAATTGCAAATAACTGTAGTAATTTTTTTTGAGTTAACAAAATCTTAGCTTTGAGTTTTGCCGTCAGCTATTATTCTAATTCTTGTAGTAATTTTCAGTTCTCTAGTTCACATGATGTTTAATTGTCCGCTTACGCACATACAAACAGCAGTCTGTGTGTCTATTACATTCCTATAAAGTCACAAGCATTAGAAACCTTGAACCCTTTGTGCAGATAATAAATTCTCCCAAGTCGCTTGATATTTTTAGTACCCAACACTGGGACATATGTACATTTAGACACTAAGCAAGCACAAAAATTGTCAACCAACCTCTGCCTTTGTGAATTAAAAGCTTCGTGCTATCGCACTTTCATCTATAAAACTAAATTAAAAGCAAAAAATCAGCAACAACAATTTCTTAGTTGTTCATTTTTTGTTTTGCACTTGTACCCGGCGCAGCATTCTTTTCAATTAAATTTATAGAAACAACTTCCTATCCCTCAAAGTATTAGAGCCGCGTCCACCTGGTTCCCACTCGGTCATGCTGCGATTTCATGAGACTTGTTAAACATTACGCTGCGATTTGTCTCACATTTGCATTGCTCTTACGTTCGTTTGTTATTCTTAGTTTTGGCAGTGCATCGCCCATTAATTTGGCCTTTTCATGTGCAGCCAGTCAGAAAGTAATGTTAGCATTCAATATCTATGCAATTACTAAGTGCATAAATGCTTCCCACATTCAAATCTTTCTAATGACTAACTGAACACCTGATTGATACAATTTATTCTGTTGTTTACATTATTGAATTTGACAGAGTTGACCGTTAGGTTCGTATATACATGAGCATGCAAATTGTGATTTATTTATTATTAAATGTGTCAAGTGGCTGCTGTGCAAGCTTAAATACTGAAATGTCATTATTTATAAACATCCATTATGGTCGTTTCGATGAAGTGAAAAGCTGACGAAGAAGCTTCAGAGGAGTCAAAATACTGCACTTCTGATTATTACAGGATGTCGCCGGGCGAAGAGCGAGACCCGCATGATTCCGGTCAAGAAACATAATGAGCGCCTTTTCAAGAAGTTTCTCCTGGGATGTTTTCGCAGAATAAATTCTTCTTATCCAGAATTGACCCCGACACACCAAATATAACGGGGTTTTCAATAAGAGCGTTTTTTTTAATAAAATTCTTTATTCCTGTTAAAGTACATTCAATACCATTATGTATGGAACTCGATTTCTTTTGCATGGCCACCAGGGGCACGCTTGCAAAAGTCCAGACGCTGCACCCAATTTTTGATGGTTTTCAAGCATAAATCGGCCAATACTGCTGCAATTTCAGGTTCGATACTCGTACGAAGTTCATCAATCGTCGGTGGCTTGTTGGCATAGACCATAGACTTGACGAAGCCTTACAGGAAATAGCCCAACGGCGTCAAATCGCACGATCGAGACGGCCAATTGACTGGGCCATTCCGTGAGACAACACGTTCACCAAACTTGGTTTTCAATAAATTGATTGTGACACTCGCTGTGTGGGTTATGGCCCCGTATTGTTGGAACCACATATTGTCCAAGTCCATATCATCCAATTCAGATCAAAAATATTCGGTTATCATTAAGGGAAAGCGATTTCCATTCACAGTAACGTCCCGATCTTGATCATCACAGAAGAAGTACGGCCCAATGACTGGTGGTCAAGCAGCTTCAGTTCTTGCGTCAATTTGATCTTGAAAGCAAAATTCGCTCAACGACGACGTCACTGAGATGCCCAACGCTTGGGAACTAGAGAGAGAGCTTGTGAGAGACTGATTTGGTCTTCCTTAATTGATGCGCTAGTGGCAGCAATATTCTCGACACTACGGGTACTTCGTGCCTGTAGATTCAGATGTTTTGCATACCCAGCGATAAACTGATAAGATAGATAGATGAAGACTGCACTGCGGCCTTAGGTCTTTTGTACTCTCTTAAGTTAAATGATAGGTATATAGAATTTCTATAAACGTTTATTGCACCCACCTCAACCAATTTGCCTCAGATATGGATAATACAGTTTTTTTTGTACAGTTATACAGTTTTTTGAACTGGGTATATTAAGTTTGGAATATCCAGAAGGAACGGTCGAGGACCCTTTCAAATATATGTACATATATCGGGTAGTCGAAAAAGTCTTTTCGTATTTTATCAATAGTTGTGGTTGCAGTCGTATATCTCTAGAACTACCAATAACATTGTGTCATACCATATAGTGTTGGAAAGGTGAGATTTTAAGCTTCATTTAAAAAAAAATTAAATTCGGGGAAGTTGAAAAAAAGTTACAGCTGTTCAAAAATGATTGAAAATAATGGAGAAATTCGCTGTATTTTGAAATTTTTGTATAAAAAGGGGAAGAATGCCACGCAAGCTACAAATGAAATTTGTGAAGTTTACGGAGACGATGCTGTATCAGTTCGTGTAGCACAACAATGGTTCGCTCGCTTCCGTTCTGGAAATTTCGATGTGAAAGATCCACCTCGCTATGGTCGACCTATCGGTGAAAAAGTCGATGAAATTATGGAAAAGATTGACCAGAACCGTCACATAAGCAACGATGACATCGTTAAGAAACTTAACATTCATCGTCAAACGGTTTTGAATCATTTAAGAAAGGCTGGCTACAAAAAGAAGCTCGATGTTTGGGTACCACATGAATTGTCTATGAAAATTTTAATGGACCAAATTAACATCTGCGATTGTTTGCTGAAACGAAATGAAATCGGAACATTCCACAGCCATATCCACAGCCCCTGACCTTGCACTATCGGACTACCATTTGTTTCGATCAATGCAGAACTCCCTTAATGGAGTAAAGTTCGCTTCAAAAGAAGCCTGTGAAAATTACTTGTCGCAGTTTTTCACCGAGAAACCAGAAAAGTTTTACTCTGATAGAATAATGTCTCTAGCGGAAAAATGGTCGATCAAAATGGTATATATTTGGTTCATTACAATTCATTATAAATATAAAAAAATAAGTTGAAGTTTGATTAGAAATACGAAAAGACTTTTTCGACTACCAAATATAAATTATCAGCTGTGTTGAAGTAGACATGTCTGTCTGTCTATATATACGCGAACTAGTCCTTCAGTTTTTGAGATCTCAATCCTGTTTTGTCTATAGAAGTAGACCAACAATAACTTCCCATAGGGCTGGTCCTGATGCTCACGCATTTTTTTCGAAATCAGAACATCATTTTTTTTTACTAACTTTATCGTCGTTAATAGTACGCAAGGTCATCAGCACGCAAGCACTCAGCCAATAATATTAGGTCGTCAAAAAAGTCCTGCGGTATTTTCGTTAGTTGGCGCTGAAAGCGCGTAGTTCTAGTTTTATTCGTCGCATCGGGTCGTGCTATACCTTTTTGGAAAGCTCATTTCACGCGCTAACACGTGTTTGATTGATTGTCATTTCTTTTAAGTTGTTCGTGAGTTATAGCGTCGCAAACATGGAGCAAAATAAAGAGAAGAGAAAATACGGCATATTTTACAGTACTACTACGATAAAGGCAAAAATGCATCTCAAGCCGCCAATAAAATTTGTGCAGTTTATGGACCCGATACAGTTTCAATTTCTACCGCACAACGATGGTTTCAACGTTTTCGTTCTGGTGTAGAGGTGGTCGAAGATGCGCCACGCTCCGGAAGGCCTGTCGTCGAAAATTGCGATAAAATCGCTGAATTGGTCGAAAGAGACCGGCAAAGTAGCAGCCGTAGCATCGGTCAAGAGCTGGGCATGAGTCATCAAACCGTTATAAACCATTTCAATAAATTCAATGAATCATTCAATAAAAATACCGCAAGACTTTTTTGACAACCTAATATTATTGTTGCTCTAAAGAATTTAAATATTTTTAACATAAATCAAAAAAACATGTGAAATACATAAGTCCATATAAATTAAAGGTGAAAGTTAAAGTCAACAGGTCAACGCAATCGATTTCATGCTTCAGCCAATTAAATTCAATTAATCAATTTCATTTTTGAACACATAAAAATGCCATCGCTTCACATTCTTTTACATATTTATATACACACAGTTCAGATATTCAATATACTTGTTATTTGCAGGTCGCAATGGTTGAGGTCCAATTGGATAGTAGCACCAAAGTGCCTGCCGGTATGCTCGTCGCCTTCGCCATATGCACCACGTTGCTTGTGGCTGTACATATGTTGGCGCTTATGATCAGCACTTGTATTTTACCAAATATCGAAACAGTTTGCAATTTGCATAGCATCTCGTTGGTACACGAATCACCGCATGAACGCCTACACTGGTATATTGAAACGGCGTGGGCATTCTCCACACTACTGGGACTGATACTCTTCCTACTCGAGATAGCTATACTGTGTTGGGTGAAATTTTATGATTTAAGTCAGCCAGCCGCTTGGTCGGCATGCATCGTACTTATACCGGTGATGATAGTCTTCCTAGCGTTTGCGATACATTTCTATCGTTCGCTTGTCACACATAAATACGAGGTTACCGTTTCGGGTATACGCGAACTGGAGATATTGAAGGAACAAATGGAACAGGATCACATCGATACGCATCATCATCATCTGCATCGTAATAACGGTTTGAATTATGGCGCCAGTGGTGAAATAGTTTAAACACCATGCTTGACGAAAGTCCATAACCATGTTATTATGGTGGTGACAGCTTGTTATTTATTGGGAATGCACTTTTTGCATATTTACACTGGAGAAGAGACATCTGTATGCGACCTCATACATTTAGGCGATAAAGTTTTTATACGCTACTTTTTACACGAATATAGACATTGCTAACGACTAACAAATAACAAATCAAAATACATTATGTATATATATTTTTATGTAAGTTAGTCATTTGTTATTGTATGTACACGAAAACCTAATTGAATTGAATTCTCAAAGAATTCAAATACAATTGTGATATTGGTAAATGCGTTTTAATTTCAATTATGAAATGCATTTTGGCATATCTTGTTTCATTTAACGCTTAATTTTTATTATTATCGTAATACATATAAATTTATATAAATGAAATGTGTTTATATAAGCCTTAAAGTAAGCGTTGCTAAAGAAATACTTTGTGCACTTGAAAATTAATACGTTGCCAAGCTACGCAAATAGCTACATTTTATTTACCAGCAATATTGTAGTTTTACGCTGTGAAAGAGTCATTGGCAGTTGCCGGTGTGGAGCGCCAACAAAGCCATTTAGATGCAGTGCAAACATGTGCAAATCGAATATGTTCTTTATTCAACTGCATATCAACTAAAAATGATTCTTTCACATTTATCCATCAAACTACCTTAATTTACTTAATTTTTAAAATACTACTTTTAACATAGATTTAAGAATATGTAATTAAAGATATAACTTGAAAAAGATAAGCAATGGTAATTAATTTGACAGCGAAACTAAATCAAAAAAATATTTTTATAAAATAAAGGTAGCTAAAAACATGAAAAGTTGTTAAATTCGGTTGCACCTAAGTTTTAATACCCTTCACAAATACCAAGGTTCCATACAAGAACTAGGCTTCGATCATTCAGGCGATTTCTTGAGGAGAAAAGCGTGTTGCAAAATTTCATGTCGATATCTGGAAAACTGAAATTTATAGCATTGATCTGATCTTATAAATTTTGTTTTGGTTGTTGTTGTTGTTAACGGTTTGCTAATCCCCGTTAGGATGGTAAGGGTTGTTTGTGTTGTCGTCGAGGTCATCTAACGGTAGGCCCAAGAAACGTGCTGTTTCGACGGGGTCGGACCAAAGGGAGGGGGGTGTTAGATGGGTAGGGTTTGTAGGGCATGCAAAGAGGTGGCCAGTGTCATGCGGAGACTCGTTGCTTGCAGGACATACATTAGGTATGTCGGGGTCGATTCTGGATAAGTAGGAATTTAACCTGCTACAGTATCCAGAACGAAGTTGCGCTAGGGTCACTCGCGTTTCTCGCGGCAACTGGAGCTCCTCTTCGTTCAGTTTGTATGATTGCGGTGGCTACATGCTATAGTTAACCGATCTTAACCATTTGTTTGGAAGAATTCTTGCCATTCTTATCAAATTAAAAATTTCATGCAAGAATTCTATTTTGATCGTTGTTGTTGTTGCTGTTGTAACGGGTGCCTAATCCCTGTTGAGATGGTAAGGGTTAGATAAGTTGTCGTCGAGGTCATCCAACAGTAGGCCCAGGAAACGGGCTAATTCGACAGGGTTGAATCATTGGGAGAAGGGTGTCAGATATGTGGGGCTAGCTGGACATCCAAAGAAGTGCCAAGTGTCATGCGAGGACTCGTTGCACGCTGGATTCTTTCAATTTCCAAAATAGGCAGTTCTACGTTATCGGAATTGTGGCAGATTTTATTCGGCCAAGGGCTATACTTTCGGATATCCTACCTCGTTTGGATCGGTAAGTTTTAGAATAAGATCATTTTAATCGTTCAGTTTGTATGGTATGTAGGTATGCTATAGTGGTCCGATGTCGATAGTTCCGACAAATGAACGGGTAGCTTCTTGGGGACAAAGGAACGTGCACAAATTCAACAAGGCTCGGAAGAGGACGAATCGAAATACAAATAAATTGAATTAAATATACTGGCAACAGTAAATTTCCTTGTAGCCTCAAAACCTATAATTTTACGAAAATAGCTTTTGTAACATATTTAATCATTTTCACTTGCATAAAAGTGTGATATCGAAATTCAATTTCTAATAAATACTAGCCATTTTTCCTCCCATCAAGCTCTTGCGCCTAAAACTATGCACCGTATATTGTTATTCATGGGTAGCACCTAACAATTTTTTAGTTTTCTCTTTTCTCTACATTCCTTTTAACGATACCCTTCTTTGCTTAACTTGGCCGCACTGATCTTTCACGAACGAACGAATATAAATATAAAATTTCGCACTAACCAATCCGACAGTCTTTTTTGACATTTGCCAAGAAAAGGTTAAAAATCTACAAGTTTTGTGCGTTACTTTCGCAAAACCAGTTTTTTAAAACACAGCTAAACAGCGCTAACGAATCAATTTTCAACTTTTTTTTTCAAGTGAATATAAGTTGCAACCATTTCGTTTCAAAATGCCATCTAACATGAATAATAAACTGTAAGTAATAGATATGAATAAAGTGGCAGTGAATGCGTACAGCGAAATTTCCAACAAGAAAAATCAATGTAGTGCAATAGAAAATTAAGTCAAATAGGAACGAAGTAATTTCAGTGATTGCAAAGCTATTTGATCTCGTTCCAAAAATGATGGCAAAAATTAAAATGGTTGTATTTTTTGTCGAGATTTTGTGATGTAGTAGTGTTAAGTGATGAAATCTGGTATAAATTATCTAACTGGTTCCCTGTAGTGTTATGAGGGACTACCGTTTATTGCTGTGGTGGTGTTGGTCAGAAAAGTTATACCGTTATGTATTTATAAATTACTAAACCGCAAAGTAATTGAAGACCTTGTGTCCCTTCCCCATCCCCAGACACGTGTTCTTTGGTTATATTTCACGTGCGAATATTATTTGTATATGATTGCAAATATTAATGCACATATGTATGTGGAGGTCGTGCGTAAGTAAAGTAAAGGAAATAATACATATATGAATTTCAAATACTTCGTTGCTTTAGCGTTGTTTTTTGAAATTTTTATTTCTTTACTTTATTATTACTAAACTTTTAACATTTATGTATGTATGATGATGTGTATGTGTGACTTTGTATGTGTCCAATCATCGCAGTCATTACGTGTCGCTGCCTTCGTTGTGTTTTCTATGTTTTTGTTTCTGTTTGTAATGTTTATTTCTTTCTATTCGTTTTCCACTGGCTTCGTTGATCCACCATTTCATTTCACGAACATAAGTATATATATTGGCATATTTGCGTCCACTCACTTCACATACATTACCCGAGTTATGGTCTTCGTACGAGTTCAAGCATATACATATGAATTTTTTTTTATAGTACACCAAACGGTTTTTGAACAATGTTTTTTTATCTTTGTACATATGAATGTTCTCCTTTGTGCTACTCGTTGGAGCTTTTACTTATCATCTTTCTGCTTTAATTTGTGAGGTTATGCAAAGAAACTGAAAATAAATTTACATACATACTTATGTACATATCTATGTTTTCTTATCATTTCCAATCAGAAATGTCTGGGAATTTTGGGAATTCTCTACTTCTTTGTTGTAGTTGTTTGTTTTTATTTGCTAATTTGTTTTGAGATCTTTTATTTTCACAGCAGAAATTGTATGTAAGAAACGCTAAATTTATGAAATGAAAATCAACGTCTTGAAAATATTTTACTGAGGGGACGAAAATATACAATGAAGGAGTACGATGCTGGATCGAATATTTGTTTTTATATGTAGTCGAGATTGGGTATGTCTTTTTGAAATGATCTATAAATTATTTACTGTTCTGATTTCTGTCCTTGACCCTACATATTACATACATACATATGTATGTAAGTAAGTTTATTCGCCTTTGTTCCAATTGTATAGACAAAAAGTGGTGTGCTGTAGATGAATTCGCTCGGTTTTCAACTGCTGTCGTGATGTTGAAAAGTTAATCAAAGTTAAACATTTTTTCTATTCAACATACCTTAATAAATAAGATTATACATAAGTATGTATGTACATACATACATAAATGACACGTCAAATGCTTGACCAAAATTCTAATTTTGATGTTATTCGATTATAGGAAGGAAATAAAAGTTTAAAGCAATAAATAAAATGGAAAATGGCTTTTATTAGAGGCAGGTTTTTCGCTGAAAATATTGTATTAAGTATGCCACGAAGTTTATAACACTCAGAAGGAATTTGAATTGATCTAAAAAAATTTTTTTTTTGCTCAATTGTCGGAACCGCGAAATCATCATTGTACATTGTGGCTGTCATATAAATTGAACGATTAAAATCATGTTCCAGTAAGGAGAACTTCATGAATTGTTCAGATCAGACCACTCTAGCATATATGTAGTCTTACAAACTGATTGAACAAACTACTGTGCTTTTATGTCAAACTTTTTTTATTTGATGAAATATTTACAGCCATACAAACTGACTGATCAAATCAATTCTTGTATGGAATCTTTAGTGTTGATGCTACCGAAGTAAAACTTTTTTTTTTGTTAATGCTAAAGTAGGCGTCCTGATCTCCATAACCCGTAAGCGTTGGAACTTTTTTGTATAATTTCCATAATACTAAATTTCCTAAAGTACAACCGCAAATCCATATCGATTTGTGTTTCTTAATTTCTTTTGATTTTTTATATTGATTCACAGGCCTTGTTGTGCAATGGTATGTTTTTGAAAATTTTGTTTAAGTCCAGAAAGTGTAGTTTGTAATAAACGAGTTGAATTTAAATAGTATTTTTTATATTACTTAAATAATTCAACTCTGTTTTAAGAGGAGGGCAGTATTTCCACTATTATTGTTGTTGTGTTGTAACCAAACCCCAAAACCACCGTGTCTGCTACGTTTTTGTTCCCACGATAGTTGGGGCAAGGACCATCAAACCGGCAACTTTCCTTCAAATTTCTTCAGGACTATTTTCTAAAACTACAACAACAAATCACGGTGTCCCGGAAGATTTTCCCGCATTAAATCAGCTCAACAGTTGTTCTCGTTTGTAATGGATGTAATCATTTTTTTATTTTGAATATTTAATGTAATTTCAGCATTTTCTATTGTGATTTCTAATATATGTACACATTTACATAAAATTTATTATAATGTAAATTAAGGTAGGTACTTTGAACTATTATTTATACGTAAATGCATTTGTATACATACCTACATATGTACATATGTAAATGCATGCATTTACGGGCATACTCATAAATATTGCTTTCAATACAAAAGTATGTTTGTATATTGCAAACCAAGTAATTAAAGTTTTGATAGCCATTTTGTTATGTATACACATTCCTATATAGTACATATGTACATAAGTAACTTTTAAATACCTGGTGGCACGATTAGGGCTTTCTAGAAAATTTTAAAAGTCAACAAGATATCTGAGAAACACTGCGGACGTGACTTATAAAAGTATTAAATGAATATGTACATATGAATAATTTTATTTATAGTACAGACGTGTTCGAAATAATAAGAACAACCAAAGTGAATATCGAAATCATTGAATAAAATTTTCTCAGTAATATTTTATTGAACCTTTTTTTCTTAAAAAATTTATACATATTGTGAGTATTAAAAAAATTGAAAATCTGGTCATCAAATTCGCACTAACTTTTTTGTACTGCAAATTTTGTAGCATTGGGTCTTAAACAGCCTGTTCGAAAAAATAAGAACAAAGCATGAAAAATTATAAGAACAGACGTTTGTTGTTTTGAAATGCATACAAATGGCCTTACATTTAATATGAAGTTGCTCCCTCACGATTTTTTATTACTTCGGCACATCTGGACTGCATGGAGTCTACAAGGGTGCGGCATCTAGAGAGGGGTATATTTTCCCAAGTATTCTTTGCTGCTCTCCATAATTCTTCCAAATTTTGTGGCTTAGCATCCCTTATTCCCTTTTTTACATCCATCCATAAGTGTTCGATTGGGTTAAGGTCCGGCGACTGCGCCGGCCAATCCATCAATTTCACATTTTTGCTGCGAAACCATTCCTTAGCCCTTTTTGAGGTATGCTTTGGGTCATTATCTTGCTGATAGACCCAACGCAGTGGCATATCCTCTTCTGCATAAGGTAAAACCACGCCATCCAAAATATATTAATATAGAAAACTGCGTCCATAATGCCGGTGATCTTTATTAGAGGCCCAACACCATTCCACGAAAAACAACCCCACAACATCAACTTGAGACCAACATGGAGTTTTCGTTGTGTATTTTGAATTAAATTGCTGTTTAGGAGGACGTCTAACGTACTGTTTTTCTTTACCAGAGTCGAATTGCACAACCTTTGTCTCATCGGTCCATAAAATATTACGCCAAATTGTTTTAGGTTCATTCATAAACCGTTTTGCAAATTCGAGTCTCCGTTTCAAATGTACACTTTTCAGTAAAGGTACTTTTCTAGGACTTCGCGCTTTCAGATTAACGGCGATCAACAGTTTTCTTATTGTGCAAGTCGCTATTGACAATTCTAATTCATCTTTTATCTGTTTGGAAGTTATAAACGGGCGCCTTTTAACAATTCTTTTGATGAGCTCATCTTGCCTATGGGTAGCTTTTTTGCGTCTTCCTCTCATTTCAGCTTTCAACGACCAATTTTTACAGTTTGTTATCATTCCGTTTGAGACTGCTAAAAGCTGTCTTATATTGGCAAACGTTTTTCCCTCGGAAAGTAGTTTTTTTATAATCTTAATTAAGGAGAGCAGCAAAGAATACTTGGGAAAATATACCCCTCTCTAGATGCCGCACCCTTGTAGACTCCATGCAGTCCAGATGTGCCGAAGTAATAAAAAATCGTGAGGGAGCAACTTCATATTAAATGTAAGGCCATTTGTATGCATTTCAAAACAACAAACGTCTGTTCTTATAATTTTTCATGCTTTGTTCTTATTTTTTCGAACAGGCTGTTTAAGACCCAATGCAACAAAATTTGCAGTACAAAAAAGCTAGTGCGAATTTGATGACCGGATTTTCAATTTTTTTAATACTCACAATATGTATAAATTTTTTAAGAAAAAAAGGTTCAATAAAATATTACTGAGAAAATTTTATTCAATGATTTCGATATTCACTTTGGTTGTTCTTATTATTTCGAACACGTCTGTATATAAACGCCTTCTACGACTTTATCAACTTAGATGTGTAAACATTTACATACAGTGCTGTCATAAATTCGAAACAAACTCTTCTTAAAATTTGCTGCAGATGCATGGGATGTTACTATAAATAGGTAGCTAGCTTGCATAAATAAATTTCAGACTAATGTAAGTTTCATTTGTTTATTCAATGTCTTAAAATTTTTGTATAAAGTACTTTGTAAATAGATTTATAGTTGCATGAATATATTATATTTAAAAACTCTTGAAACGAAAACTTGAGTACTTAATCAGTCTTGTAATGAAAACAATGCAGTTTCTTCATAGTCCAAAGCTTTGAAAAGTATGTTGTTTTCTTTTTTTTGTTTTCTGTTACGTTAATAAACTATTTCTAGAATGTTTTACTTAACACGTTCCGTTCAATTTTTGTAATTCTCATTTTATTTGTATTCATTGAACATTGTTTGCTTCCCCTTTTATGCACCTTATGTCCACCACTTTCTCGTTTGCTTGTGGAATTTTCCACAAACCGATTAGGGTGAATTAAAGAACAGAAAAGAAATGCGCCGTAATTTCAGCGGTTTACGTATTCGATAAGTGAAATTTATGTTTAAAATAGTAATGCAAATAAAAACACTTGTATTTTGTTCTTTATGACAATTTAGTAATTCATAGGTTATGTGTATTAAGCTAGGAGTTACCACTTTCAATATAAAATACATACATACATATGTACATCTGTACATAAGTATGTCTGCGGTTTTTAAAACGATAAGCAATATCTTTAGTGTTTTGTTTTTATTCGATAATAACATTTATGACACTTAATATGAACATTTATAAATGTAAATAATCGTATATTTTCATTATACTATACAATATATTTGCAAATACCTCTTCTTTGCATTTCTCTAGAAAACGGTCAATCAAAACCAATCTACGCCAATTTATTGTACATAGTACGTATGAGTATATAAAAATCAAAACATATGATCACACACATATGCACATATACATGCATGCATGCTTACATATGTATGTGTGCATACATGCAGTTGGGAGTTGTGAATGTCATTGAAGTCATTTGAAAGCCAATAAGCGTAGGAAACAAGTACTAGACCTGTTTTCCATTTTATTTACATTTCGTTGTTTGGCAATTGCCATTTCGCGTGTTCAGCAAAATACTGTTTTTATTTATGGCATTATTCACAAAAATACATACATATGTAAGTATATACTACATATCTGCACAACAGCTACCTAATTTACTGCCGAATTAAAGACATCCGTCAGAGGGTAGTAGCATACTTAGTAATAAGTACAAAAAACTACAACACGTAGTATATTTTGTTGACGTACTTCTGTGAAGTTTTTTCTACTTTTTGCAATAAATTTAATAATATTAAACGTACTATGTGTGTGTTTTTATCAGAAAAAAAACACTTGAAAATATTAAATAATTTTACGCAAACCACAATCAGTTCAAAATGCTAACATCTATATGAATGTATGTATGTATGTATGTACATACACACACAGGCAAACGTTCAAATTTTGTATTCATATAGGTTTATGGTACCATTTAACAACCTTTTTGTTTAAAACACGCCATTGACAAGCCAAATAATAGATAAGTTAGCAAGGTCCTAAAAATAGCTGCATGGCATTTAATTAGAAACGCCTTAATGCTTATTAATATGCACACTGTTTATACTTAAATATATTTATTTTAATTTATGTATGCACGCTTATGCAGAAATATATAAATATTTATTGATTTCTTGATTTCAAATAAGAGCTAATATCAATAACGGCACGTGAGTTAGTAAATGCATGAAATTTGAATGCTGTCACATGTAGTAGTACATACGATGGTATGTACATACATATGTACACAAAATAATTGTAGGGGCATAGTACGGCGAATCAAGAGACAGCCGCGCTGCGCTGGCTTGATCTTATTGTCCGGATGGAAGCAGAGGCATAGGATGATTTCCATCTCTTTGGTCGAGTAAAACTCTGAGTTCCTTCCGACCCCGAAAGGATGTAATGGTTTTCATTGTTTTTATTCATGTAAGAGTAATTCAATTTACATCAAAGTCATCTAATGGATCTAGTGATTAGAATTAAGCGAGGACTAATTGTATACAGGGCATAGTATATTTAGTATGCATGCCTCGGTGAATTTAGAATAAGTAGGAGTTGAGTCTGGTACAGTATCTAGAATGAAGTTGGTGGCGTGGAGAGAGTCGATGAACGTATTGGTCACAGACAGTAAGTGCGTGGCTTAAGTTTGTTGCGTCCACTATATAAGTAGTTTGGCTGGCGTACTGTTCAATGTCATCGACGTAATCATGGAAAGACCTCTTGATATTCTTAGGAGGCGGCTCCGCTTTAAACAGTCATCTAACGGGAGGCCCAAGAAATGTGCTGTTTCGACGGGGTCGGACCATAGGGAGGAGGGTGTTAGATGAGTAGGATTCGTAGGGCATGCAAATAGGTAGTCAGTTCCTGAGTATTCTAATTGAGTCATCTATACCAATGCCTAGATCTTAAATCTGTTATGAATCAATAACAATCAATTAGCGGAGTTAACTGTTGTGTCTGTCCAAATCGGTTGACCTTGAGTTCGATGCTTTAAAAACTGAGAATATAATTTTTCTAGCAGCAATGGTGGCCGCTCATCAGGCAACTGACATAAAGAGAATATCGAGAAAATTCAGGACCTTTTTTTTTTTATAAAATATTTATCACCTTATCTCGTTATAGCTTAAATACATTCACTTTTATTACACATCTGAATATGTAAATATGGATACGTATGTACATATGTACAGACGTGTTATATACCCGCTAATGAGCTGTGTTATTAAAAAATCGATATTGTTTGATGCAATTGGACACACTTGGATTTACTTACATATAAAAGATATATGGATGGATGCAAATCAACGTCGTCGTAGTGCCAACAGTTAAGCGTCTGCCATAGTTTAAATTCTTACGTTAATACATATGTATATATGTATGTACATACGTTTATTTGTGTATTCTCTCGTCAAAATAGAATTCGCTTTATCCCTTGACTTGTTTTGTATTTTTTTGTTTGTACATATGTACATACATACATATGTATCTAGAACTTGTACTTGATCGATAAATTAACGTATTTTACGGAGTAGGCATACACATTTGCACAAATACATAAATATTTACATATGTATTTATGGAGGCTATCTCAGAACTATCGAAATTGAAGAAAAAATACGAAATTTCGAACCTAATCTTAATTTAATCAATAATATATATGTACATACATATATACATACATATATTTAATTAATTCTATAAATTTAATACAACGAGTGTTAGGAGAGTGATGTTTTATCTAAAATAGATGTGGACAAACTTTTGAAATCAAATATTAAATGCAGATTTTGAAAATTATTTTTTTAGATTAGAAAAGAAAAGTTTTGTCGAATTAGATTAGATACACAGATTATACCACCAATAACGAAGTCGTTTCGCAATTTTTCTTTTCAAATTCACTTCATTATTCTATATTCTATATATAGGGTGATTTTTTAAGAGCTTGATAACTTTAAAAAAAAAAAAAAACGCATAAAATTTGCAAAATCTCATCGGTTCTTTATTTGAAACGTTAGATTGGTTCATGACATTTACTTTTTGAAGATAATTTCATTTAAATGTTGACCGCGGCTGCGTCTTAGGTGGTCCATTCGGAAAGTCCAATTTTGGGCAACTTTTTCGAGCATTTCGGCCGGAATAGCCCGAATTTCTTCGGAAATGTTGTCTTCCAAAGCTGGAATAGTTGCTGGCTTATTTCTGTAGACTTTAGACTTGACGTAGCCCCACAAAAAATAGTCTAAAGGCGTTAAATCGCATGATCTTGGTGGCCAACTTACGGGTCCATTTCTTGAGATGAATTGTTGTCCGAAGTTTTCCCTCAAAATGGCCATAGAATCGCGAGCTGTGTGGCATGTAGCGCCATCTTGTTGAAACCACATGTCAACCAAGTTCAGTTCTTCCATTTTTGGCAACAAAAAGTTTGTTAGCATCGAACGATAGCGATCGCCATTCACCGTAACGTTGCGTCCAACAGCATCTTTGAAAAAATACGGTCCAATGATTCCACCAGCGTACAAACCACACCAAACAGTGCATTTTTCGGGATGCATGGGCAGTTCTTGAACGGCTTCTGGTTGCTCTTCACCCCAAATGCGGCAATTTTGCTTATTTACGTAGCCATTCAACCAGAAATGAGCCTCATCGCTCATCGGACACGGACGCGAAACACATTTCGAACCGAACACTGATTTTGGTAATAAAATTCAATGATTTGCAAGCGTTGCTCGTTAGTAAGTCTATTCATGATGAAATGTCAAAGCATACTGAGCATCTTTCTCTTTGACACCATGTCTGACATCCCACGTGATCTGTCAAATACTACTGCATGAAAATCCTAACCTCAAAAAAATCACCCGTTACTTTGAGAGCGAACACTAGATTAGTGTTAAAAAAATATTCGAGTTACACCTGAGAAATAATGATAAATGTTCTCACTATTTTCTTGACTATATAATTTTATTAGCGTTTTAAACTGCCCGCTTTTATAAATCAATAAATGTCCGTCCACCCTAGCATTATATCTTGTTAGTACGGGAACCTCGCCGGTTAAACCGGCTTGCTCATCGCACACCAGAAAATGCGCATTTTGCTGGTCATCAGTTTTTGCGGTGCCATATGTTTATTTTTACGTACGTCAGTCATTCCATTCTCATTTTATCGCATTGTTTATTGTTGTGAAAAGGCAACTCAAATAGATAAATAAATATAAGAACAAAGTATGACTGAAAATAAGTATGCCCTCGATTTCGTGACAAAAATCGCCATGTGTAAATACATTCGTTTATATGTATGTATATAATATATTCCCTGGTATTTACATAAATATGTATGGGAATATAACATACATAAATATAAGATAGGTCTCTACAAAATTTGATCGTGCATTTTTGTCTACAGTAGAAAGCGCTTGAAAAAGATGTTTCAAACGATATCCATGACGAATATAAAGTCATTAAACTTTCACATTTTTTTATTATTAAAGAAAATCAACTAAAACTCAAAAAAATTTCGTACATTTCTTTAATTCGGTGTCTCAATGTGGCGTAAGTAATTTGTACATTTTTGGTTTTTTGGACTAAAAATTTATGGTTCTGCGTAAGGGTACACTAAATATCTTACTTTATGTAAGTATGTACATATACTTACATATATGTATGTAGATACATATGGCTTTAGTTTTAGTAGTTTAAAGTAAAAGAAGTGCTAATATAATATTTTATTTTATCGTTTCGAAATGTTTTAAATAACTTAGAACACCGTGCATTCTCTTAACCGTTGGGAGCTCCTCTTAAGGTCAGCCTTGCAAATAATGCAATAAATAAATAATTGAATTTTTGTGATGCGTAAAAAAATGTTTAATTGACAACCCTGTTTAAAATGCAGGTACTATATGTACGTATTAAAAAAAAATTGGAAATTAACTTTATTATTTTTTAATTTTTTATTATTATATTTTTAATTTTTTATTATTGTTTTTTTAATTTTTTATTACTTTTTTTAATATTATTTTTTTAAATATTTTTTTTTTTTAATTTTTCAATATTATTATTCTTTTAAATTTTTTATAAAAAATCATTTACATCTATTTCTCGTTTCTAGTTTGCATACAAAACGAGATTTCCTTAACTGTAATTAATACAAATTTTTTTCTGACCATTCTTATTTAGATATTGTAAATAATGGATCAACCTAATGTATTATCCAAGCAAACTACATGTGTACATACATACTATATGTATACATATTTTATATAGACAAAAGCATGTATGCTAATTATATAATAAATGGCATTGCTGAGGTTATTGATTTTCACAAACCTTTATTGTATCGTTATTCGTCGGCAGATAAGAGTGTCTAGCAAGAAAAGAAAATAATAATATATATTTATGTACATTTGTAAATATAAACAAGTTATACTAAAATTTTAAAATACTACAAAATTATTCAAAAATACGTTTTGAAGAGAGTTTATCATAAATAAGGAAATAAAATATGTATGTACATACATACATAAGCGAAATAGAAACACCTGTCTGAAAAAATTATTTCACCACAATCATAATTAAAAAAAAAGATGTTTACATACCTAGTAGAGTTTTATAATATTTGTATAAACACACTTAAGTATATATGTACTTATATACATATGTACGTACCTGTAAAAATAGTAATTTTTAATACAGACTACTTGTAGTGACTATATCGCTGCACAACGCTGTATGTACTTAGGTACATACAAAAGTACATAAGTATGCATTAAACATTTCGTATCTTATCTGTGTTGTTTTGATTTGAAAACTTTTGGTTCTTGTATGTATGTAGTATATAAGTTAATTAAACAAAAAAACGAACTTGCTTCTCACATTTTCGTTCTTCTTTCGTGCACTCACGCACACGTATGTATCTACATATAGATAACTGTATATTTATATAAAGTATTCCCGTCTGACGGCAAAGTGTAAACATTTTGAGATATAAAGCAGATAAAATAAAGTTAACGTAATTCCCTTTCACATCCACTAAATAAAACAGCAACAAATTAGTTAAAACTATTTTTTATTTCACAAAAATCGTTAAAATTCATATATAACTAACATTTTCACTGCTTATAGTTCACTGTCATAAATTTATATATTTATCTCAAAGTAACACATCCATGCATGAATATGTACATAGAAAAATGGATAAATGTCGACTAAGCTTTTTTTTACTTTTATTGCATGTCCGTAAATTGATATTTGAACTTATTCAATTAAAATAATAATTTATCAATTAGCTCAATTTCTTAATTGATATTAAAAAATGTGTACAATGTAATCTCAATTATAAAGGAATTTATATGGCTTTAGCGGTCACCTGCCTTATGGGCCTATATTGTTAATCAACATTCGCTTTTTCCGCTTATAACGTCAATGCCAATTTATCTATTTTATTTTCAGATGTGTTGTACATGTACTTGTTGTGCCGCATCATCTTGTTAATTTAAAATTACGTACATACATACATACTTATGTACATGTTACTATTTTTCATACATATGTGCGAGTAGTGGGCATAAAATTGAATGCTTTCATTCTCAAGCAAATTTGCTCTAATTGCACTTAATTTGATATGCTGATTAGTATTGTTACACTCGTCAACAAATAGTGGCAATGTTACCAGGAAAAATTAAGTATCTGTATTTAAACCTACATACCTTTGTGAATTATAACGAAACTACTTTCACAATGTTCTTATCTGACTTCTCAGCAGATGAAATCATGTTATGAGATAAGAAAACTTACTAACATTCATATCGTAAACTTCGGCTGCACTGAATCTAGAATACTCTTCTCTGGTGCATTCCTTACAGCATTAGTTGCAAACTACAAATCCGATTTGAATAATTATTTAGAAAATAATCCGCGCCAAATTACGTGAGAATATCTCATCGAATAAAATAGTTTTCTATACAAAGACTGGATTTTAATCGTTCACTTATGGCAGCGCTATGATTTGAAGGGAAAAAAATTTAAAAATTCAGACTTGTTCACATATAGACCGACGGACATGGATAAATTGACACAACTCATCATGCTAATCATGCATATGTATATGAATGCATACTTACATACATTATATATACATACATATCGCTCATTTGCTGCAAGACCGGCATAAGTCAAAAAAATCGATTTGCCAGAAAACGCGTTTAAAGTTTTCAACTGACTATAACCTTACACGGAAAACAGGAAATATATTCTCTTCTCAAGCGGAGCATATAAGAGGTATTCATATGAATTTTTCACTCAACATGAAGTATTATATAACGAACAATTCTGCAGCATTAACTCAAAAATCACGTTTTTTGATTTATGCCGGTCTTGCAGCAAATGAGCGATATTACGTTTATTCTCTTTTTATCCGAACAACAAATTTTTAACTGTTAGAGAAATCGGCAGGCTGGTATCGTTAACATTCTAGACTTAAGGAAGCATAGTCCAACAAGGGCGTAGAGAAGCTAAATGGGCTAATCTTGTGCCTCCAGTTTATTTTTTACCATTGGTCATGTTTTAGGGCTTACTCTGCAACAACATTTTTCATTCGGTGGGTTCTAAAATATTTAAAATTTCGTTTGCAAACGTTCCCAAATCTAAAAGTCAATATTGAATTACTTTAGCTCTAAATATAATAAAATGAATTTGGTCGTAAAAATTATGAAACAAATTTTCTATTTTCCTTATTATTTTTGTCGTAGAGTGTAAATTTGTTGACGCTGCAGTACTATTGCACAACCTTATTCAATCTATTGCATTATTTTATAATGCAACAACAAGTTGTTGTGTATTTTCATATGCTAGTTATTGTGTTTGAGCGAACGCTAGACGAATAACGCTTCACGCTCTCACATTTAAGTACATTATCCGTGTATTTACATACAGCCTCCTGCATTGCTCACATGAGTGGCGGCCTGGTGCAGCCATTGGGGGAGATAATTTTCTTTATATTTTTTTTTGTTTTATTTGTCGACTATTTATCTTTTTTATTATTCTCGGTCCGCTCTACAGCGCTACTATGAGTGCCAGTGATGATGATTTTTACGTGTTAAAGCTTTCAAGCTCTCACCGGCTTGCACGATTGCCTACCGGTCGCCTTTTCTATCATACACCATGTCGAGGGGATAGGTTGTTGTGTTTTATTTAAATATAAAAATCGTTAGCATTCTTGGCGCTTTGTTAGTCTATAGTCAGACGTTGAACAGCGAAAATCACAACACAGTTATTAAATAAAATCATAATTTTAAATATAAATAAATTTAATATTTATTTGCGCTGGCTGTAAAGTATTAAAATTTGAAATAAAAATAGCGTACAAAAAACATAACTATTTAAATGTGAAAGCTTTTGGTTAAAAACCAATATTTTTGGTTCGCCTGTAACGCAACTGTGATAAATAACAAGAAAACACACAAGGAACAAAGAAAGGAAAGAAAGCATAACCCATTTGCGTGCTTTCAACTTGTTATTAAAATTTAACTACCACAAATCGAATTTATACAAAAAAATAAGTATATAGAGGCTTTTTATTCTAAAAGCGTGTGTATTTTGCCGCTAGTATTACAATATAAAAGTGAAATGAGTGCGTGTTTGCAAAATTCAAAGAATTCAGCCGCTTTGGCAGTCATTAATGAAGATACGGCGTCTTGGTACGTCAATTTTTTGGTGTTTAGTAATTTTGTGCATGCTTTTTGCTATTTTTTCTTCAATTCGTTGTAAACTCATAAACATTAGAACTATTTGCATGAATTATTTTCGCATGCAATTTTGCTAATAATTATTGAATTGTTGTTCATGAGCAAAATTTAACTCATTTGATTTGCATGCGCACACCCACTGCACATTTAGACATTTTATTATGGAAATTGTGTTGACAATCGTGAACTACTCGTACAGTTGCAAAGCAACGGCCACTGTTTGACAGAGCGTATTAGATATTTATCTATAAAAGTGTCCATTTTGAAATGTGAGAATTTTCATCACACACCTCTCCATGTGTGGAAATGCTTCGTGTAATATTTATCGTACGTGACAATGCTGTAATTGAGCTGTAGTGAAATTGCAAAATTTGCAAAAAGTAATTGGCTGTGACAACGACGACAATTGAGAGCACTTGAGCAGACCACCACCTCTTGCCTCAATGATCAGAACAATAGAGCATTAAATAGATAGATAGATAGTAGTTATTGATACACATAAGCACATGCATTTATAAAGCCTTTATTGAAAAATTTAATTAAGTGCTTTTAGTAAATTTGTTGGAATAAGTGTAAAAAAAGAAAGCCTGCAATAGGACTTATGCAATTTACTATACATAGCTTATGAATATGACAAAATTAACATATGTACATATTTTCCCACTTAATAGTAATCAATATAGTTAAATCATTGCCCCTTAAAATTTAGGCATCACTTATTCGGAAGTGGTTATCAGACTTGTAAAATCTGTATGCTTGAAAACTATCATACCAAGGTTTACCGCAGCATTGATATGTGCTATAACGATGTGCTCATAAAAATTTATACAAAAATATAAAATACTATCTAAAATATACATAAGTATGTATAGTACATACATACATACATATTCGAGTATGTCTGTATAAATGTATATTTAGCTTTAGTGCGGTTTTAAATCTGTTTGCCAAATGCGCAATAAACTGTTATGCCTTGCGTGTAATTTGTGTTGATGAAATGTTGCACCATCGCGTATTGCTTTCATTTTATTTAAATTCTCTGTTCATCCTAAATATAATATTGTTTACAAATTTTAATCCCATTCCGTGCTATTTAAATCAATTATGCACAAGTATGTATTGAAATTTGTTTACGTCCACGTGTTGGATTTTTCGGTTATACATGTGTAAAATTCATTTTCTATATATTTAACAAAACAGAATTGCACTAAAATCAACCGTTTTTTTTATTCTTTCTAATATATGTAGATATACATATGATGTGAATATAGTACTGATTGCTCGCATCAGTTTTTTATTTTTATTTATTTTTTAATTTCATATAAATTTTTTTTTTTTTTGTGTATTTATGTTGCAATAAAAATAAATTTGCGGAAATTGTGTGTCAATGTCCTTGTTCTAAATAAATTTAGAGAAATCGTTTGTCGATTTATACATAATCAACTTATATGTTTGCTTGTTTTTTGGTGATGGATCTAATTCGATCTAATCCACAAAACGAATGGCAAAATGAAGAGAGCTATCCATCGACAGTCAAGTATTATAATATACTGTCATGGAATTGCTCTTTTTGTATAGTATTCGACAATCAACGAAGCTTACTAAAACAATTAATGTCCTAATATGTGAATGTCCGAGAAATTAGTGTTTTTAATTTGAAGACCAGTCACCACTGTCCGAATTTACGAGTTCAACGTTCGCTAGCGTCTGTAACTACACTATTTCGTTCCAAAGTTTACTGTGTATCCAAAATCTATTTGCTCTTAGATGCGGATATGTATTTAATATATGTGCTGTTTCACACCATTATCTGTGGTACATGCCGACCATTGCAGTATTTCTCATTTTTCCATATTTGAATAACTACATCGATTTCATCTGCTTTGAATGTGTTTTATTGTATCCATTCGTGTATGCGAACATATTCAGTTTTATCATTGACTTCATTGTAATCCAAACTTACTTTATAACAGACTTAAAATACTATTTGCTTAAAGACCACCACGACCTCGTCCACCCGTTGGACCACCTTGCCATGCACCGCGACCACCGCCAGGAGCGCCTGTTGGTGGACCACCTCTACCACCACCACCGGGGCCGCCACGACCTCTTCCTCGTGCTAAAATAAAATATATACTTTTTTTGTATAACTTTTCACATTATAACTATGGTTGATAGCAACATTACCTTGCGCGCGTAATATCGCAGCTTTCCCTCGACCGGCCGTACCACCCAGGCCTTTACCAGTTTGCTTTTTAAACATTGGAGCATTCTTCAACATGTCCGGAAGTATGAGGAAACGAATTTTTGAGCCGCGTATATAGACATTTTCCAAGTTTGCCGTTCGTCCATCACGATATGTGACTGTGATTTGTGTCATTTGGCAATTCATGTTGTCTTCAGCCTCGATGAGTTTGCCCCGGTATACTTCGCCGGTTATTGTCTCACACGTGATAATGTGACCTTCAGCCTCGTGTAAAACTTTTATTGGTACACCAATAGACATATTTCTTTAATTTGTGTAAATTTTCACTTCAAATAAATAATAATTTAGTAATAAACGTGCATAAAACGCCGTTTTTTATGGAACGACAATGAAAACGTTTACACTCGTTTGACAGCCGAAAAGCAACTCACACGAGCTCGCCATTTTTCTGCTGAATTTGCTTGCCGTTATGCTTGACAGATACAGTTTGTGAGACTCTTGTGTATTTCAAAGAGCAGTGGTTTTAAAAGTGTCGCAAGAGCATTCTTTACAAAGCAGTACAACTTATGTTACTTTAACAGTACAGTGTAAAGTACAATTAAGCCACTTTTAACTTCCATGTTATAGTTTTATTGTATAGTATTGTTTTTTTTATGAAATTTTATTTTATTTGTTTTTGTCTATGCATGTATTAAATAACTCCTGACGTTAAATTCACGTACTAATCTTTGTATGTATTTAGTCTAAAAGTTTAATTTGAATTGACTTAACTTATCTTTTTTCTTTGAATTTTCTAGAAAATAATTTTCTTGTTTACAATACTTTAAATCTTTAACAAGATTCTTTCGTAACTATTCTCATTATCATAATCTTATCTTAGCTTTATTTATGTTTACCCATTCTGACTCGTTTTTAGTGCATCACCACCACGGTATTGAGGTTGTGTAAATAAAGATATGTACAACTAATTTAAATATTGACCAAGTACAAAATAGTGCAAACAAAGTGTATAACTGATAAAGTGATATAGATAAATCTTAGCATCATAAAATTGTATAAATCTTTGCAGACCAACTTACCTAAGATGACGAAATTTCTTTAAAAAAAAAATACTAATTTTCATATATTTATACGAAAATAATTTTTTACTAATGTATTTTATTTAATTGGAAATTATGGTTATAACGACTCGTCGCCCGCTACAATTTGATTTCTTGTTGGAAAAGCGCATTTATATACCATCATTTAATAAAAAAAAACGGCTATAATTAAAATTATACATATTTATTACAGCGACCCAACGTTTAGTAGTAGTACCAGTAGTAGAAGAGAAGTTAATGAAAACGCTCTTGGATACCCTAGTGTATCCAAGGCACGTACCGTCTCCTCCTCCTCTTGCGCTACTAGCGTCTCGAATGAGTCCTTCTGTATCTCTCTCGGCGTAGGGCCTCTGTGGTGGTTTTGATGTCCCTACCCACCACAGAACTGATCACGATAGGGCGTCACTCTTAACTGGTACGTTAAACAAAAAACATGATTCACATTTACATATGCATATATGAATTAATATTTTTATTATATGATTTTTTTTTATTTAGCAGAACACTCTCGGAAGATTTCTGTGGATTCAGCTGGTGGCAGTGTATTCGAACACAGCCGCACTTCGTCGGAGTGCTCTGATTCGGATGGCAGCGATTCACAACATAGCAACGGTGATGCACAATCACTATATTCGGAGGAAGATTGCCAAGAGATGGTCAAACATATCTTGCAACACGATAATCCAACTCGTATAACCATCAAATTGCACGTTACGGAGAACCAGTTCTCGGAATGGGAATCGGTAAGTTTCCTTAGCCATGAAAAATTATGTCCGATATTTGGTGATATTTACTTAACAGTCTTAACATGTAAACCTATATAAATTTCATTCGCTCTCTTGTAGGTCTTGAATCCGGAGAATAACATTTTGTACGTTGCAATGCCCGACAAGCTTCCCCCAGAGGCTTCGAAGGACACATTCATCTCTTTGTTGGAGTTCGCTGAAGACAAATTGGATGTTGACGCAGTTGTTTTATGTGTACGCAAGAATCGACCAGATCGCGCATCTCTCTTCGAGAGTTTCTTGATTATGGGTTTCCAACCATTGTCTAGAAAATCACCATTGGCACCACCATCCACTGCTAAGGCTTCTGAGAATTATTACTTCATCTACCACATTGAAGACTAAGTTGACATGAACAAATAACATCATTATAACAAATGTGTGTGACGCTAACTCATTCGTAAAACAAAAGAAGTAATTTTAAAATTCTAAGAAAAACACCAAACTTACATGCTTCGAAACACATTTAAAAAGGGACAACAAAATAAATGACTGAGAAAACATCCATTAGCGCTCACAAAACAATATGTCAACTTTGAGTAAGAAAGTTAAGAGTAAAGGCAAAAATATCGTATTTTATTCAAAAACACTAAAAAAAAAAGATAAAAATGTAAAAAAAAATATAAAAAATTTAAAAAATGCAAAAAAAATTATAATTATAGGTGAATTATATATTGAATTCCTACACATATGATTTAAACATTTTACGTATGCATTAATATTACTAAAACAACGCATTATATGAAGTACATTTTAATTTGAAATTGAATTATTTTTATTTTAAGATTTAATTTTCTTTTATTTTGACTATGAATTATTTATATTTTTAATATGAATTATTTTTACTTTGAACATGAATTATTTTTATTTTGAACTTGAATTATTTTATTTTGAAAATGAATTATATAATTTTTTCAACAATTTATTACTAAAATTATATTCACATTTAATTATCTTATCTTATATTATCGATTATAAAAAAAAAATCCGTTTTTGTTACAGAGTTTTTTCCACACAAGAAGTGTATTTATTTATTTTCATTAACTAACACAATTTTCACAGGGGTAAATTATTCCGTAAATTAGTTCATTTGTACTAAAAATGCAGTACCATTAAAGTATATTTAATTTTTTAACATTTCACATATTTAACTATTTAACAGGAAATCATTAACACTTATTTATAGAAATTATTTAAAAAGCAAATGAACTTGTGTAATAAAACGGATAAAAAAACAAAAAAAAAAAAAAACTATTTTTTATTTCTTATAGTTAAAGTGTGTAAGTAAGGTTTTAATTTTTTATGTATTATTTTAAATATAAATTGTTTGAATTGTCTATAGCCATGCAAATGAGAAAATTCCATAAAAAAATTAAAAATTAGTTACGTTACCTTTTGAAAACTGACGGTTGCTGGCACCAAACGTTAGGGTGGTTTCTTTAGTTTTTACTATCGTAATGGTTTGACTGTCACTGTAATAGTTTCTAATTAAAGTGCTTGGCTTACAAAATGTTCAAATTCAGCGAGCCTGGCCAAATACCGCACTTCTAACTAGAAAAAGTTTGAGAGCCTTAACTCATACAATCATCCTTTTTGAACTATACGGTAACACTGAACAGCTGTTTAGCTCACTTTTACGAACGCCGGTTTAGTTGTTGTTTGTTGACAGTCGCAGATAAATTTCGCATGTAGAATTCTTCAATATGGTATGTAAAACATTTTGTTGTCATTTAAACGTGTATTTATAAATTTTCTTATTGTGTCACAGTCGGTAACATTACATACAGATGTGGGTGACATCAAAATTGAGCTCTTCTGTGAGGATTGTCCAAAAGCCTGTCAAAATTTTTTGGCGCTATGTGCCAGCGAATATTACAATGGCTGCGCTTTCATTCGCAATATAAAAGGGTTTATAGTACAAACAGGTGATCCTACAAATACCGGTAAAAATGGTAAATCTATTTGGGGTACCAAATTTGAAGATGAATTCAAAGACACATTGAAGGTAATTTAAATGTTTTTTTTTTTTTTTTTTTTTCAAAAACAAAAACCCGTTACCGTCATATTTCCAGCACTCTGATCGCGGTATGGTCTCCATGGCAAATAATGGCCCCAATGCAAATGCCAGCCAATTTTTTATAACTTATGCAGCTCAACCCAATTTAGACCTCAAGTATACACTTTTTGGAAGGTTGGCAAAGAAATTGGAAAATGTCTATGCTTTTATAATTAACGGTTTAATTTTATATATTTTAAATAGAGTAATTGATGGTTTCGACGCATTAGACGAGTTAGAAAAACTGCCAGTAAATCCCAAAACTTATCGTCCGCATGTTGAGAAAAAAATCAACAGTGTTACAATACACGCAAATCCCATAGCTGGATGAGCCTGGCTAGGGAGGTTAGTAATAATTTTCTTTCTTTATTATTTTTTTAATCTCTACTTATAAATAACAAAATGCGTTACTTTGTTGCCAATTTGGAAATGTAAGTAGTGCAAATCTTACAGAATATTTAAAGTATGAGACGGACCTAAACCTTATGATGGCGCACCAAATCAGTTTAAGCATTTCTTCTAATGAAAAAGTATTATTAAAGATTTGTTCTAAACTAAAAAAAAAATATTCAAATTCTACTTATTTACCCCAAATATTTTGAACCCTGCCTTTTCAGCTACAATAAATACTTACTTAGATATTAGGGCATCAAGTGCCGTGTAACACCGTTAGCCATAACGGGATTTCGTTAATTTTTTCTTGGTTATGCCGATAGGTTAATTTGTGCGTTAGTAAAGTGAAAAATATTTTATATTATGGTGGAATATTTCAATATAAAAATAACTAGAAGGAAGTTTATTTAATTTTATACAACTACATACATATGTGAAAATGAATTGTATTTGCTTTAATTATGGATGCAAAATGTTTTCAGTAATTTCGGTACTCGATGTCTTACTATAAACCCTTGTACGGACCCTTAGAACCTAGTCTGTCCATTATATGAAACCCAAGTTTTCAATATTATTATTATATAAAACAACATAAAGGTTCTATATATATTTTTTTTACTTTCACTTGAATATATTTTTATTTCTATTAGTCTGAATGTCAAAAGTTTACACATTTAAAACCACATTACATACAAACATTTACTATGAGACTTTTAAAAAATACAATTTTTTCGAGTTGCAACATAAATTAGAACAGAAAATTAACTTAAAATGCTTTTACATAAATACTTTTTGAATAAAAGTTGACATAAATCTTACTAATACAACATAACAAATATAAAAGCCATTATCAAAAATACTGTTACAAGCACTAAATAAAGTCTCAAATTATATTTTCGATCTAACGCGATCAATAATTGACGGAATGAGTCGGTTACAGAGACTTTAGTCGGACGACGTCCTGTAATTTCATATCGCCTGGAAGGTTGCATAGGGCGTGGTGATACGTATTCTCTGCCTATATCACTGCCTCCAATAGAGCTGGGTTTATTTAAAACCACCCCATCTGTTTTAATACGTTCCAAGCTTCGAGCAAAACTGCTCAAAAATGGTGTTTCATAACCCTCTGCTTCCTCATTATCATCACTTTGTTCAGTGTACAGAGGTGTAGCCTTCGACGAGTATAATCCACTACTTAGCGTGTTTGTACTGTAACGTGAGTGCAATGTATTTGGTACATCTCTATCTTTGTTTAGGCCAATTCCAATATTCGGTTGCATTAAGTTGGAATGCAAGCTGAAGCGGCCACTGTTTGCACTTATTTGTGGCTTATATATTTCGTGTGATATGCTTTCAGTTACTTCCCGCCGTATTGGAATCTATACAATATAAATATTACTCAATTTTACTGCTAATTAAACGCATAACATACTATACCTGTGGTACTTCAGCAATTGGCTGAACTGTTGGTTGATTGAATGACGTGGTAACTACACCCGTTTTCGATAAAGAGACCGAACGTGATGAACGCGAACGCATATTAGCTTCTTCTCGAGCCAGCAATGGTTTTGACCTTTGTTCTACTTGCTCAGCAGCCAATAATAAATCTTTATCCTCTTCATCGCTTTCCAGTATTACTACAGGATTATAAATTTTAGTTGATTTTTGCTCCTTTTGTGAAGGTGGGATTTCATAGTCGCGAGTTGATCGTCGACGTGCCCCAATAGGAGCTGGCGTAAGATTTTCTGATGTTTGATTTTCACTTGGTTTCTGCGAGTCAAATGTTGGTGTTCCGGCGAATGTACGTCTATTCGCTCCTCTACTTGGAGTACGCCGTTCTGGTTCAGCTTTTACTTCTTTAGTCTCGATTGCCGCCTCGGTTGTTTTTGCAACGTGAATAGTTTCGCGGCGTGGGGTTTTCTTTGTTTGTGAAGCGGGCGAGCCCGATAGCGAAGCGCGTAATTTCTTTATAAGTATATTTCGACTGGAATCTGTAATCGGAACGTTTGGTAAACCATGTTTAATGCACTGTTTGCGCAAATCTGCGTTGCTCAAGGACTCTAAATTATCAATTTCAGACATTTTTACGCGCCTCTAAGTCGTCCCGATCACCTTTTAAAATGTTCGCTACAATTTGCGCGTTTAAATATTTCAACAACGCCGTTGCGGACCAATCAAACACCAAATTTGCAAAATGATTGACCACTGTTGCCGTATCTTTGTTGTTTTTTATTCTTAATTTTCGTAGAACAGTTTTTTCTAATTATTCTGAGTTCGGCTTTGTAAAAATAACTTTTTTTTTTTATTATTTCAAAAATAGTACTTAACTTCCGAAAATAACATTGTTATATGATAGACAATAACGTATGCAAGTTCATATAATGTTGTAGATGCAACATCGCCTAGAAAATTGGGCGCATTGGGCAACACTGTTATTGCATTCCCATTTCAGTGCATCCCACAGATTGTGTTTATTATCAGCTGTTTTTTCGTCATAGCAAATCAAGTATAATTATATTTTTGTCTTCAAACAAAATGGATATTTCTAAAGTAACAAACGCGAAAAAACTTCAGCTTTGTCGAACTTATTTCATAGGTACGTAAATACTACAGTTATCTAATATTAAAAACAGCAAATAATTTTTTTTCAACTCTTCAGCTGGCCTGGCTTTTTTACCCTTTCTATGGACGATAAACGTCTTTTGGTTTTTTAATGATGCATTTCGCGCACCTGCTTTCCCAGAACAAAAAAGAATAAAGAAATGTAAGCCAAAACTTTTAAAATGGATTCAATACGTACAAATTAATATAAACCATTATATTTTAGTTGTGATCTCGTCGCTGATAGGTGCACTGATTTGGTCAGTTATACTTATAACCTGGATAATTATATTCCAAACAAAGCGTGCTGAATGGGGGGAGATGGCGGATAGAATGAGTTTCATTATACCACTGGGTATTGCTTAAACAACATTCCGTAAAATTAAGTTTAGTACTTCACATTAAAAGTGTAAACAAATTGACTTCTTAGTTTACCCATATTATTTTTAAAATTAAATAACCACTAAAATAGATTGAAATGGATTTAGTTTTGCATTTCTGTTGGTGTTTGTGTTTTTTGTCGTAACTCCTGCAATTTCTCTTCGAAATAAGATTTGTGCACAGTCAATGGTAGGGATTTTTGACGGAGGAAGTAATTCACGTTGCCCCTAGCTGAGTATGTGTCGTCACCAATTAATTCTCGCAGTGCCATATTTTTCTTCAAAAGTTTTCCATAGTAACTCGCACCTGCTTCTACGTATTGCGGTCCCAAGCTGCACAATTTCTTATCAATTTCAGTATCATAACGAACTTGATTGAAGTCTTTCATAAAAGACCAACTACCAACACCAAACAATCCCAATATCGTATACATCACCAGTCGCAACTGAAACAGATATGATTTTTTTTTTTTTTAAAGTTCACAATGTTCTTATGTTAGAGTAACTCACGCTGAAAGGTCCTGCAAGCAAGTTCATTCGTAAATTCAAGTAATGACCAATCGTATACATGGTTAGAAATGAAAAGCTTGGAAATAACGAATTCAATAAAACTCGATGTGTTTGCAGTTGTAGCACAGATTTACACAATCCAAATAGTTGCTCATCTTCTGTCAAAACTATGGCGTCTTGCAAGAGTTTTCCGGCGTCTGTGTTCCAATCTATAGTTTGATCGCGAAAGCGTATATCTTGCCGATTTATATCCTTTGGTTCTGAATATGCATAATTCACCGGAATTCCTAGCGCACCGCCAAAACGATACTTTGTTGAACCTACAAATTATCTTATATTGAACTTATAATTTTGTTTATGTATGTGTATTTTATAAGTATTACCGGCTTGGAACAGATCAAAACCAAAAACGGTGAATGGTTTGATAATTTTGCGTTCATATGCTTCCACCTGAAGTACGTCCAATGCCTTTTCCAAACGTTCTTTCACCTTTTCGGTCACCGGACGTGGTATACCATTCCTTTATTAGTGATAGAAAAAAGTCAGAATACATACAAAAAGTATATTTATTGTGGCTTACTGATAGCATTGCATGAAATCTTTGTAGTATTTCAAACATATTGTATGCGGCATAAAATTGACTACGAACAGTCCCAATGTGGTGGCACCAGTGGCATATAGTACCACATTTCGTCCAGTTTGTGTTTGAAAGAAACCCATTATGCCACGCTTTACGACAGGTGATTTCTTCATTTTGATTTATATTTAAATGAAATTAATTGTTTAAAATAATCGAAATCAAATCTTTGTTATTATGATGGAATTTGACAGCTGATTGTGAGGTTACCGAAATCTCTCAATTGCATAACATCTGTTGAGAGCAGCTGTGTTTAGTAGTCGCTGGGACCCCTGCAGCTATTATAAATATTTATAAATTATTCATAATGTTCGGATAAATTAAAAAAAGTTATATAATATTTAATTTTTTTTAATTAAAAGAAACAGTGACAAAAATCTATTTCCATTGATACAAATTGTATCTCGTATTTTTTTCTGATTTCTATATCTAAAGGAACCGTTTGTATGCTGCTTAGGTTGGTAAAATTTTCATCGGAGGTGGTCGGCCTTCACTGCATTCAGCGAATTTCGGTTTTTTGGTTTCGGCCGATTTTTTGGGACGCCATTCGCTAGATTGTTGAATAGTTTCGACCTTTTCTTTTATAAACTAACACCTTTTTACCAGTAATGATGCGTTTGACGAGAGTAGACCGTGTTTTGCGCTTGGTCCACATACCATAACTAAGGAGCAAAGGGGGCAGAAGGAAGTATTGGCAACAACTCAAAGGGCTGAACCAGGCAAAGTTGCTAATGGGTGATTACAACCAGATTAAGTTTAAAAATGTAATCAATCTCCTAAGTTTTAAATTACGATCACTTGTCGCATTATCAACTGAGTACTGCAAGCTCAAGAAAAACCTATTTGGATAGGGTGAAACCTCTTGTGCAAACTGCCGGTTCTGCGACAAGGAGTCCGCAACTCCCTAGCGCCTGTTCTGCACAGCAGTCTGCAGACACAGGACCAGTGAATGGAAGGCACAGTAGAGAGCAGATGCGTTATAAAACTCAATTTATATCTATTTTTCTAAAGATCTTTCTTTGTCTCAGCAAAGTGGTCAGTCAAGGTTAGCTAGAATAATTTTCAGGTTAAAAATTCGGGTCCATTCCGGTTACGTCGGGTCAAAACTGTGGTATTCTTAAATAAAGCTGCGAGTTTTTGAATCGGTAGAACTGCGAGTTCGATCTTAGATACAGCTGGGTTTTAATTGAGACAGTTGCGACTAGATAGACTTGTTTATAAAGTCTGAGGTCGTTCTTGCTGGAGTGGCGGCAGAAAACATTCCCTAATTTATTTTCAGGCTATTTGTCTATTTGTTTCCGAACTGTCAAAAAAACATATCGATCCAAACCAGGTTAGCTCTCCAAAAGTACAGCCCTTGGCCAGTTAAATTCCGGTAACGTAGAACCGACCAGACTTTCGGACGCATTAAACCTCAGACATGCAATGACCGTCTTTGACATAGAGCCATTAAGGCCTTAACCGACTCCCTCTTAGTGAATGGCGAACTTGGAGTCAAACCACCACCCATTGCAGACGATAAGCTCAAGTTGCCGCGGGAATCAAGAGTAACACTTGAGATCGTCGTTCTGGTTACTGCAGCAGGTTAAACTCCTACTTATCCAGAATAGACCCTAATATATCAAATGTACTTATGTCCAGCGTGCATAGAGTCCCTGTATAAAATTAACCGCCTCTGTGCATGCCCTACTAACCCTACACATCTGATACCCCTTTCCCTATGGTCCATCCCTGTTGAAATAGCGCGTTTCCTGGACCTACCTTTGGATGACCTCGATGACAACTGATCTGACCCTTACCATCCTAACAGAGGATAACTGTTACAACAACAACAACAACAACAACAACAACAACGACAAATCCAACTGCCGACGGAACAGAACATCCCACCGTCGTCTGTTAAGATCTCGTGATCCAGTGTACCGCTGGTATTTTAAAATATTAAGGAGAAAGCAAAAATTTCATAATATAATCATGCATCCTTTAATTTTTAAAACTCTTTAATTATTACTTTAAATAAACTAAAAAAAAGCAATTCTGTCAAACTTGGCAAAAAGAGTAAATATGCCCGTCTTATCTTCATCAATCAAAACAGCCAAATAAAGGCGTAAAATGCACTAAATATGACACAGATCAGCCACTATAAATGACAATCAGAAGCGGCAAGAAATAATGGAAATGTTAGTACATAAGTCAAGACGAGTGTTGCAATTTGTTCCGATCAATTCCTACCAACCGCACGCCCTTTGTACGCCGCATCAATAACGGCAAGAAGAAAACGAAGCAAGAAAAAAAACGGAAAACAATTTTGTCATCTCTCGGCAAATATTTATGTAATGAATCTTGCAAACCGGCGATCAGATCGCTGCTCATTGATCCTCTTCAATCTAAAACTGACAACTTGCAACCAAATTAAAGAGAATAAAGAGGTAAGAGGAACGTAGATCAACACAATGTAGGCGCAAGAGATACGTGTAAGCTGCGACAAAGCTCACAAGCAGACATACTCGTACATTCGTGAAGCAGCACATATGGGCGAATTAATCGCGAGCAGAGCTGTCGCTGTCGCAGATTACGACGCGCCGCCGTGCCACAAAGTCGTACAAATAACACCATTGTTATGTCACGGCAGTGTCGGCTGGTCGATTGGTAGACAAATGGACGGACGGACAGGCAAGCAGACAGACAAATGTGAAACACCTCCGCCCGCACACACTTGCATCGTTTGCGACAAATCTATCTTATCTTCTACGCGAATGGGGACTCCATTCTACATATACATGGTAAATATGTACAGCATACGAGAGCGGTCTGTTGTGTGTTTAGCCTGCAAAAGTAAAGCATAAATGTTGGCAAAAGCTCGATTTATTTCTGAACAAAGTCGACTTTGCGTTCGAAGAACTTGACCTATCTGTAACTAACTTTCTCCAACCGTCTGAAAAAGAGTTTTCTGTAGGTTGGTTGCCGTCGAAAACATCAAATGACAGGCCTAAGAAAAGTACTGTTTGTTGATGTTGTAGTCGCTGAAAGTATTCCTGACGTAATTTGGTTAAAAATCCGTGTTCGTTTTGGTTACGAAGATCCGACTGTCGCGGGTTACATAGACCCGACTGAAATTTGATTCGACGGGGTCGGACCATAGGCAGATGGGTGTTGTTTAAGTGCGATGCGCTGGGCACGTTAGTCATGCGGAAACTTATTGCTCGCTGGACATATCTCTTGACACTGCTAGAAGGCGGCTCGGCTTCAAGCAGACAACTGCAAGAATGGTTTCCTTATTCAAGTCTAATTTCGGGCGAATGGTTTTTTCAAGCATGGAAACAAAAGGCAGTCGCGAGGGAACGGATATGGAGAACAACGTGGATTGGCATATTGTGGTTGTTGTAGGGACAGAATATTGCCGAGTTCACAGTCCTTGTCCGGATAAAGATTTCCAACCAAAAACTAGAATCGAATCATCGACCGATTTAGAACTTTTTTATTTAATTAAAGCTCCATGGACATGCTCAATCTCATTAGCGGCCAAAATGAAACTATCAATCCGTTTCGGGAGAAATTTCGATAGTGGCTTAATCGGACACTGCAGCAAAGTACTTATCGGACCGTTCGCGTATATTCATATATTACACATGTACAAATATAATACAATTCAAAAGCGCTGTACACTACGCTTGTACTCCGGCGCGAGCGCTCCTGTCGCCGAAAGACGCTAAGCGGACGCTATGGCAAACGATGCGATACGACGAGATGTGATCCGATATGACATTGAAGTGCATCGTTCAGATGCTTGGCGCATGTTGAACCGCAGCAGACGACAACACAACGACGACGACACACAGTGACAACCGAAGCCGCAACAGCAGCTTCGCGGTCGGCAGCGTTGAGGACGGGAGCAACAGGACGAGCGTTGCATACAGCGTGCGACAACGCCAGTCACTTTAGACATCAGCAACAACAATAATAACAAAATGCCACCACACAGCGGCGGTGGCAGTAAAATCGACTAAGCATAACAATAATTCCAACAACAACAATCGCGGCAAAAAGTATTCGCGAAGAATTAAAAGTGATAAAAAACAACAAAAATACAAACAAACAAACTTTGAACTTCAATAACAAGAACAACTGCCGAGCGATGTGAACAATCACAGCAACAAAAGTACAAAAATAATAACAAATAGTACGCCAAAGTCAAGCAAATATGCGCATACATACATACCAACAAGTAAACTTGCCACATTCATACCGTCACATAGCTCCATACACACACATGCATACCTGCAAACATATTTACACATGTATTGTTTGTATATATGTATTATATATGTACATAGTTTACCTTATATGGAGCCCAAAGACGAGGTGGTGGGTTTCGGCGCTGATTTTGAGTGCTGTTCCTCCGCAACAACAATAAAAGCTCGCACATACGTGTATGTGGCAAGAAGGCAAGTGGCAGAAAGGTGTGTGAGACGCTGTAGACTTTTTGAACGCATATACATACATACATATGTACATAGTGTGAATACATGTATGTTTGTGTGCGTGATTTTATGGGGGGAGTCGAAGTGCTCACTAATGTGTCATGCCAATAGAACCCAGTGATCGTTGGCGCGGGCTCCGATATTGGATTCTGCTTCGCTTACGCTGTCCGACCTGTTCGGCGCCAATTGAAGATTACAAGTGTACCCCGGACCTTTTCCAGCTAATCTTTCCAACGGAGTGGAGGTCTTCCTCTTTCAGAGCTAGGGTATTTTCGTCCATTCGGACGACATGTCCTATCCAACGTAGCCGCTGAACTATGTCAATGTCGTTGTATATCTCGTATAGCTCTTCGTTCCATCCACTGCGGTATTCGCCGCTGCGAACGCATAAAATACCATTAAATCTTCCGCAGAATCTTTCTCTCGAAAACTCGTAACGCCGACACATCAGCTGTTGTCATCGTCCATGCCTCTGCACCATATGTATAGCACGACGGGTATGAGGAATGACTTGTAGAGTTTGGTCTTTGTTCGTCTACTCAGTCCGAAGTAGCGACTGTTGGGTAGAGTTAATCTGCGTTCAACGTTTCGACGTTTTCCTTGGTTTCAAGATAGACGAAATTATCTACGAATTCGATTTTATGACTGTCAACAGTGACGTGGGAACCTAGTCGAGAGACGTTTGTTTGTTTGATGACAGGAGATATTTCATCTTGCCCTCCTTCACTACCAGACCCATTTCCTTCGCTTCCTTATCCAGTCTGAAGAAAGCAGAACTAATGGCGTGGTTTGAGGCCAATGATAACAATATCATCAGCATACGCCAGCAGTTGTACACTTTCACTCCTTTTCGTGCTGTCAAAAGTAGCTTTGAAGTCGAAGAAGAGGTGGTGTGTTTCGATCGTTCTTTCACAGGCCTTTTCTAAGATTTAGGGCATGGTGAAAATTTGGTCGATTGTAGATTTTCCAAGCCTGAAGCTACACTGATAAGATCCAATCAGCTTGTTGACGGTAGGCCCTAATCCTTCACACTCATGCTCGTTAGAACCTTATATGCGATGTTGAGAAGGCTTATCCCACGGTATTTGGCACAGATTGTGGGGTCTCCCTTTTTATGGGTTGGACAGAGAACACTTCAATTCCGAAGTTGTTGTTGCAGAATTCAGCCGAGTTGACAGTCCTTGGTCGGATAAAAATCCGGGTCGGTTTCGGTTACGTTCCGATCATCGGGCATGGTTTCTATTCTACAAAGAAGCTGATGCATACTCCTTATCAGTTCTGCTTCACCGTATTTAAATAGCTCGGCCGGCAATCCATCCGCTCCGCCACTTTGTTGTTCTTCAGACAGGTAATTGCTATTCGAACTTCTTCATGGTCGGGCAATGACACGTACGCTCCATTGTCATCGATTGGCGAATCGAGTTCACCCTCTCCAGTTGTTATGCTGTCAATGCCATTCAGCGGGCTGGAGAAAAGTGGATTAGGATCACAATAATGTAGATTAATGCGAGTTGATTGTTCGATTTGCCATTTCTCAAGTTTTATCAAATTAAGTGATGAATATTACATACCATATTTTTTTTTTTTTAGAAATAACTCCTGAAAACCTGATTTTTCAAGTACATTAACCAAGATATTCGGACGTGTACCAGTACCTAGTTATAAAAATAGATCTTGTGAGACCAGTCTTCTGCATTCCTGACTCTCCAACATTCACTACAGCATATGCAGAAACCCTTTACTGTGCGCATATTCCGCGGAAACAGGCAAAAAACAATAACAACCAAAACTAAAAGGAAAATAAAGAACGCGAGCAGAATTGGAACCGCACAGACAGACGACACTGGAAGACTGCATTAATTGTGCGACAAATGTGTGTGCGAAAATGCATTAATATTTTTGTCATCCGCAACACACCATTTGTCGTTACAGTGCTGTCTGTCGTGCTTTCTTTTCTCGTTTTACTATTTTGCTGCTGTTGTTGTTGTTGTTTATGTTGTCATTGTTACGGTAGAGACGTCTATCCTGCATCGCTTTCAACGTAATCCCATCGATCTTAACAACATATGTTTATGTGTGTGCAAACATGCACTCGCCGCTCATATGCATGTGTGTTTCTGTGTGTGTGTGTGATGGCGTGCATTGAGAGATTTATAATGAGCGGTGTGTGTGTTTGTGTTTGAGTGTGTGTTCCGATTTTAATGGCGCTTTTCGCTGGTTTTAGCGGCGTGCATTTTTACTTAAGTGCTGCGGATTTGTCATAAATGTGTGTTTGTATGAATTATTAATGCGAATTGGAGTGGTGAACGATTTTCTGTTTAGAGAAATATATAATAGATATAAATAAAAAATTATTGATATTTATTTTTTATGAACTCAAAAAATGTATTATTAAATTTTAATAATTTCAATTATTATTAATTTATTTTTTTAGATTTTTAAATTTTTTTTTGCATTTTTTTTTTTTAATTTAAATTTAAATATATTTTTTCTAATTCATTTGTTAAAAAAACTCAAAATTGAAAAGTATTCAAATCGAAAACTATTAATTTTAATTTATTTTAATTAAATAAGAAAAAATATTAATTTTTTGGCATTTTTCTTTTTTAATCTAATTTTACTTTTATTTTATAATTCATTTGTAAAAAACAAGTCAAACTGAAAATTATTAATATTTTTTTAATTAAAAAAGAAATTTAAAATTTTTTACTATACATTTTTTATTTATTGAAAATTATAAATATTTAAATTTTAACTGTTTTTACATTTACCTTGAATTATTTTTGTAATTAAAATTTATTTTATTTTTTAAATATTAATTTTAATTTATTTTTTAATTTATTTTATTTAAAAAAGGAAAAATATTAATTTTTTTTGCATTTCTCTTTTTTAATTTAAACTTGTTTTACTTTTTATTTCATTTTGTTAAAAAAAATTAAAATTAAAAATTATTAAAATTTATTTTTTTTTTAATTAAAAAAGAAACAAATATTAATTTTTTTATATTTTTTATTTTTTTAAATTTTCTTTGCAATTATTTTTTTGTAATTTAAATTTAATTTTTTTTAAATTTCTAAATCGATTGTAAAAAACTAAAATTTGAAAAAAATTTGTTGATATTTTTTTTAAGAAACAGAAAGAAATTTAAAAGTTGTATCTTAATTTTTTAGATTTTTTACAATTTTCTTGTAATTAATTTAATTAATTAAATTCAAATTGAAAATTATTAATATATGTTTTTTAATTAAAACAGAGAGAAGTTTAAAATTTTTTTATTTTAATTTTTTACATTTTCCTTGCAAAATTGAAAAAAAAATTCTAATTGAAAATAATTAATGTTTATTTTTTTAATAGAAAATAGAAATTGTAAATTTTTTTTACTAATATTTTTACATTTTCTTGCAATTTTTTTTTTGTAGTTTTGTAGTTGTAGTTTTTAATATTTTAATTCATTTGTAAAAATAACTCAAAATTAAAAAAAAAAAACAAGTTAAAAATGATTAATATTTAATTTTTGTTCTTAATTCAAAAAAATTGTGATTTTTTATTTTAGTTTTTTTAAATTTTCCTTGCTTTTTTTTGTAATTTAAATTTATACTATTTTTCTAATTCATTTGTAAAAAATTCAAAATTTAAGGATATTCAAATTGAAAATTATGAGTATTTTTTTTATTAAAAAAGAAAAAAATTATAAAATTTTTTTTTATTCGAAATTATTAATATTTATTTTTGTTCTTAATTTAAAACAAAAAAAAAGAAATTGTAAATTTGTTTATTTCCTTTGTAATTTTGTTTTTTATTTAAATAAAAATTTATTTTAATTTTCTAATTCATTAAAAAAAATTATTTATTTTTATATTTTTTCATTTATTTTTTATTTTCAATTTCGTTTATCAATAAAAATTTCTACATTAATAAGAAAAAAATTCCTAAATAACTAGTTGAGGCAAATTTTTAAATTTCTTAATTAAAGTATTTATTTGCTTGCTATTTTGAGAGAAAATAGTACTGAAGTTCGTCGCTGAAGTCTTTTTAACAGAAACAAGTTTGTTGCTTAAGTCTTCAGTAAGAGCTGCTGTAGCTAAGTCATATATGTATACAATTGGAATGCGTATTCATTCATATATACACACATACAAACAAACGTACATACATACATACAAACAAACGTACATACATATGTACATACCTAAATAAATTTTGAAACAAGTTGTTAGAGGATTGGCTTAATAATGAATTCAAGGAATCCAGAGCAGTTAGTTTATGCATTACAGCGCTAGGTGAGTTGTTAAAATGATTTGATTATATGAAAAAAAATATCACAAAAGCTAGATTCGTTTAAACGTAAGTTGGAAGACTATTTTTTAATGTTTTTTTTCGACTGCATAAAAGTTTTGCTAGTTACCTTCGATAGTGGTACGTCCTCTTTACCAAATTTTCTGTGACCTTGCCGACGCCAATTGATAACTTCAAAACAACTGATAAGCGACTGTTGGTGATCCTTATGACGCTTGCTTTACCCTATGTTTTGGATCCCGAACTTTTTTTTATTGGCTTGAAGATTCCTCAGGTGTTGTAATTTCGTGTAGGTCCTTAGGCACTATTGTAATGTTATGGGTTTTTGACTGTATCATCGCCATTTTACTCATCGCCCCCACTACGACGCTTTTGGACCGATTCAGCGCCCTTATCTGTCTTATTTTTTAATGCAATCAGTAGGTCTCCTCCATCGTTTCTGTAGAGAGGTTATGTTTGAACCCAATTTTTCAAAACCGTTGTCACTTTTTATCTCACGGAGAATGTCAGCATATGACGCACCCTCCTTTTTAGTTATTATGATGGCGTCCGGTTTTGTTATTTTCTTTTAATCGGTTTTCTCTTTTTCACAACGTCCACCCATTTTTCGCATGCGCTATGTTGAACCGTAGTACTTTCCTTTTTCCGGGTTCATCGTCTGCAATCCACGCGAATGACTGAAGTGATGGAGACATTTGGCAATTCCCATTCACAGTAACGTCCCGGTCTTAATCAACATGGAAGAAAATCGGCCCAATGACGCCGCCAGCCCAAAACCCACACCAAACTGTAATATTTCGGGTATGCACTGGGACTCATGGTGTAAGTGTGGATTGCTGCCTGACCAATAATGAAAATTTGGTTATTGACGAATCCATTCAGCCAGAAATGAGCCTCTCCGCTGAAAATGATTTTTTGATGACAATCCGGCGCATTTTCAAGTTGTTGCTCAGCCCAATTCACGAATATATGACGATTCTGTTGGTCAAGCGGCTTCAGTTCTTGCGTAATTTGATCTTGCAAGGATGTGGGCCAAGATATTTTCGCAACATTCGCCACAATGACGTCACAGAGATGCCCAAAGCTTGATAACGACGTGTGAGAGACTGGTTTGGGTTTTCCTCAATAGATGTTTGCGGATTTAAATTTTTTACACTATACGCTCAATTGTTGATCTGACTGGACTGTTATGACGACCATAATTTGAACGTAGCGCCTCTTACTCAACTACTGACTCCGAATTTCAATAGTAAATTTTAATAATTTCGACTCGTAGTTGGATCGTACATATTTAAATGGCATGGCAAAAGGGCGGGGAAAAATATGATAACCGTATACTTGCGGTCCCTATCGGTCTACGTTCGTAGCGTTCCTACGGAAAATCCCGCTATTTTGTAATAGCTGGATTTTGAGAAATGATACAAGCATAGCTATAAACCATTGGATTTTTTCAAATAGTCCGACAATTTTCGACTCATCTTGATTAAGAGTTCTGATTAGGTTTTAATATATGTATAATGAAACCAAATTAAAAAAAAAAATCCTGTCACTACATAAGCTGGAATAAATAACACAAATTCTATGCTACGAAGCAATTAATCTTTCTCACGCCTTTCACGCCAAAGAAACAAAGCGATAAAAATTATTGAAATGTAATGGAGCTGATGAAATGGACCAAAGTGTCAATGAGAGCACGCATCAAACGCCAGAAAGTCGCCGTTTAAATGGATGTTCGTGTGTGCATGCATGTATGTGTGTGTGCTTGTCACCGATTAAGCGTGTTAATTGCATATTTACAAATGTCTCAGCATAACTGCATAGTTACAGTTGTCCGCACTCACATATGCATATGCATATGCATATGTATATGTATGTATGTATGTATATGGAGGTATGTATGTGCGCCTGTAAATAGTTAGATAAAAGCCTTGTAAACACGCATGTACACACAGCCATAAGCATGTTTGTAGTTCAAATGCCGTCACTTAACAATTTACATATTTACAAGCATATGTATACACATGTCTACATATCCGATTATGCCTCACAACACACACACGCATACAGTCAAACGTTCGCAAGTGCGCAATCACACTGAGTGGTAACAACAAATTTATGTCCATTTGGCATTCGAACACTATCAGATTGCATGACAGTTCCCAATTACTTTTGCCTGCGAGTCAATCGTTCATTACAAACCGATTTGCTTGCAACTGTCGCTCGGCTGCCTCTCGGCAACGCATAGCTGCAATGCGCCCGTAACAAAAGCAACTAAGTGCTTACGTCTATGCGCCACACATACTCACATACATGTTCAGACATGTCTATGCACTTGTGTGTGTATGAGTGCTTGTGCGCTTAGTTGCATTTATCCGCTTGCTTGCTTATTGTGCCGGCAAATCTGCATAAATGTGTATGTGTGTGTGTTTTCGCAAATGTCGCACTAACTATGCGTGCAAATCTCGATTTGTACAAGTATATATAGATATATATGTATATGCATATACATATATATTTCTTCGCATGCAAGGATTTGACTTTTTAGTCTAATATCACAGCAAATTGAGGCTAAAACGCACATAAAAAAGTCAAATAGTCTAAATCTAAATATATCGCACTCTATGTGCGTGTATACATATACATATATATGTATGTATGTGTTTACTCTTTGGTTTGTTCATAGCAGCGCACATGTCAAACTGCTGTTAGAACTGTTTGAATTGTTGCCTCGATCCAGTTGCTTCTCAATATGCTACAAATTGTGGGCGCAACAGGCGTTAGCCTATAAAACGGTTAATCGTTCTTCCTGGCATGACATCTTGTGGTTTTGTATTGCATAACTCGTGTGATTGCGACGTTCCATACTTCTTCTTCTTTTTTTTTTGGTAACAGACGCACATTTTGTTTTTGTGGCATATACCATTCGCATACACAAGTATTGACACTTAAATTGGTCGCTGAGTGCGAAAATTGCTCTTAAATTAAGAGTCTTTCTAGTTTTTTATAATTTTTAATTTAAAAAAATTTTTTAAAATGATTTTCGAGTACAAAAAAATTTCATTATTTTATTGAGCGCAAGTATGTAAATTTTAAAAAGTCAAGTACTTTTTTATAGTTTACCACCTGATCAAATTTGACCAGGACTGACCAAAAAAATTACATTTTCACGTATTTTGGTACAAATCATTATTAGCGCCTTCAAAATAGGCTCCTACAAGCATGCCAAAGATTTATCCAAATTTTCTTATACCTGCTGTAAACTTCGGCTGAATTTCAATGCCTTGAGCAAAATATTGTTTTTCCTGTTCGCCCCATTTTCGGAGCGCCATTCGCTGGGTTGCGATAATTATTGGTTGCCGTGACTATTGCGCAAAGGATCATAAATCTTTCGCCGAACCTTTCTGTCGAAAACTCGTAACGTCGACTCATCAAATGTTGTCATCGTCCATGCCTCTGCGCCATATAGCAGGACGGGGATGTAGAGGGACTTGTAGAATTTGGTTTTTGTTCATCGAGAGAGGACCTTACTTCTCAATTGCCTACTCAGTCCGAAGTAGCACCTGGCAAGTGTGATTCTGCATTAGATTTTGCGGCTGACGTTGTTGTTGGTGTTAATACTGGTTCCAAGAAAGACGAAATTATCTCGAGTTCGAAGTTATAGCTGTCAACAGTGACGTGGGAGCCAATTCGCGACTGTGACGACTGTTTGTTTGATGACAGCAGATACTTCGTCTTGCTTTCGTTCACAATCAGACCCATACGCTTCGCTTCGTTTGGTATCGAACAACTCAGAGAGGTCTTTTCCGATCCTGATGAAGCTTTTGGTATTCCTCAACGGCAGTTTACACAGCCGTATTAGTTTTGCGGGGATACCAAATGCAAACATAGCGGCATAAAAGCAGCTCCATTTCGTGCTGTCAAAAGCAGGGTGGTCTCAATCTTTGCTGATTAGGCAAATCACACTTAAATTCCAATCGTTGGGCATGCTTTCGTCGGACCATATTCTATAAAGAAGCTGATGCATGCTCCTTATCAGTTCTTCCCCGGCTTCTTTCGTCTATCACAACATGATCGATATGGTTGGCTTTTCGATCCGGAGACAGCCAGGAAGCTTGATGAATTCTTCTGTGCTGAAAGATAGTACCGCAGACAACCATTGTTCGGGTCCCAGCGAAGTCGATGAGCCTCAAACCATTTGGTGATGTTTCATCATGGAGGTTGAATTTACCAACCATTGTGACAAAGATACCTTTTTGCCCACCCTGGCGTTAAAGTCGCCAAGCACGATAGGTCTGGTAATTGATTTCATGTTTTTGGTAGCCTTTTACCTTGTTTTTTTTTTTTTGACCGAGCTCCTGAATTTCATACCTGAACTCTCAGATTCTTCAATTTTTGCTATGTAATTTCGCCTAGAGACTATATGGCTAAATAACACTGCCCTTTACAACTTTGGTTAGGTATGAATTCTTCAATAGCGATTTTATAAAACCTTATTTTCACTTTCAGAGCTGGAGAGCCTAGACTGAATTGAGTAGCATGTTATAGCCAGCGAAAGCTCTCGCACAAAGGATTAGATAAAGTTTTCATAAAGTATTCCTTTCGAACACCACAGAGCCCAGTCAGCAGATTTGTTTGTCCAATCTCATCTACCATCTCTACTGCTACTCATCTCTCCATTTTATTTTTTTTTATCATTTTAGAAACTCTATGGTTGATGATATTTATCATCTCGATTCCGATTCTTGATATACATATGTATGTACATATACCTCTGTTGTATATGAATATATAGTTTTATGTATAATTCAAAGAAAGCTCTTATAATAAGTAAATATTAGACACCAATAAGGAAACTACAATAAATAGTCCTTTAGGACATTCCATTTTACCATTACATCCACCTGCATGGAAGTTAGCGAATTCCTACAATTGAGAAAGACAATAAAACTCAGTTGATTTATGAACCAATCACATTTATCATCAATAATCAATTTTCAATCCTGCTCTTAGCTAAAATATGCTTAAAATTCATATGAAAATAATAGCACTAAAAATAAATATATTCCAACTTAAGAAGTCATTAACATTCGGTTGGGCATTTGTTGACATTTTATGTCACTACAGTGGCGCCTTGTCAAAACATAAGTATATTATAACAGTACCATAAAAAAGGCAAACGAAAGAAATTACACGAAGCAGTTAATAAATTTTTCTTTGCTTCCGCCTTGTGAACTTCGCTTTGCTGCTCTCCAACACTAAACTGACAGCTAGCTGTTAGCGCCGCATACCCTCGCTGTTATGTCAGCCGGCACCGGCGCTGCAAATGCTAACGTGTTGAAGGTAACGAGTTTATAACTTTGCCACACTTTTGCTTTCTATCGAATGACACAAGACGTGTGAGTACGTCAACACACATTTGACGCCGCCGAATGACTAACTGTCAGTCACACTATTTACACGGCGCTTGCGCAACACACATTTGGGTCGCTCTTACGGCGGAGACAATCAAACAGCCATAAATTTGATTGGCGAGCCAGACAGACGTGTTGAAAAGACGAGAAGAATATGGTTGGCTGTGTACGCTTTTGTCGTGCTGCATTGTGCTATAAGTTGTATTGAAAGCAAATCAAATTACAGAGGATTTCTCAATTACTAAGGAAAAATATGTCAAGTTTTAATAGGCAGTGTATTAGATACGTAAACTATGTTTTTTTTGTAATACTTAGATATTCGGCGAAATTTTGACGGCTATGGTTAAGGCTTCCCTTAAAGTTTACTAAGTATAACTAGCCAGCAAAATGACGTTTATCGTAGACACCGCTTACGCGCTTAGAGCTGTGTTTACAACAGCCGTCAGTCATTCATCCTTTTCTCCAACTGGTCTTTCCAACGGAGTGGAAATCTTCCTCTGCTTCCTCCGACGGGTACGGCGTCAAATTCTCTCAGAGCTGGAGTGTCTCCATTCATTCGGACTACATGACCTAGCCAACTAAGCCGCTGTCTCTTAGTTCGTTGAACTATTTCAATGACGATGGCGGTGTTCGCTGTTGCCAAAGGACCATAAATCTTCAGCAGAACGGATTTCTCGAAATCTTGTAGCGTCGACTCATCAGATGTTGCCATCGTCCATGCCTCTACACCATATAACAGGAGAGAAATAATGAGGGACTTATAGAGTTTGATCCTTGTTCGTTATTCTCAATTGCCTACTCAGTCCGAAGTAGCACCTGTTGGTAAGAGTTATTCTGCGTTGGATTTCAAGGATGATATTGTTGTTGGTGTTGACGGGGTAGTTTGCGAAGATCAAGAGGTCTCCCTTGTTTTGGATTAGGCAGAGCATACTTAAATTTCAATCGTCGGGTATGCTTTCGTCCGACCATATTTTACAAAAACCTGATACATGCTGGGCCGGCAATCCATCGGTCCCTGTATCTTTATTTTACTTCAGAGGGGTAATTGATATTCGAATTTCTTCCTTGTCGGTCAATAGATCATCTGTTTCATGGTAATCGATTGGGAAATCGAGTTCCGGGTGTTAAGCTTTCACTGCCATTCAGCAGGTTGGATAAGTGTTCCCTCCATAATTTAGTATGTTCTGGACAACAGTCACTGGATCAACCTCTGCCGGCCAAGCACTTCTTACTCACGCATTTGGGCGTCTCTCCTGTTTTGTCTGCAGGTGCGTTTCGCTTCCCTCTTCAACTATCGGTATTTATCCCATCCCACACGCCTTGTGGTCGATTGTAACGTTGCGAGGTAGGAAGTCTTTTTTTCTTTCCACTGCGACACGGAACTCTTCATCGTACTAGCGGTTCTTTTGCCTTTTCCGAAAACCAATGGTTTCATTTGCAGCTGTACTGAGGGAGCTTCTCTCAGAGAGTGCAAGACGAGTAGAAAATCGTTCGGCTATCTGTTATGATTGCAGCTTCTCGATACCGAACCTTCCTTGTGTTTGTTGACGTGCTCTTTTTCGAATAAAAGCGGGTGGGTATCTTGGCTGCAACAAGATAGTGGTCCGAGTCAATGTTAGGACCTCGAAGCTTATGCACGTCTAAAACACTGGAGACATATCTTCCGTCTAGCATGTTCGATCTGGTTAGTGGTTTTTCGATCCAGAGACAGATAGGTAGCTTGATGGATTTTCCTATCCTGGAATCTAGTGCTACAGATAACCATATTTCGGGCCTGGCGAAGTCGATCAGCCTCAACTCATTTGGGGATGTTTTATCATGGAAGCTGAGTTCACTGCCCGTTGTGCCATCGAGTAAAGTCGCCATGTACGATTTTGGCTTCGTGGCGGAGGCAGCTACCTTAGGTGCGATCCAAGTGCACATTTTTCTGAGTACTTTACATATTATTCGATTTGTATGACCTTTTCAGAGTGGGTTTAAAATGGTTTCGAACCATATGGAGATTGTCATCCTACGTGATACGAGTGGTAAAGCCACTAAAACACTCAACTCTTCTATAATGGATTTTTGTCTTTATCCCGGTACCGCTTTCGTATTGATTCAGAGCAAGGTTTCCATGATGGACCTATTGCAAGTCAAGTTTCTATTCTCCCTTCAACCAGGGATGCCTGTAATTGTGTAACCAGCCTCAAACTCAAGGATCAAACTCGAATTGTCCGGGGCCTGAAAATCTGCATTTATGTTTCTTTTTTGGTGGGTAGAACACGTGTGCACCATGGGCTGAGTGCAGTCCATTTAGGAAGAGTTAACGATACTGGCGTTGAAATATCAGAAGCCCAGCCTGGTGCATGCGTACAAAGATTTAGTTGCGTTCATTCCTTATGTGTCCTTTATACAGTTTCGGAGTAGGTTACCGATACTGTCGAAGAGCTCGTCTAGCTCAGATATTCCATTTTTTACCTCGATACTTATATTTTTCTGTCTTAACATGGCTAACTTCATACTTTTGAGGGTAATGTGACTCTCTAGGGACTTCATTCATTTGAGGGTAGCGCGACGGTTTGGGAACGTGTCATCCTCTTCTACTCTCTTCTACTCTCATCTTCACAATGAACGTATGCCTTGGAGCGTTCTGTCAATTTCGCGTTATTCGATCGGCGGTCGGTATCCAATTTTCTGCTTCTCTGTTTGCATCCATTTTTTCTAGCAGAGGGAAAGTGGTGTGCAATCAGTTTGCATTCTGACAGCATTTAATCCATCGTTTTTTATAACTGTTGGTTTTGCTCTCGTTTGTTAGTTTTCTCTGCTTCCCCCAACGGGTATTGAATCGAAAACTTCCAAAAAAGGTGAAATGGTGTTTAGTTATGCTTCTGGGTAAGCAGTAACAGTTGTAGGACTATGCCCAATTCCTACTCTTGCGTGCTCGCCGCGCACCCTATAAACGTGAGTAACCCTTGTGTAAGATGGAGTGGCCAATCCATGTAGAGCCTGGGGTCACGCCTAAAAGAGAGGAAGTTTCAGCGGAGCCACTCCGTATATTCGGTTTAAGGGTTCGCTGAAGTCTTATTATCTATTCACCAGAGGTGCGGTTGCGAGCAGACGTCGGTCTTGAAACAAGCAACTCGACTCGTCTACCGTGGTTGTGCACTGGGTTACAGCATCCGCCATGCAGAAACCGCTCCCAATGAAAAGAAAACTTAAAAACATGCACGAATAAAGAATTGTTCTTCATCTAGCGTTATCTATCAAATTTAGCCGCTTTCATTAACTTTCCACTTCGTAATCATTAAAAACTCTCCGAGTGAATACAGAGCCCTCTACTTAAACAAAGGCATTAATTACAGTTATCTTATACTAAAATCTCACTGATTTATCGAGCTGCCCGCGTACAAACATTCCTACGCAAGCATACAAAGTATTTGTTGCCCATGTCACCTCTTAAGAATGTGACAGACGATCTTTACGAAGCTATGTGCGTCCTGTGGTGTTTATGCTTTGGTTATAAAATTACTACCTTTGATGGCTGTAAAGGGCTCTAAAGTATCTATGATATGCCTGGCACACACACAAACACAAGCATCACCGTGTGCGCATGCCAATAGAAGAGTGTGAACACATTTATAATTTTCCCGGCTGAGAATAAAAAAAGTTAATTCGGAAGTATTCATAAACTTCATAAGTAATTGACAGTTGATTTCCTGCTGTGGACACTTCTCTCTACAATTCTCTACATATTTATCACCTTTTTATGCATGTCTTTTCGCTTTGTCGGTGGCGTCATGTGCGTACTTATTTATAACCATTTTGACTTATGGGTTTTTTCCCTTTCTCCACAATATTTTATATTTTTTTACAGCGCGCTCTTATGCATTTCAAAATGTTACATATCTACATATCGCCTCTCCCATTAATATTCCAGGCAACGCCAGTCACTCGTTGGCATCTGCATGTGCCGACCAATTTAATTGTTATCAATACTTCACGACACTTGCTTCGACTTTATTCGGCGGCGGCCGTTTGTGAGTTATGGCAATATTTTGAGTATATAAATATTTTATAGCCCACTTGCCGTAGTGATCGGAATAGTTAAATGGCTTGTTTCGGTTATTAAAGACAAAAACCAGTAGCCGGAGATTTTTACTATCCCTCAAAATGGAATGTGTGTACTCGCACCAATTTTATTACACATACATTTTAATGTCGTGAGCGATAAGATAGCTGGCGTGCGTAAATTTAAATTCTCCGAATAACAGCTAAAAATAAATTGAATCGCCCATTTTATGATTTTTTCGAACATTTATGATCGAAATAAATTTTCGATATTTACGTAGAAACTCGAAAACGGGCTATTGAGTGTTTTAGCAACATTTCCAGTTTTACTACCGAAAATTGTTACCGGTCAAGAAAATCGATTTTTCTAGTTACCGCTATGACTTTTTGATTGTGTTGTATGCATATACTTTTCATATTCGCCGGATTTATTTACATTTTTGCCTAAAAAATTCGGAGCTTATTTATTCGCTGAAGAATTTGCGACGAAATACCCAGAAGAGATATATATGTGACCTGGTCTACGGAAAAGGGGCTTAGGTGTCAAAAAATCATTTTTTTTTTATTTTTTTCCATTTTTTTTATATTTTTACTTTTTTTTTATTTTATTTTTTTTTTTTTTTTACCCATCTTCCTATCACCCCAAGAAGCTGCTCATTCATCGGAACTGCCAATATTGAAGCGTATAAATATGATATATGAGCTGCTGATCAAAATCAAGTCCTGGTAAGGGCAAATATCAAACAACGTTGGTAGAAAGTACTTCAAAAACCAGACTGAGTAGCTTTCTCAATGGTCTGTTTGAATCCCCGGGTCTGGTCAGAAATGGCAATAGCTTAGGTTAGGGTGGCTCACGTCATTCATGGATTTACTGGTCCTTAGTAATGTAAGATGGAGGATCAATATATTGTGAGATGAAGTATTCGTTTTACAGTACGTCAGGTGACTTGATAACGAATTATGTTATTTCACCTAGTCCCTCGCACTGCAAAGCTAGTAGATATCTGAGATGATTTCTAGATAAGGCTGAACAGAGGCATAAGAAGTATTCTTGCGTTTCTTTTCTGTCTACTTTCCCGCACTTTATGCATTTACCCTCCTTACTTACATATTTCTATCTGGCTCGCATGTTATGACAGTAGGTTTGTGACCTATCATTAGGCCAACAACAGCCCTGCAGTCCTTTCGAGACCGTATGAGTAGAATACATGAGTGTTTACCTTCGAGACTCTTGTACAAGATCCTAGCAATCCTGCATTTACTTAAGGCATTCCATTTCGCCCTCATCCGTCTGTTACCCTTTTGAAAATGTCATTGTATATAGTTTTTAGTGCCTTCCGTTTTTCCTGCACTGGTTTGGTAACCAGACGAATGGCGTTGTCAAAACCTCAACAGGTATTGCGATTCCTTTGTGGTCTGGATGCCAGTATACATGCAGCCACTTCCCGGCAGCCGCTAAATCTTCTGTCCCCCTGTTTCTAAGGACATTCTTTTGCCGTAATCGTCGATCGGTTATAGACATATATATTAATTTTCCTGCGTTAGTTATCTAAGCCAACTTCCTGGCCGCAAAGGCTTCCACCTGAAAGACGTTGCAGAATTTCGGAAGCTGGACAATAGATTGCAGTTCCCACTCCATTCGCACTTTTTAATTTGTCTGTATAGATGTTGTAGGTTTCGCCGGCAAGCTGCATGCACCTGCGCTGTCCACGATCTTGATCCTACTCTCCCAAATAAAGTGTAAGGGTATATACTACTGTGCCCAAAAGGTGACATTTGAACTTAAACTGTTAAACAATTTTTTTTTTTAGGTTGGTAGCACTGTCAGTCACATTTATGTCAAATTTCATGTCAAAATATTCATTAGTGTTTGAGATATGTGTCGTTTTGTGAGCTGCTAAAAGTGAGTTTTTTGTTTTTTGCGATGTCGAAATTTGTTGAGCAAAGAATTTGCATTAAATTTTGTTTACGGAATCAATTTTCTGATGATTTGCTGATGAAGTTGGCATATCGAAAGGCTCAGCCAATACCATTGTGAAGGATGTTTTGGGCCTCAAGTGCGTCAAATCTCGACTGGTACCGAAAATATTGAATTTTTTGGAAAAAAGGCGCCTCGTTGAAGTGTGTGAAACGATGCTTTCCGACTACCAGGGTGTCACGAAATGCATTATAACTGGCGATGAGACTTGAATCTATGCTTACGACCCCGAAACAACCGATCAATCGAGCTAATATCGTGCCAAAAGAGAGCCGAGACCAAAAAAATCGTGCCAAAGTCGCTCAAAAATCAAGGTCATGTTGACTGTTTTCTTCGATTATGGTGGTGTTGTGCATTATGAATTCCTTCCAACCGGTCAAACAGTCAACAAGGAATATTATTTGAACGTTATGCGTCGTTTGCGTAACGCTATCGGTCTAAAAAGGTCGGAATTGTGGAAAGACAATTCTTGGTTTTTACTTCACGATAATGCACGATCCCATACTGCCCTCGTTATTCGTGATCATTTCGCCAAAAACTCAACCCATATCGTTCCGCAACCACCGCATTCACCTGATCTGGCGCCGTGCGACTTCTGGCTGTTCACCAAGCTCAAAAGACCGCTCCGGGGACACCGTTTTTCTACGATAGAGGAGATTCAAGCCGCAGCGAAGACGGAACTGAAGGCCATCCCGTAAAGTGACTACAACCAGATTGGAAAATCCGTTGGCATAAGTGCATTGCATCGGGAGGGGATTACTTTGAAGAGGATGAAATTGTATATATATTTTATCCATCAACCCCCAACTTATTAGCTATACCAGAAAGTCTTTGTGGAGAATTTACCTAACCCCTCCCTTTTTACCGTAACACGAGATAACCTTTTCTCTTCCACCTACGTCCGTTTGGACTTTTATCTAAAACTTATGTGGATTGCCCAGTCAGTAACCTCGAGGAGAGACAGCACGATTTATAATATTGCAAATACCTTCGCATCTTGCATTTTTCCTTTTTACAAATATAACTTATGATTTCCGTAGTTCAGCAGATAGTTCGAGAAATAATCTTCAAAGATTTTTTTCCAACAACAAGCAACCGTCAAATCTTAGCAGCTATTGTAAACATGTCATATAACTGTAATTTTATAATAGTTGCTGTTGTTTCCGTTCAATTGAGGAGTTTTAAGTTGACTTAAAAATTTTGACTGGTAACTGGCGAATGACACGCGTGTTGCTTTGTTCCAAAGCCTGAGTCGAAGCGGGATTGTTCGCATAGATTTCAGACTTTATATATCGCCACAGGAAAAAGTCTAACGGTATCTTTGAGGCCAATCGACCGTTTCAAAACGTGAAATAATCTGATCACCGAAGTGTTCTCCCAAAAAAAGCTAAGTGACGACGTCTTGCTGAAACCAAATGTTGCCGAAATCACGAGCATAAATTTTAAGCATCAAATAGTCAGTTATCTTGTTGCGATAACGATCGCCATTGACGGTTATGTTCTCAACGACATTATTTTTAAAGAAATATGAACCGATAATTCCACTGGCCACATCAAACCGTTGAGTTTTCTGGATAATATGGCAGCTCTTGAATCTCTTCTGGTTATTCTTCGTCCTAAATGCGGTTATTTTTTTTAAACATTCTAATTACGAAGGTATGTCATCAAAGCTTTAGAGCTATAAACGCCATTAAATAGTGCGGTAAATGTTCACTACAACATTCAACTGATATCTTTATATCCAGTACTTTGAAATAACTGAGCTTTCCAAAGAAATAGTTGAAATCTCAACCGCTTGTAATTAGATCTTAAAGACTTGTAATTTTCTGCCGCAATTTGCGGGAAATGCACGCAAGGCATAGCTTAGTAATTGATACGCCGCAAGTTTGTCGAAACCGAAGTGGCTTATCGATAACAGCGCTAAATTAGCTATATATATGTGTATGTATATGAGTGTATAAATACACTTTTTGGTTGACAAACAGACAAATGCGGCCGCTTACTCCGTGAATATCCACATTTCGTTCATTTCCTTGCGCGTACTAATTGCTGCGCTCTTAATTAAAATGTTTGTTGTGCAAGAATTTGTTGTTTTTGTAACAGCAACGCTAATTTACTTGATTTCGCGTTGTTTGAAGTGAACAAAAGCCGCCGCACGTTGGGGTATTTGACCACGAAAACGGAGATTAATTGAAAAATTAATATTGAGATATCCGATTAATGTTTTATACTCGATTATTGAAGACAAAATTCTCCATCACTAGGCAAAGGAATCGATAACATATGTTGCTTAATTCAATTTTTGTGTTGTCTCAAAGTTCGTAGTTTTTTCGATTTTTTCGCGTTTTTGCAAAAAGTGATTTTTTTGTATTTTCAAGTGCAAGTGTTTGTATTTTTGACATTCAAAAGCCAAATATTATTATGGAACCTTCAACTTCAGGTAATTTCGAACAAAAAAGCAGTTGCAAGTCGACATTTACCCTGTATAACTATTTTTAATAATTTATGGAAAAAGGTCTAAATTGTAGCCATTATTGAGAAGTATGTAGAGTTTTAAAATGGTATCGGACAACTTCGTGTTCTGAAATTTATATATTTTTAAAGCTTAGGAATTATACTAATATAATAAACAAAAACATCTTGCGCGTTGTTGCGCCAATTCGATTTTTAACAAATTTTGTAAAAAAAGCGCATGTCATCCAAAGTGAGAGAAGAACCGTTGCTGTAGTTTTTGTTTTGTTTTCGCTTTCGTTATCATCATCATATATTGTTGTTATTGTTATTTATGTTTATTTATTTCAATATTAGTATGCATTCTACACCAAAACTAAAATGTGTGTTCTTTTCCTTGTTGTTTGGTTTATTTAAAGTGTAGGGTAAGTTTATTTTATCTTCGCGCTCGTGTTCTTAGACAATTTTGTATAACTTAATTTAAATAGCAGATGATAAGTGTGTAGTGTTACTTTACATTAACTATTATATCTATTTAATACGAATACAATTCGATGTGAGTGGTCGTGGTGGTATATTTCGGGTTACAGCAATGACGTGCTGTTATATTTTTGTTAAGTGTTAATATATAGAATGTGTTGTGCCTCCTCGTTATTTTGTTAATTGATACAAGAAATATCACGAATACAGTCTTTATATTTTAGGAATAAACTCAAAAAGATTCATTTCTCGGCGTAGTCTTTACAGTATTATTAAAAATGCTGAGGCTTCTCAATTAAGAGACAAGTTGAATATATTGAAGCAAGAATTGATAAGACAAACGAATCCAGAGGATATGCAAGACTTTAATTTGAATTTTTGTCGTTTTGTCTGTGATTTTAAGGATCGATGGGCAAAATCCAACAGACATGAGGAGAGGTTTTTGACACAAAATCAAAATTGGTTAGATTCTTCAATAATGTTTGTGACTACAACAACTAAAAGGGGTCGCAAAGAAATTGATTTCGAGGATTGTTCCGAAAAAACAAAAGTGAAAAAATGTAAGAATTTAAGACAAAATGTTTCCTTGCCTGTTTTGAGTTATGCTACCCAAATGAGTCTGCGAGCAAGTGGTCAAACAGAAGCAGCAAAAATTGTCAATGAAATAACTGCATCACCTTCCAGAGCAGCGAAATTTAGAAAAAGAGTAAAATGTGTAAAACAAAAACAAATGACTGCTGAAGAAGCGCTTGTGGTTTTGGTTGAAGCAAAGCTTTCACGCCACCAATATAATGTTATAAGACAGTCTGCTCCTGAAAAATTCCCTGCGTACACGTTGATTCAAAGAGCGAAAAAAGAATGTTATCCTAAGGTTGAAACTATGCAAATTTCCGAATCGTCAGCTAAGGTATCATTGCAGGGCCTTCTGGACCATACGGTTGAACGGCTTGTGCTGCTTCAAAAAAATGTTATTGACACCTTGGATAATCAAGAAATAGCAAATTTAACTTTAATTACTAAGTGGGGGTTTGATGGAAGCTCTGGGCATAGCTCATATAAACAAGCTTTTCATGGCCCAGGCGCTAGTGACTCTTCTGTTTTCATAACGTCCATTGTTCCACTGAGATTAGTATATAATGATAAAATCATTTGGCAAAACCCTAGGCCGTCATCTACCCGATTCTGCAGACCATTAAAAATTGAATTCACCAAAGAGACAGCGAGTATATTGGTAAGAGAAAAAGAACGAGTTGACAAGGAAGCAAACGATCTGGTAAAGTCTGTTGTGCCAGTAGGAGAAAGGTTCGTAAAAGTAAGCCATAAACTAATCTTAGTAATGATCGACGGAAAAGTTTGCAATGCAATCACAGAAACTACATCATCCCAAAGGTGTTATATTTGTAATTCCACTTCTAAAGAGTTTAACTCTATTGAAAAAATGATAGCGAATCCTGTTAAGACAGAAACTTTGGAATTTGGTTTGTCTATATTACATGGATGGATTCGATTTTTTGAGTGTCTCATACACTTGTCTTACAAATTACCTATAAAAAAGTGGAAAGCTGTATCGGATAATGATAAACAAATTATAAATTCTACTAAAGCCCGCATTCAAAATGAATTTAGAGTCAAAACCGGATTGATTATCGACCAACCAAAGCCTGGCTTTGGAAATTCTAACGATGGTAATACAGCCAGAAGATTCTTTGAAAACGCTGAAGTTTCTGCAGATATTACTAAAATCGATTTAGAACTGATCAACAAAATGCACGTGATATTAATAACTGTTTCTTCGGGTCATGAAATACATTCTGAAAAATTCAGACATTTTTGTCACAACACTGCCAGACATTATGTTAAAATGTATCCATGGTATAAAATGCCTACCACTTTGCACAAATATTTTATTCATGGCCCTGAAATTGTATTGCATGCACTTCTACCAATCGGACAACTTTCAGAGGAAGCCCAAGAAGCTAGAAACAAGGACTTTAAATGCTATAGGGAGCACTTTTCACGTAAATGTAGCCGTGAGAAATCAAATGAAGACATTTTAAACAGGTTTCTACTGAGCTCCGATCCGATCATTAGCAGCAAAATTAAATTACCAAAAAAAAAATTTCAAGCCCTACCAAAATCGGTAATAGAATTGCTTATTCCGCCAACTATTTCAGTAAGTGCTGTTCGATCCGATGATAGTGATGATGAAACTGGAGATGCACATATGGAGGAACTAGAGGCTTGCAACTCCGACGACAGTCATTAAACTAAATGAAATGCTAGTTTTTTTATGTATTTGTGCTTATTCAATAATAAAAAATTATAATATTTTAAAAATACTACTTCCCTGAATTAATCTCCGTTTTGGGGGTCCTATACCCCACTGTGCGCCGCGCTTGCAGGGAGCTGCGACAAATTTCCCAAAAAATCAATGACATTTCACCAAAATTGCAAAGGCGCGACCATTGGCTTCTGCGTGAGCAATTGGGGACATGCAATCGGTCGGTGATTGATTGATTTACACGAATAAATACAATAATAAACCTGTTCGGTTATTTGTTTGCTTAAGCGTTGCGGTACGAAAGGGCTCTGCAGTTTGATGCGTGTGTGCGCATGCGCGTGTGTTCTTCTGCCTCTGCTGCTGCTGCTTGCATATGCAAATGCTTTTTTATCGCATTTTATGCGTTCAAATTACAAATTATTGCACGCACATTACATTGTATGTGTTGATGCCACTTTTAAGTACACCAAACCTATGAGGAACGTACCTCAAGCGCAGCTTAATTTACAATTCCCTGACATATTTGCATGAGAATATCTATTTGCATATTACGGGATATGCTGGTGCACTATGCCCACAAAAAAAAAAAAAAACAAAATGCCACACTCACAATGCTAGTAGAAAAATACAAAAACAATATAGAGGAAAAACAACAACAACAATTTTACCGCATTAAATTTTCGTCCTTTTTGCCTTAGCAAATCTAGCTGGGATCAAATGTTTATTACCCAACACAGCGTCGTGGTGAAAAAAAAGGAAAAACAAAACAAAAAATTGGGTGTCACCGTCGCACATCGTAAAGCGGCATTTTATGCCATAAAACGTTGCTAACACGCCGTATGGTGTACTTAATAGACCGCATAGGTACTTAATAGACTAGCATGGATGACTACGCCGCCACAGTCTACGACGAAGACGACTACGTAGCCGCATGTTTTCCCCCAATTGGGGCTGACCGGCCTGACATACGTTCACATTCGTCCATTCGTCCATGCGATTGAGCGCGCGCGTCTCCGCGCTGCGACACAATGAAATATACAATTGCAACAGTGATGCTTTTACGACAAATTTTTAATACTTTCTTGCTGTGAATGTGAATGTCGGAATGGCGTTTTTATGCATGTCAAATGCAGTGTTAGGAAGCGTGTTGAATTTTTGGTGTCTACGCGTCGAAGCGACAAATTTGTTTTTATTGCTAAGGCTGTGACCGAAAGTCGTAAAAATATCAACTAGATGAAGGCATAGAACATATTTTTATACCCTTTATATGGGCGTAGATATATTTGTGTGCTTATGCATACACACTTCCCGTACAAATATATGTACATATGTTCGGTATTTAAGCAAATTATAGGAATGTGGCTACGCACAGCTGCGTTATCTGAAGTTCTTGCAAGGAAAGTACAGTAATGACTATAACTGTTTGGTAAATTTCGTAAGACTTTGATATAAAGTAAGTAAAGTTTTTAAATAAAACAAAAACGGTTTGAAATATCAATGAAATTCTTTAAATTTTCGATGCCATTTTGTATGAAATCCGATTTCTTTTGTATGGCCACTATGGGCACGCATGCTGAAGTCCTGATGCTGAACCCAATTTTCGACGGTTTTAAGCATAAATCGGCCGGTACTGCTGAAATTTCACGTTCGATATTCATACAAAGTTGATTAAATCGTCGCTGGCTTGTTGGCATAGAACATAGACTTGACGTGGCCCCACAGGAAATAGTCTAACGGCTTCCGTGGCGGCCAATTGACTAGGTCCTTTCCTTAGATACCACGTTCACCAAATTTGGTTTTCAATAAATCGATTGTGAAATTCGCTGTGTGGCTTTTGGCACCGTCCTGTTGGAATCACATATTGTCCAAATCTATACCATCCAATTCAGGCCAAAAATATTCGGTTATTACTCAGCAGTAGCGATTCCCATTCACAGTAACGTGCCGGTCTTGATCATCACGAAGAAGTACGACTCAATGACGCCGACGGCTCATAAACTGCTCCAAACCGTAATTTTTTCGGTATGCAATGGTGACTTATGGAGTACGTGTGGATTGCTGCCTAATCAATAATGCATATTTTGCTTATTGACGAAGCCACTCAGCCCGAAATGAGCCTCATCGCTGCAGATGATTTTTCGATGAAAATTTGGATCATTTTCAAGTTGTTGCTCAGCACAAAAAAAATTATGGCGTCGTTTGTTCAAAGAAAGCTAAATAAATTACAGATGCGTGCAAGTATATAACAAAACTTTCTTTCTTGTTTTGGAAAAATGCTTTTATTTCACTTTTAAGTTAATATTTGTTTACAAAACCATTACTGGCAATCACGGCTTGACATCTACGGGGCATTGACTGCACAAAACTTTTGCAGATGTCCTTTGGAATGTGATTCCATTCTTGTTTAACCTTTTCGTATAATTCTTGAAAATTTCCAACTTAATGTGAATGACTCTTTTCTCCAAATGCCACCAACGATTTTTGATTGGGTTTAAGTCCGGACTGCATGTAGGCCAGTCCAATAGAGTCACCATGTTTTCCTGAAAGCATTTCTTTTTACAATGCGCAGTATCCTTCGGGCATATTGTCATAAGCATGTGATGTGCCCAGGCGCCCATCCATTTTAGAAATGGGCCCAACACCTCGTCACGACATGGCATCACGAATCATTATGCAGCCGCCACCTTGTTTTATTAGGGGTTATATACAGTAAGAAGGCCGGAAAAACTGATTTTTCCAGAATGTTTTCCGAGAAATTTTTTAAATTTATTGATCTAAGAATTTATACGCATAATATCACTTAGAATTCTCTCACTTAGTATTAGTAAAAATATTTATTTGGAAAGGAACTACAGCTGATCTCCAGGAGGTCCTCTCAAAAAAGAGACGTTTTGTGGTGACCACTATCTCGCTGAACTAGATCCTCTGAAATTAAAAAAACTAAACAGATTTCGGTAAAATAATGTTAAATCTAGTAATTAATCGAAAGAATAAGCAAAATAAATTTGTTTGCCAAAATGGCGGTTTCTCAAAAAAAAAATGGATTATTCTTAAATATACGTACATTGGGAAAAAATAAAAAAAGTCGATTTAGCGGGGTCCAACTCCTTGCATCTAGGCCTGCGGACATAAGTTTTCCCATCTGAAGAAACCCTTTTTTTCCTGACTTCATCAGAAAATAACACTCTTCTCCGCTCTTTTCTTGTCCAATGATGCTATTTTTGTGCATACTCTAAGCGGCTCCTTGGACTGTGTTCAAAGAGTAATGGGCTCTTTCTTGAAACTCTTCCAAAAAGTCCTGTCTTGCGTAATCGTCTTTTGATGTTACTTGAATTTGTAAACCAATGTGCTCTTCTCGTAGATCTGGATTCCCTTATGTAATAAAAAACTATCCACTTTGTTGATTTGAGAGTTACTATGGACCCTTTGCTTAAAGAAGACTAATATATATGTATATCAATAAATAAAATCGTAACAATTGTTGATATTTTTGTTTCTGTAGCTGAGCAGTTTTTGATCTCGACGCTTAAAAAACTATCTTGCCTTTCATGACTCTGCTGATTCCGCACGTATGCGGGTATGACTCTCGCGTCGGTTGGGCGCGAGGAGGTTAAACGTTGGTTATAATAAAAATAAATTGCTTCACTTAGACGCCTCAAAGCGATCAAGTAGTATTCATTATTGACCCTGTGGAACAAATACATGGTGAACCACCCTTGGTAGACAGGTAGATTGTGGGACAGGTTTGATGGTATATTCATAAACCCACGTCTCGTCATCAGTATGCATTAGCTTCTGCTACGTTGTCAAATATCTGTTTTGCGACCAAAACGTAGTTTTTGCAGATCCAGGTCTTTGGAAAAACTGTAGCATTGACAGTATTCATACATCGATGACTTCATGATCTTCACTGCTTTTTGCCACTCATATACTTGTGTTCCTAATAGAGATATAGTAAGCTCCCTAAAACACTTCTGCATTATTTTTAATGATACTGTAGCCGTGATTCCATTGAAAATACAAAATTTCCATCAAACTTCTCGTTAAATTTTTTCCATAGCTGCCAAACACACAATAATTCACATATGAAGATCAAACTTCACACGAACATAAAAATATTATGCAGGTTTGTTAAAAAAAAATCAGTCCAAGATCAGTATTTTCCTTTAAAACCTGTTGTCGAGTGAAAAATATTGGCTTCGGCAGTGCTTGCTGCTGATGAAACTTTCGTTAATTGAGCATAAAAAATTATTACCCAGTAAATTGTGGGAATAAGAATAAGTATCTGGTGAATAGGTTGACTACAAAATATTTTGTGTTTGTATTTTAGTACCAGTAATCTTTAGCGACCTCTACCGCAGCTCTTAAGAAAAACGAAATCCAACATTTTCTACGAATCTTAGAAGCGTCGAGTTCCTTTACCAGAAAACCGAAGTGTAGAGTAGATCCATAACAGTTGCTCCAAGGCCCTGATATCTTTCTATCGTCAGTGATTTTCAATTACAAGTGACTATATTTGTTCAATACTTACTTTTTTAACTTACATATATGGTTAAAATACTCACATGCGACACGGATTTTACAACCAAACTAATTGATGGAATGCTTCATACCGGTCAAACACATGCAAACTCGGTAAAATATACCACTTACATCATAAACAACAAGTTTCCAAGCCTGCTTTAGAGGCTTCAAAAAATCTATATTTTCAAGGATTTTTTTGGAAAGGAAAGAAATGTCTGATTGAAATAAAACTTTTAGGATTTATTCTTATATATTTGACGAGTCTTTTCAAATTCTTTTATTATTATACATTAGATATTCTTCATGTTTGAAGAAATTTACGGAGGCGCCTCGAGTGTGCAATTTCTGTGTGGCGGGCAAGATGCAGGTCGCAATTTTCATATGAAACAAAAAGAAAAACAAAAGAAATTTTTAATTTTCAATACTGTAATTCCTAGGTGAAGCTAAAAAATAGAACAAAAAGTGAAAAATTCAACAATTTTTCACAGATAATCAAAAAATACATCTAAAACAAAAAAAATATACTTTAAATCGTTTAAAAACCGGATTAATGTTAACTTTCTTAAGGTATTTTAGGTTCACCTAGAAGAGAATTGAATTCCAAATACAACGCATTTTGATTCGTTTCGATAGGACGTTTACTTTTTTCCTATCTTGCCCGCCAATTCAGTAAAATCGTAAAAATGAAAAACCGAGAAATCGGCCGTCAAAGTTTTCGCTTTCTGCTCAATCGCTCAGATATCTACTAGACGCTCCCTCACTATTTTCCTTCTAGCTTCGAAAATATTTCGAATTTCCATCTATAATTTTGGGGATATATTCTTAGACATTTTTTTAAAGAGATTTAACAAAAAAAATCGATTTTTTGAAGCCTCTAAAGCATGCTCCCCCCTTAAATAAACCAAATTTCTAAAATTTTATGAAATCGTTTCATTGAAATCGTTTTATCGGTTCTTTCCTTCTGAGCTTCGTTCCTCTGCCTTAGACTATTTTCTTTGGGCTTTTAGTTGCGCGTTTCAGTAATTATTTGAGAATGGTTTTTGTTCTGGCCCTTCTTATATATTGGCGTAGACACCGCTTACGCGGTTATATAGCCGAATTTACAACAGCGCGCCAGTTGTTCTTCCTTTTCGCTGTTTGGAGCCAATGGAAGATTCCAAGTGTAGCGAGGTCCTTCTGCACCTGGTCTTTTCAAGACCTCCATTCCGTCTTCCTCTGCTTTCCTCGTCTAGTACTGCGTCGAATACTCTCAGAGCTGGAGTGTTTTCATCCATTCGATTGCGACGAGTGTTTGTTTAATCACTATCAGACCTATTAGCCTTGCTTCTTTGTCCAATCCGGAGAGAGCAGAACTAACGGTGCAGTTGTTAAGGGCAATAATATCGATGTCATCGGGGCAGGGCAGCAGTTGTACACTCTTGTAGAATATTGTACCTTCTCCATTCAGATCTGCAGCCCGAATTATTTTCTTCAGGAGTACCTTGAAGAAGTCGCACGATAGGGAGCCGCCTTGTCCGAAACTTCGTTTAGTATCGAACAGCTCGGAGAGGTCCTTTACGATCCTGACGGAGCTTTTAATGTTGTTCAATGTCAGTTTACATACGCACATTACTTTTACGGTGATATCAATGCCAGACATATTGGCATAAAGCAGCGGATTTTCGTGCTGTGAAAAGCAGTTTTGAAATCAACGAAGAGACGGTCTGTGTCGGTTGCTTTTTCACGGGTCCTTTCCAATGTTTGGCTCATGGTGAATATTTAGTCAATTGTTGATTTTCCAGGTCTTAAGCCACACTGATAAGGTCCAATCAGTTGGTTGAAGGTGGTCACTAATCCTTCACACAGTACGCTCGATAGAACCTTATATGCGATGTTGAGGAAACTACTTATCCCACGGTAATTGGCGCAAATTTTGGGGTCTCTCTTTCTCCTTTACAGTTTAAAAAGCGAAAATATGACATGAAATGGACCAAAGATCCTATCGTCTTGAAAGTTTTTAACGCTGCGCCATCTATCGGTAGGAAAATAAGCAGCGCAGATTTACCTTGGAAAGGCCATTTGATGAAGCAATTTTCAGCACTAATTAAGATGACTAGCTACAAGCTTTTACAATTTATTATCATTTTATAATTTTTATTACAATTCCACCAACTTACGGCTTACTCAATCGTCTACGACAAGCATGCGAACTCGGCAAGAGCATACACGAGCGCAGCTACAATATTTTTTGCCACATTTGTTGACTTCCTGAAATCTCTGAATGCCATTGCCACTGCTATTACGGCAATATTTCGTTCAAATGGACCATAAATGGCGCCCTAATCTCGCTCGCTTCACTCACTCGTGTTGCCCACTTCTTAATGTACACAAACATTCCAGCAAAGCTGAAGTATGCGCGCAAGTACTCTCAACAACACCACACACACACACGCACATACATGCATCGAAGTGAATTTGCATATGTGACGGCACACATGCGGCATCCCAACAATAACAACAAGTCGGCAGCAAGCATTTTGAGGCAAAGCTTAGCAAAAGCCATCAAGCACCAATCATTGCCCGCAAACATGCTCCTCCACCTGCCTACCAGGCGCTCGCCGCGCACAATACAAACACAAGCAGCACAACACAAATACACAAACAAGAATAACAACTTGAATACAATAGCAGAACAGAAGTGTCCCCAGTGTTGTTCGAACGCTTGTTGCATTAAACATAAAAGCCAGGCGAGTGCACGCGTGTTTGTGTATGTATGTACATGAGTGTGTGTGTGAGTTTTTGTGCGCATGCGCGCAGTGTGACTGGATTTACACTGCGTCTGCGCTGATTGATGACTTTCATTTGCCAGTCGGACAGGACCGCATTAATATCACCAAACCCTACCAATTCATCGGCACACATTCGTACAAACGCACATCCCCACATACATACATACATATGTACATGCATATGTGAACCGCTTTTGAGCGTACGAATTTCATATTGTCTGCTAGTTTGTTAGTTCGTTTCATTGCGCTTTTATTTTTATCATTTTTTTTTTGTTTGTTCTGGTTTTTGTTGTTATTATTTCGGTTACCACTTACTCGCGCTCTGTGGGGCTCATGCATATGCATATAGCATGCACTTTAATACATAATATTGTTATATTCTACGCGCTCGCCACTAATGTCCGTCTGCTCGTATTGCCTTCGCATTAGTGTCGTCCACCATGCCTCCTGGCTTTGGCTTTGGCTGTGACTGCGGCCCGTATATGGCATTGCCGTTCTGGGCGTTACAATTGTGACGCACTCACTGTGAAGTAGAACACCCAGGAATTCCAAGCATTCGCCATTGCGACTGGTGAGGCAAATGCTCCTCAATTTGGTGTGCTAATACCAAAAAAAATCAAAAAAAAAGCAATAACAACAAAAAGCGTAACATCGACATGCACCCAATGGGAATAATTTTTGACAGTTAATTAGCTTCTAATTAAAATATGACGAAGGGTGCATAAAATGTCGAGCGCGCACTGCTCTTGCTTATGTAAATATATACTTCGCATACCATTCGTGTAACATCCTTAAATGGTTGCCCCACGGCGCATGGTTACTAAACTTTATTTTAATAAATTATGTATTTCAAAGACGAGCTGAGCGCTGCAGTCCAAAAGCCGATCCTAAAGCAGCCAGTTAGTGCTTTGAATCTGCGAAAATCTTATAAACTGAAAAAGAGGTTTAATGCTTAAAGCATATTCCTGGCACCTTAAGCCGTCTCTTATTTCTAAATTGTCTCTGCGATAATTTAGAAAACAGTTTGTGGGTATCCTTGGCAACCTTAGCACTTCTTCTAGCTGCTAGTAGAATATTTTCGAAACTCTTTTGAAAAGCCGAAATCAAAATTTTTGAAATACCAAGGCGATTAGCGCTCACATTATGCCGAATTGTATAATAATGTTGGTCCAGCGCTATCATTCTTGATAGAACAATATGAATTTTGTTTGCCTTACCGGAAGCATAAGCTAGGTTTCCCTTTAATTTGAAGTCCAATATTACTCCCAGGTACTTCAGCTGCAACTGTGTAGTAATCTCGCACTCCCCTATCGTAAGCTCTATTCATTTTTCCACCTTCTAGAGCTTACGAGTAAAACTTATGCTTTCTGCTCTGCCAGTTCCAGACTCACAGAAGAGAACCATTGGCGTAGACCATTTAAGCACTCATTACATTTGTTTCTCAGGTCGACTAAATATTTAGCCACTGCTAACACCATGAGGTTCCATAATAGTGGGCTTAATACTAAACCTTGAAAAGCTCTTGGTGCCTTTGTTCGTATCGTAAATCAGCTTTCCATTTGTAGAATAATTCGTTATAATGTTTATGGGGTATTCAGGGGCGCCTATTTAATCCAGGACTTGGAAGATTCTTCAGGTAGTTTCTTTGATTTTGGAAGCAGAACCAAACGCTGTACTCTCCACGAGTCGGGGAACATCTCTTCTTTTATACGAGTTTTGTATAGTTTAGCAAACAGTTGAGGTTTTGAGCTTATAGCTTCCTTCAGGGCTCTGGAGGGTATTAGAATATATATCCAGGCGCTTTGGCTATAGTGCGCTGAATGTTGTTTTCGGGATCCTTGAGTGTTGTTGGCTGATGGCCCTAAAGCTTTGATACTCCAGAGATAATTTTCTAGAGGCATTAAGTCGCGTGATCTAGGCGGCCATTTGACTGGGCTTTTTTCGAAATTACCTAGTCGCCAAACTTTGCACGCAATATGTCAATGTTTTGATGTGAAAAATGAGACGGCGCACCGACTGGTTGAAAATGGAGATCGTCCACGTCGACTTCAACAATTTCCGGAAAAAAAGTGTCTGTCAACACTTTGTTTAAGGCTCGCTATTGACGGTAATGGAATTTTCTGCCTCAATTCGAAAGAAATAAGGCCCGGTGATGTCGCCATGGTACTTGTACAATCCACACCAAATGCTCAATCTTTGGGAACGCAATTGCGTTTCCTGAGCTACTCGAAGCTTTGACTTACCCTAAAATCTACGATCGGGTTTGTGGGCAAAGTCATTAAGCCAGAAACGGGTCTCATCTGAGAAGATGATTTTTCGATAAACGTGAATTTTTCGGGGAACGTGGATTTGCCTAATAACCTTATACAATTTCCATGGGTTACACTAAAGTGAAGTATAGCATGTCGAAATGTCAAACCGCACTGAACAAACTGACAAAATTTGACTCCGTAAACAAACATGTCATTCCTATTGGTAGACGCTGTGTTCTTCAGTTTTGCTTTACTAAATGAAGCGTCTCTTCTAAATTTCATATGTCGATGGAATAAAATTATACTCCTATAGGCCGAGAGCGTCTTTAGGTGGTGAATTCGATTCGTCGAACTTCCGAAGGTAAGTATTTCTGACAAACCTCTTGTAAATTTTTGTTGTAAACCTAAAGAGTTTTCAGGGTCAGGTTAGAACTTTGGATCTGCTTAAGTTCTGATTCAGCGAAATGTGGAGTCAAACTAATTGATTCAGCCTTCTAGTATATTAGACATCCAGGGCTTTATATACCAATAAGGGATGTTACCGCACAACTTTTCGTGGGAATCGATTTGTCGATTTTCGATTATTCGTTGTGCTTCTCATTTCTAGAGCTGGATCTACTACGAATCTACAAATCCCGTGGGAGCTCGGTAATAACCAGATTTTGTGCAGTTGCGAGGTCTGATCCAGAGTGGAAGTCCTCTAAAATACCTGAATCTAGCTAGGCTCTAGCCCGAATTGCAAGGGTTATAACAGGACTGTATGGAGGAAGAAACCATTTAGCACTTTCTCCTCTATTGTTACTTTTCGAGATACTGAGGACTATAGACATATTTCGGCGAATCTTGTAATTTTCTGAAACTAATATTAATGGCCTTAAAAAATTTGGTTTCGTCGATTTATGAAGATCCTTTGATCCACGTCTAAGAGTTTTGAGTAATACAAAGCACTAGCGTTCACTGCTGTTGCAAGCGGGACCCATCGTGACCTTTGGTGCGAGAGACAGCTTAATTACCTAACCTAACACCTCTTTTCTCTTCAACTACTTCGAGCTACAATAATACTTAGCAATAACGGTCTTAATATTTACTATTATCATCTAACAATTTTCGCTGCACAACTACCATTTCCTACCGGGTCCCCACCAAATGTTTGCTCACCTCGCCACTTAACTATTCATATGAGTGTTGTCTCCACGGTTACTTTCCTACACGAGTACACTGCCGCATTCATAGTCGGGATGGGTGCATCGCATGCTCAGCTGGTGAGTGTTTTCCCCGGTGAATTGTTACATTTGTCTTCTCCACTGCTGCTGCCTCAATTTCGAGCACATTTCGACCGCTGACTGTGTCTTGCGTCTGCGGATGTCATGCTACGGAGTGTGAATGTGCGGCAGTGGGTCCTCCGTGCCATGCGCTACTCGCTTATTTATTTCTCTACGGCTGTGAGTTTGTGTGAATGTGTGGTGTGTGTGTGTCCATGGAGGTTATAGGGCTGTCCACTTTCCATTAGCATAATCACTTGTGTATGCGATCATATGTCAAGGAGAAAGCCGCGAAGTGATTTTTTTTCTGGTGGCACAACGATCCATAGCCAACGGCCAAACAAACCGAGAAGGCGGCAGAATTGATCGGTTGTCTTGACGCAGCGGAGCTAATCAACTGCGCACAAGGCTCATTTGGGAACAGCGGAAACATGTGGCGCTTTGTCCGTTTCTACATGTGTTCATACATATATAAAACAAATGTACAATTGTGCGGCGGTTAGTTAATGCTTTTTCCACTACATCAAATTATTTGCCCAAATGTGTGAAAAATGCTTGGCTGGAAATGCTGGTGGCGAAGCCATTTACCACACTTTGCTCGTAAGTCTACGAAATGGCAAAGCGAAAAGTGAAACGCGCTACTATTGGCTTTAAGGGCAGACGATCGAGAAAGGCGAGGTTGGGGTTGGTGAGTGTAGGAGAGTAGAAGTTATGACTGAGAATCAGTGACTGAGTAACAAATTTAGAGGTTGGATTTCATGTAATTCATCAATTGTCTCCGAAGATCTCACAATAATACTGTTCCTCCCACCATAAAGTCCGCTAGCGCATTCATTAATTTGTGGCTGCAACATTTCTGCCGTTTCTTTAGGTCAAAAATCTTGTACGCTAATCCTTGGAGGAGAAAGATAGATCCTTTTGTAACTACAAAGATTGAGTTGCTCATCATGAAATTTTATTTTTCGAAAAATTTCAACGTTTTTTAAAATTAACTTTTGGACTTTTTGTGCTCAGAGTGTCAGACAAAAGTCTGTTCTTTTGTCCGAACTCCCACTGACTGAGTGCTTCGAGTGTTTGCGAGCAATCCAATTATTATGTTGGCTACCTTTCATCTAGCCTCTGCCAGAACTTTCCTTAGCAAGTCTGGAGCTGGTTCCACCGCGTCATCATGAGGCATGTAGACCGAAATTATTTACAGTTCTCCGGTGTCGTCCTTTAGCCTGGCGGTTACGACTTTCTCGTTGCTGAAATGTGTTGGAAGAAAAATATTAAGTTCCCTTCTGACCAACAGATAAACTCCGGTACCTGTCTACAAGTCTTGTTAGTCGCTAGCAGCCTATGTCTTTTTGCCCTTAACTCAGTGATACCATATTACTCAGTAACGGCTCCTGAATAAAGCAGCGTTGGGTCTAAGACGAAGTAAGAGATGGTGGAAGCCGCCCTTGCGTGATGGTGATTAATCTTCAAGACCTTAATCCTCCAGGGCCTTCTCCAGAAATGCGAGTTCCGCACCATCATCAATACCCCCTGTATCCTTTTCGAACAGCTGCTCTAGACTGAATATAGATTCGTAGGTCGGCGATTCGCCTTCATCACTTACCATCTCAGAAATGGGGTCATGTCCATTTGGACATCGCATCCCTTCTCCCCCTCACTTCTGAATGCTCTTAGTTTATGACCTCATTGATGTTACTATTTGGTACTGAGGATTTAGGAGAATCAACCCTATCCAGCCCAATCACCCTCCAATCGCAATTTCTTAATTTCCTCAGGGTTGGAGAAAGAAAGAGAGATCCTCTTTAGGCATCGCCTTTAGTCAAGTTACCTTCCGTGCGGCACTTTCATTTCTGGGAGGTGTCCCGGGATTTCCCCTGACTAGCTAAATGGTTAACGGACAAAAAACAATAAAAGCTTAAACTTGTAAAAATCACATCGGCTACTGGATCTCATTTATTATATTCAAAAGTTTTTTATACCTGGCCTACCTAGTAATCGGTCAAGTCGCTAATCTTTTCAAAACGCATGAAGGACCGAAGTGGCAAACTTCCACTGGCTCTAGAAAATTTAAAGTTACTCTCAGCAGTAAGGCCGAATGGAACGATTCTGCTCTCGAACCACTGCTCATATACAGTACAATCAAGTGGTACACTGACGCCTCCAAAACATCGTAGATAATTGGCGCAGAGGTCGCAAGATCACGAACCAAATTCTCCAAACAAACGGGAAGTTTTCCGAGCATATTCCAAGCAGAGATCTTTGCTACAAGTCGATGCGCAGAGATAAACCTCCAACGCAACGAAAGTATAGTCATACTCAGCGATAGTCTTGCGTCACCCAAGGCGTACGAGATCTCGCTATTGGTGCAGGAGTGTACAGAACAACTGAATAGTTTATTGGATCGAAACCAAGTGCATTTTATTTGGGTGCCAGGTCACAAAGTATAGCCGGGAATAAACTGGCTGATGAGTTTGCTCGCTCCGCAGCATCCACCAACATGGTAGGACCAGAACCTTTCATTGCGGTTGGTCTCCACAAAATAAATGAGCTCTGCAATGATAAAGCAATGGGTAGGGAGAAGCATTGGCAACAAATGCTAAGCATGCGCCATGCCAAGTTGATAATGGGTGGTTAAAACCTTAAAAGGTGTAAATATGCAATCCACCTACCAAGGAAAAAACTCAGACTACTTGTCATCTTCTACGTTGGCCATTGTAAACTCTAGAAGCACTTATTTAACATGGGCCCAGCTTCTTATGTGCATTGCCGGTTCTGCGACTTAAAGTCTGAAATACCAGAACACCTGTGAAACGACTGCACAGCATTCTATAGGCGCAGGATAAAGGCCCTGGGATTACATTGCCTCAATAGCACAACTATATTGGAATTTATCAATTCGCTGTGGCTAGTTGAGACGTTGTGACTTAGGAGAGGAAACAATAGATCCTAGGTCGTTGTGCAATCCTCATTTACTTATCTAATCTAATCTAATGGCCTAGACTTCGATTAACCGCTGGAATTTGAAAGAAATTTTTTATTTTTTTTTGTAATCAATATCAACATTTGTCCTTAGCAGTTCATTTTCTCGTCTGTATCACAGCATTTTCTCCCTAATTAATTCTCTTATCTCACTGAAACAAAATAGGTACTTTAGTGAAGGGAAATATCCGAGCAAAGGAAAGCACGAGGCGCGCGTCGAACATATAATTTAGGCTCGTCTTTAAGTTACCACTATTTCATAGTTCAAACCTATTCAACTTCTGAAATCGATATCGAAAAATACTATAAAGAGTTCACATTTGATAGTCTTCCCACGGTCTCTCTCAAATACTAAGCAGTAACTCCACCAGTAAACCCTAAGCAGCATAATCCATAATAAAAAATACTAGTATAATTGCATTTGAGGGTGAGTCTCTAGATGTTTCCTTCAACCGGAGCTATATACATACATATACGAGGGCTGCTATATACATATATTTCTGGCCTAATAATGGAAACAGGCATATTTATCAAAGAAAATGGTTTTATTTTTTTTTTTCGTTGGATTTGGCTCGACTTGGAAGACCCACACGGTCGATTGCTGTTTTGTTTCGGGCTCATACGCATAGATCCATTATTCGTCACCTGTGACGATCTTATAAACGTCTTTTGAAGCACCGCGATCGTATTTTTTCAGCATTTCTTTACACCAATCCACACGAGCCTTTTTTTGAGCGATTGTCAAATTGTGCGGGATCCAACGAGAACAAACCTTTTTTACGGCCAGGTGTTCATGCAATATCGAATGTATGCTGGTGGGAGAAATGCATAGGCATGCCTCTATCTGAAAGTATGTTACATAACGGTCTTGCATTATCAGTTCACGTACGGCATCGATGTTTTCTGGCACAACGGCTGTTTTTGGACGACCTTCACGGAATTCGTCTTTGAGCGAGCGTCGGCCACGATTGAATTCGTTGTACCAGTTTTTCACAGTGCTATAGGATGGTGCTTCATAGCCATACAAAGATTTTAGTTCATCGATGCATTCTTGTCGTGATAATCCACGTCGAAAATTGTGAAAAATGATCGCACGAAAATGTTCACGAGTTAATTCCATTTTTTGGCCGAGATGAATTTTTTAATTCCCTGTAAATAAAACAATTCACGATTAAGACAAAACGTTCTGAGTGATGTTATGTTAAAAAATGTCAAACTTTCCAATGGAAATGTCAGATTGCACCTGGCAACACTTAGTGTTGCCTAGTCCAGAAATATATATAGCAACCTACGTATATTAATAATTAATTGTGATCCCCCAGCTGTAATGATGACATTCCTTTCAAAATATTGAAAGGATGTCGTATATTTATTTGCTATTTCCTCTGCTCTGCGCAAGTGATAACTGTTCCACTCGTTCCCTCGTTCCCTACTGTCCACATACTTACATCTAATGTGCTTGGTATACTAGAGTCTATAACTACCCACTCCTTTTACTCGCTGGGTGTGCGAGTATGTATGTATGTAGGTATGTCTGAATGTTTGTATGTATGTATTCAAGTATGTACATAGTTATGCAGTTGCACATACATTTCAATTACTTAAGATTTCGAATTATGTCCTAACATCTATTTTGCGACGCAATCGCTTCGGTCACGGCTTCAGCTACAACTACAGCGACAGCTGCAGCTTCTACAGCTTCTACAGTTTCTACTTAGTTGTGTTGTTGCAGCAACATTTTCCAGTCGCTGCACTTACAATTCGCCATTCAGCCGGCAATTACAACATATTTCCACATATTTCACACCGAGCGGAACAAAAGCGACCCATCAAAACATTCCACACAAACCGAACGCCGAGAGTCCCCATTTAAAAAAGCTTAAAGAGAAAAATTGCGTTTGCCGTTTTTAAAGATTATGCCACAACAACAACGCAAACAAAGCGCGAGCGCATCGCTGAAAATAAGTTGCAGAAAAAATATGCGAAGAATACCACTACTTATGGCATATGTATGTATGTGTGTGTGCATGTAAAGAAGCTGCTCATTTGTATAGATGTTGCAGTTGTTGTTTTTGTTGTTGCCCCACACTCTAATGCAACGCCACGGCATTGATAAGGATGCTCCACGTCATGCCATGCTACATGCCACACCACAGCTAGCAGCTTGAAAACAACAGCGCGAAACGGCAGCAGGAGCAGCAGCAAAAGCAACAACAGCAACTGCAATCACACCAAGAAACTTAAGCAAAGCAACAGCAACAACAATTGCAGTCAAAGTAACAACCATATGGAAAGCTACAGCAACAACAACAACAGCAACAAAAGCAACACGCATATAGAAAGCTACAACAGCAGCAACAACAACAACTGCAACAACTGCAACAATAAAAACCAAAGCAACAGCGACAACAACAGCAACCAAATCAACAACAATAACAACAACAACAACAGCAACCAAAAGCCACAGCGCCAACAAGCTCTAGCAGTGGCAAGGCGACAACAGTGGCTGGCAGCCGTTTTTACAGTTGTTGGACATTTGTAAAGAAGAACTGATGGCTCCAGCCATGCGCTGCGACAACAACCACTTGCCAACTGGCTGGCCTTACGGTCGCTGTGCGGCGGCTGCGATTGCTTGTCGAGTGGGTCGCCGCGGAAGCGCATTAGTGACCATCGCGCGATTACGGTGCTGCTGCCGGCTTATGCCGGTCGCAATGGTGACGATGATGCTGGTTGTGTGGTTGTTGTTGTTTTTGCTAATATTGCCGCTTGTGGTAATGGCGAATGGCAGTGGCGATGGCAAGCCATTGCTAGCCTGGCAACGATCGATCTAAGCAGAAGTGTGTATGTGTGCGTGTGCTGTTGCCACACCTCTTGTGCCACCCGCCCGCGCAATGCGCCACAACTCGCTGTGGCGAAATTAAGTTGTTGCCTATCAAATGCAGGCGAGCGCATTATGTAGATGTACTCCACGCGCAATGAATGTTTTCCTCCTTATTTTTTGTATGTTGTTCTTGTTGTTGTTAGTGTTGGCGCGCAAATAGGTGTGCATTTGTACGCGCTATTCGTAATGGATTCGCATTTTGCCACCACACAACATTTGTTTTTGACATTTGTTTGTTGGCGGCTTTGCGTTGTAATGCCACCAAATGTTCTCGCTGTTTGTATGTATGTATGTATATATATATATATATATATATATGTACAGTATGTTTATTCGATTGCGCACAGCTCGCTAGCAAATACAAATCCCCTCACTCCACTTGGCAATTTTTTCTCATTTTGCTTTTTTGCATTCTTTTTTTGTTGTTTTTGTATTTATTTCTATTACATTTATTGTTGTTGTTGTTGCAGTTGAAGTAAAGTGTTTAATGCATAAATGAAAATTAATGGTTAGTATATGAATTCTTGGCTTACAAAGCGAAAACTTGAAATCTTGTCGTCGTCGTGGTCGCTCGGCCGGCCGGCCGGACATCGCGCGTCGCTCGCCTTTCCGTCGGCCGTCGAGTTTCCACCAAGCATTGACACAGTACTTTACGGATAAATGCATTTGACTAAAATTGAGTTGCAATATAAACATGTACGCACACATGTGTGTATGTATATGTGTATGTAAATTTGTTTGTATGTATGCAGAAATGTATTTGCGCCATTACAACTGTACATTTGCAGCCACATTTGCACATAACTACATTTGTCAGTTAAGCTTAAGCTCCGTTACCATACTTAAGCACTTGGCGTGGTGGTTGTGGGAATATGCACATGCATATACATATGTACATACATATCTCATAATTACTAGGAAGTATTTAAGTGGGCTATTTACATTCGAAAGACAAATAAACATAGACATACGTACATATATGTTGAAGCTAAGTATATGTTTGCATAAAGATTCTATGTGTGGGCGGTCGGGAATAATTTTTAATGGCCGATAACGGTTGACAGATATCTAACGGTGATTGCTGGTCTGTAACATTTTCATTTCTAAATACATACATATATCTAATGTGAATTATTATATGTATATAAGTGTCTGTATATACAGTATTTTAACAAGCTTCTAATTTACACTCGTGGCCACTCAAAATTTTCAAATATTGTGCATACTTGACTACATTTTATAGCGGTACTTTTTGGGCTGTAGAATTTTTTTTAGAAATAAGTTAGTGAGATGTTTTTAATCAAAAATATTAAAAATTAAAAACAATACACATTCATCTATAGATAAATCAATTGAAAGATAGTGAGCGTTACAAAAAAAACTTGAAATGTAAGAGACTAACATGCGTTGAAAAAATTATATATTTTTTTTATGTAATTTCATTTACATTATATCTGAAATTAATATTAAAAAAATTGTTTTAAATTTTATTATTTTTTTTTTTTTATTTTTGTTTTTTTTTTTTAATTGAAACACGAAGAAAAAGAAACAAAAATGAAGAAAATTCCAAACGAACGAAAAATGCGATGAAAAAATGGCATTTTTTTATTTAATTTCATTTAAATTATATTTGAAATTAATATTAAAAAAAATTAAAGTTTATTAAATTTTTAAAAATTTTTTTTTTTAAATTGAAACACGAAGAAAAAGAAAAAAAATGAAGAAAATCCCGAACGAACGAAAAAGTCAGAAAAAAATTAAGAAAGTATAGAGGTAGGGTTGCGTGGCCACGAATGTATATACATAAGTATGTACATATCTTTGGATACACAAATTTTTTCTTTGTAATGTATCGAATAACATTGAGAAGAAGTTCCTTTACTTTATCTTCAATTTATAATACATATACATATACATACATATACATATATAGTATATATATAATATACATATATAATATATTATATTTTTTAATTATTTTTGTTGAACTTTAATTTCTTCTTTTTTATTTGGTAGGTACAACCACCGTTTCAAAGTACTATATGAAATTACATTAAATTGTGACCAAAAAGCACGCGCTGATTTTTTAAACACGTAACGATCCGTATAAGATTCGCTATTCACCTTTATTTTCGTCAAAATTCCCTAGTTTCTCGACTACTATGAGCAAAAAATGGTAAGTCTTTATTTATAATTTTAAAATTCTTAATTTATTCTTCAAAGTCTATTTTGGTCCCAATACACTTGTGCCAACGTTTTGTACAATCCTCGCAACAGTGTTTTCTCAATTTCTGTTGTCAATTTCTGGAATAGTCTTCAATGCGCGTAGCGATTCGCGCTTAATGTCTTCAACTGACTCAGAACGGTTTCTCCAGAGCAGTTGTTTGACTCTGCTGAATAGCCAGAAGTCACACAGAGCTAAATCAGACGAATCACGAAGAGCAATTACAGTATGTGACGGTGGATTATCGCGGTGCAAAAACCATGTGTTGTCGGCCCATAATTCCGGCCCCCTTTTACGAATAGCTTCGCGCAAATGACGCACAAGACTCAAATAGTATTTCTTGTTAACATTTTAGCCGTTTGAAAAGAATTCCGAGTGCAACACATCTCTATAATCGAAGAAAACTGTCAACATAATCTTCATATTTGATGTGTTTTTTCCGGCTTCGGCTCACCTTTGCCACGATATTCGGCCGTTTGGTCGTTTGTTTCCGAGTCGTAAGCATAGATCCAAGACTCATCAAGAGTAATAATACTTTTCATGACATCCTGGTAGTCGTAAGGCATTGTTTTGGAATCAATCGTGCTTTCACTTTTTTAGGCTCAAGATAGTTTCCACTGATTCTTCCGATATTCCACCGATACCAGTAAGGTATCTGACTGTCAATCGCCAATTTTCAAGTACCAATTGCTTTACTTTATTGACGTGTTGATCATCGGTTGATGCTGATGGCCGTCCTATTCATGTTTCGTCGTCAACGCGACAATCTTTGAATAACTATTACCAATCAAAAACACTTGCTAGCGACAAACAATCATCACCGAATGCCTCTTCTAATATTCTGAACGTTTCGGCAAAATCGCGTATGCACTTTATGTTTTTCAGAAAGACAAGCGTATACTAAGCGCTAATAAATATTTGTTGAGTCATTTGGCACAGATGTCACTGACAGCCATACCAACCATGAAAAAAAATATTTCGACAAATGAGTTTTCGCGCGAAATTTAAGTTAAAAGTCTTACTATTTTTTGCCTAAGGGGCTGAGTTGATTTAGCCGGCCACAAACGATACTGTGACGGGGCCGGGGACTCTTCGGAAAAAAGATGCGTCTGCGTTGGCAGTATAACTCCTTACAGAATCATCTAAAGTGAAAAAATACGTGTTTTAGTTAAAACCTTAACTTACAACTTGGAGGAAAGAAAAAAAAATTAAAATTGGATTTTTGGGAAACATTTTTACCAAAAAAATTTTAAATTTTTGTGAAAATTTCGCGACTTTTTTTCCAATGTTTTAATCGAAAAATATTCCTTCGTCCAAGTATCGTTTTGCATCTCAAAGACCTGTGTAAAATTTCGTGAATATCGTTTGAGTAATTCTCGAGAAATCTTGCCAAACGACACCAAAAAGAAGGGACGAGCGCACAAGTTCTGTTCGCTGTATCTCCGAAACTATTACTCGAATCAAGTTGAAAATTTAGGACAATATTCTAGAATTTAGTAAGATAACAAAAACATATTTTTTTTGAAACCCGTGTAACTTCTTAAGCCACTCTAACTGATTTTCTACATTGAACGTTAGGTTTCTGTCCTTAATGTAGTACAAATTTAGTATAAAGTTAAATAAGGAGCGTGGAACGGACGCATTTTTTGAATTTCACTCAAAAATTATAGAATTTTTAATAAATTTACACATTTTCCTCCCCTAAAAAAGCAGTCCAGAACCTCAAATAAAAAAAAAAAAAATAATAATAAAAAATAAATTCTCAACAAAAGGAATCTTGAACCTTCATCTCGGAAAAAATTTAAATTCTGAACTTGCGAAAACTGTAGTTCTCAAATTTAATTCTAATGAGATTCCATAATGGTTAGAGGTTTGGATAAAAATTTGAATCTCAACCATACATTACACAAATGTTAGGAGAATATGAATATTTCTTGGACGCCCCTTTAGAATGGTCATGCGCACACACACTTCTACATAAATTGAGATAGCCGCTTGTTTCATACAACTCTTTGTGTCACAACTGAAAAGTGACAATTTATGAGGGCATCTAGGCGGGTCGCATCATTGTCTATTGGTGGCTGAAATGGCGATAAAAGGAGATAGAAATGCTGTTTAACCTTTGTGAAGGAGTTTATGTAAGCCAACCAATCTACATGCTAAGGAGGAGTGTGTTAAAGAAAATTTTCGTGTACAAAAGAAATGCAAATGAATTGAATGAGTTCAAAGAATTGAGATAGTCCTAAATGATTGTAGTGACTCGTTGCATAACAACAATAAACACAAACGAAGTCTATTAGGCAAATAGATAAACATATTTTGAATAGGATGCGCTGCTACAAGTGTATAAATTCTCATACACTGGAATGTATGTGTGGCTGTATATATCCAACTATCCACACTTGTTTGTTTGCTAAAGAGTTCTAAATTCAAAATTTCATGAAGAGCCAAAGGTACGCATTAGAAAGGTGTATTTGTTTTCTTGAGAAAGTAAATACTCTTTTGGAAGAATTATACTTTTTGACTGTGTGCGCACTGCGCTCCACTTCCCAGAGCGCAGACCCGAATGTAGTTACTTTTTGGTTATTGTCATTTCACTTTAGATCATGCAGCGAGTTTATTTGCTTTTATGCAAGCATGTTTGTTTCCTGGAGATATACTCTTACGAGGGTGGTTAGATAAATCAGGGGAAATGAAGAAAATTGCTTTCTTGCTTCTACAAATTCTCAACTTCAATACGGAATAATGATGGAAGCCACTTACATGAAGCCACTTACATGAAGCCACTTACATGAAGCTTGTTCACCAATGTCTTGCGATTTAGGTTAAGATTTGGTTTGTCTTATGCATCTCTGCTCCTCTTTTGTCATAACTTAACTGGTATATATTTATCGCATTCGTTCCAACTCGGTTCAATGAGCTATCCACGATTCCTTTGTATCCTTTCTATTTCGAGCATCTCTTTTGCGAACTCTACTCGACGTCGCGCTTTCGAAAGATTCAGGTCGTTTGATAAGGGTCTAACATTGACCTTCGATGACCTCACGACCTTCACTGAACTTTTTCTACCTCGTCTTCTTCCATATAGCTTGTGCAGATGACGTTTGGTAGGATTCCCAGCCTTACTGCATGTACGCCAATAGGACAATGGCCCGTTAAAAGCCCCAAGCTAGTCTTATTGAGGGCAAAGAGATCACAAGATCCCTTCCGATCGATCTTCAGCTAAAAGGTTTTTGCGACAGCGTATGTACCGATGGTGGCCAGCACTGCTCAATCTTCCCAACTATCTAGTACTAGAACACAAGAGGATACGGGTCTACCGTTCCCACGACAGTCGGGTCTACGTAACCGGAACGGACCTGGATTTGTATCCGGCTGAGGACTGTCAAATCGGCAGAGTTCTACTGCTACAACAACAACAACAGGATACGGGACCACCAACCTGCTCCCATTCTACCGATAGCGGTTCTAGGATGCCTTTTCTAGGTAACTCATCAGCTTTACAGTTTCCTGTGATTCCGCTGTAGCCTGACACCCATACCAGTCTTATCCTAAAGATACTTGATGTTATTCATAGCGAGGTTAGGTACTCTTTGACCAACACTGAGCTCTTGGTTAATGAGTTCAAGACTTGTATCGCCGCTCTGCTAACTGGGTGGATGGTCACTTCTCTGAAGTAGGCTGCACTCTGGAGCAGTAAATCTACTGCTACTTTAAGACACTGCAATAGTCAGGAAGTCTGAAGACGGAGTTGATGGCTAGCTCCTGACAGTAAACCCCTCTACGAACCTTCCGCCCAAGCTTTGTCCCATCCGTAAACAATAAATCTTCGGAGGCTTGGTTGAGAGGTTCTTATACTGATCTGAGCTGACAACGGTGCTAACCGAAAAAATATATTTTTTTCCTAAAGACCACACCTATCGAACAGACCTCCATAATGTTTCCTTCATATTCATATACGCTGTATACATATGTACATATTTGTAGTGCCTACAAAGTTGCATTCATTTGTTGACAATTTGTAGGTGTTTAAATCCCTTTAAGCTACATTATACCTACGAGCCGACGGCGGACGCACCTTTTTTCAGCCGAAATTGAGTGAAGTGAAGAAAACACGTTCTGCATATTAACTTTTCTCCATATTCTTGCCGCGTTATGGACATGTACGCATGTACGTACGTATGTATGTATAGAGTGTGCTCTTGTCGATGCGACTATTTACATATGTATCTTCAAAGTTGAACATACGCCGCTTTTAGAGTAAGCGTGACCGCGCGGCGAGATAAACATTGACACAAAAGATTTGCTTGCAATCAGCAAATACAAATGCGAGTAAAAGGCGGAAACTTTGTCATTACCATTTTTTCGAACTGCACACGCAATTTTCTGTAAAGCAAATAATAACACGCGCACCTCGCGACATTGTTGTAGTTGCATGCGTATGTGTGTGTGTACACTTATGTAAATACTTGTGTACTTACAAGCAAATTTGAAAAAGGGACAATCTCTTTTTGATGTTGCACGTGTGTGTGTATAAGTGGTTAGCATACTATTTTACTTCCTAAATTGATGGGTCTTACACTAACACACACGCGTATGCACACACTTATGTCTCTAGTATGGATTGGAACCCACGCGTCGAGACATCAAATGTCTACTCCTAAAAAAGCGTTAATAAATATTCAGAAATAGCGGTAATGCAGTCTAAATGACACGCTGTTGACGGTCGCATAGTCTAGCTTCTCAAATCTGAATGAATTTATCGCCTTAGAAAGTGACAGGCGAAAAAGTGGGTCGTCTCAGTCAGTCAGCTTGGTTGAAACGTGTGCTGATGGGCATAAGCTGGACTATTAAAGTCTTAATATTTTAATAAAATATATAGAGACTGCAGGCATGAGTCGTAGATACAACCATAAAACATACAACCTCTCGCTAAAATGTCTTCTGACGCATGCGGTCCAATTAACCTTTATGTACTCATTCGAGATCACGTAGCATCTAAGCCTTACGTTTTCCATAAGTAATTAGAGTACACTTCAAGTCTTACGTTCTTAAAAACATAAAATAACTGTTTTTTATTTCCATTTTCGGCAGCAAATTGCCATTTGGGTCATTCAGAATAGAAAAATTGGTCAAAAATATTAAAATGTAAACTCAGAGCATTGTAGAAAACCTTCTTCATACTGTATCCTTGTTCCTTCTCTTGTTTCAAACTCAACTCGGTAATTTTTTTTTGTTACTTCTCGTAAATTCTTTGACAAGAGAACAACATACAAAGATAGGGAGTACAGAAATTATGAATCGAGGCCGACTAATACTATCATTTTAGCTGAAAACTTTGAAATACATCTTTTTTAAATCCCTCTTTAGCTAATGTATGCTGCTTTTAAATAACCAAAAATTAATTCCATATGACTTTAAACTAAACTTTGCTCATTGAACCAACAAGTGGTATACATTTAAGAAATTGGCATAATCCCAAACAGAAAATACCAAAATTTTATACTAAACTTTGCGCATCGAACAAGCACTGGTATATATGTATCTGGAAGGCTGGTATAATCGTAAACACAAAGTTATAAGAAAATGACAATGAGGTGCATATATACATTACTTCTTATTGGTATCCATTTGATATCTTTGTTAGCCACCAAGACAACATAAGCTGTTTTGGGTACTAGAAAGCTTTCTTCAATAATACTTTACTTTTAAAGCTTATCTTAAAAAAACGGAAAAGAGTTTTTTAAGATAAGCTTTAGAGTGTTGAAAAAATCACATTGGTGACTAGTAGTGGGCTACAAATTTTTAAGTGAGCGGGCTTCAAACGCCCATTTTATCTACCGCCCCCTGGTGCTGCCATCTATATGTCGACAGTCGCGTTAGAATCTATCTATCGCTATCTTTATCGATTGTCCAGTAAGAATTGCATGACATTTCATTGATTGGAAGTGAAGCTATTGCGTTTTAAGTGTCAGTATGTTTGTGTTATCGGTGCGAAAATGAGCTTCGAACAAAGTGCCAACATTAAATTTTGTTGAGTGCACGAGTGGTTTGAACGTTTTTAAAGTGGTCGTGAGGACATAAATGACGATCAATATGTGGGCCAATTAAGAGGTTAGGGGTAGTTAGAATTTTCAAAAAATTATTTTTTTTCCATTTTCGGTAAGTTTAATATCTTAAAAATATTCCCTGAAAATTTCACGTTGATCCGATAATTAGTTTTTGAGTTATTCGAGAAATAAGAAAGAGAGCTTAGGCACTTCAAAGCGCTAATGTGAAACTTTAAACGCGTTTTTCTCAAAACTATGTTTTTTGAATCGGTGACAACTGTAACTCGAAAACCGTTTAGTATATTTTAATGAAATTTATACAGCTTTTAGAATGCATAATAAACTCGGGCCTGATCGAAGGATTTTTATTTTTTCGAAAATTTCGATTTTTTAAGACCAATTAACTGTTGATTTTTTAGCAAAAATTTAGAAAAAAATTTCCTGAGACCGCCATTTTGTTAATTTTGAAAACAAAATAAAATCCTTCGATCAGGCCCGGGATTATCTATTTATAAAACTATTTGTTTTTGTCCGATTTTTTTAGATGAATCTCCAAGGACTTATGCTTGCCACCGCAAGTACCTTTTTTTGGAACAGGGTCAACACAAACAGCTATAACTTCGAAAATTAATTTTTTTTTTTTGAAATTTTCGTGACTTCAAGTCAACACATCCTATAATAATGCCACATTACTACTTTTGTAAAATAACATGATTTAGTAGCAAAAAAAAAAAATACTGAAAACTCTAATTTTTTCGTGCCTCTGACTACCCCTAACCCCTTAAAATCCGTGATCACCGAAAATTCCATCGAAACTGTGCGTGAATGCATCAAAAATCAGCCGAAATCATCGTTGGAATTCATGGAAATGGTATTGAACATCTTCAAAATCGATTTATCACATTTCGTCCGAACATTTGGGCTTACGAAAGTTGTGTGCACGTTTTGTTCCGCACAAATTGATTAACGACCAAAAATTGCTAAGAATCCAACATTCGACATTATGTGACCGATTATTTGACCAAAAATCACACTTTAACCATTAATCACTCCCCGTATTCACCTGATATGGCACAGTGCGACTTCTTCCTTTTCGGAAAAATGCATTTTCCCATGAAAGGAAAGTGTTATGCAGACGTAGAGGCCATTTAAAAGGCTTGCACCGGCATACTGGCGGCCATAGCGGCCAACGAGTTAAAACACTCGTTCGACATGCTTTTGGACCATACAAAAAGCTGTAGCAGGAGGAGACTATTTTGAACAAAATAAATTGATTTTGCCGAAAAAACCATTTGTTCGGCTTTTTTAAGCCCTGTTTACTTTGGAACGCACTTTGTTCATATATGTACATTGTATAACTTTGTTATTGTTTTCAGAACGTAAATTTGGTACAAATAATAATTTCTCGAGTTCAGCTTTATTTGCCAGTTTACAACCCAAACAGGCTTTAAAGGATCTAAGCATTCATTCCGCTTCGAAATCGAATTCGATAGGGAAAGTATTTTCGACCGAAAATTTTCATGTGATCATTGATACCGTCTGTAGCCTGCTTTACCTTTGCTTTCGATACTGCGTCAATGATTTCTACGTAATTTCTTTCGGTCGAATCGGCAAGTTTTCCGATCGAAACTAATTTAACCATTAACCCAATAACTTTGCATCAAAGTTTGTAATACCCCGAAGGAAAAGTCAGTGAACTAATAAAATATTCATATATGCATACATATATAAATGATCAGCATGGATATGCTCGTAGTCACGCCCGTCTGTCTGTTTGTTTATATGCAAAAAAGATCCTCACTTTTTGAGATATACGTACTCGTAAATCTAAGATTTTGCAAATTTTTCTCTTTAAGAAACTGCTCATTTGTCGAAACCGCCAATCAGTCCAGTCATTTAAGCCTAAATTAGGTAAGAATCTCGGAATTCGATATACCCATTTATATGTCTGTAAATACTTGTATATTGACACCCTAAAGTTGTCTCAAAACCTACATATGGTAGGTATACCTTACAGACATATAAATGGGTATATCGAATTCCGAGGTGAACTTACTATAATGACTGGACTTAATATCCGACGACTATAAAATATAGCTGCTTTACAAACTGAACTATCGGAATCATGTTCTTGTATAGAAAACTTTTCCATTTGACGAGATATCTTCAAATTTGGCATGGGTTGGTGTTCAGTATCCGAAAAAGTTGCCGCTATCGGACCAATATAGCACAGAGCGGTTATTCAAAATGGTCGATCAGTATCAAAATAAAGTTTTTTTATCTTTTTTCATAGCTTCGGTACCGAAGCCAACGTTTTTGCTTGCTTTTATTAGAATTATTAGTATTTTTTCGGCTTTAATTTTAGAGAAAGCTTTAGCTTTCATTGACTTTCATTTTAATATTGCGTACTCGTGGCATTTTCGGGTTATCATACGAGCTTTATGAGGAGTATGCGCACTTCGCTCAAAGTGGTATTTATGGGAAATTAAGATTATTATATAAAAGTTGAATAATTGTGTGCGGAACATTATATTTTATTACAATGTCGCGGGCAGCTTGAACGGGTTCCACACGCATACGCACATGTATTTAATATATATAAATGATATAAGTATATGTATAATATGTAAAGGTGTATGCTGTTGTTCGCACATCACTGTACCGATGGCACATTACATGTGCTTTGTACTTAAGCGAAGATACGTTTATGACTACCTAAAGTTGCTTCCTGACAAATTGGCGTTATTTTGCATACATTTGGCGTGGCCGATTGTTTTTTGTCGTCTGTTAGCCACCATCGCCACTTACAGGTAATTTCGTTGAAGCCACTACTACCTCGTCATACCATCTTAATCTGACATCAATTTTGATAAGTAAATGATTATTATTGTTATTACAGGCAACAATATACAAAAACAAAACTGGTTTTATCGCCTGATTCTACATATTTATAATATGCGCCGCCCTCACCTTCTCTCCACCTCTTACCACCAACCCAACACTGTATGCTTGCAGTAGGAGTCTTGCCACAGCTTAAGTTCTTTCTTTCATACTTAAGTATGCGTGTGCATGTGTGTGTACGCAAATATGTCAAAATATTCAAGAATGCATATGCATGTGTGCGTATGTGTGTGTGTGCATTTATGTGAAAGTAAATTAAAAATAAAAAGACGCAGTGCAAGAGGAAGAACCGGGAAATCCCTTTAAGCCATATTTGAGTTCTGAAGCATATCGAACGGCAAGCCAAGCCAAGCCAGCAAGTCCAACGTCGGACGACAAAGACGAAATTGCTGCAACTGACGATATCGGCTGCACAATCTGCATATGCAAAAGTTAAACGCGACTACCAAAATGAATAAATTATATAAAAATTATGAGTGGAATATATTCGTTGTTATCCAGGCGCATTGTTGTTGTTGTTGTTGCTACACACACACGCGCAGCGGGTAGACTTATTATGCGCACGTATATGTAAGTACGAGTATTTTGTCTCGAAGGTGATTGTTCCATTGATTGCCGAGCGGCAGCAGCACCAGCACCAGCAGCCGCAGCGGAGGCAGTGGCAGTGGCAGGCGCAGCAGTAGGAGCTGGAGCCGGCCACAACAGCCAACAACAGCTCCAGTGACCTGCCAATCTGCCATCTACCGATCGACAAGGTTGATCGGCATGATCGCTTTTACATGCAGCTATACAGCTGTAGAGGCGGTTGGCAGCTTGCCGGCTTGGCTGGCTTGCCGCCAGCGAACGGATGCAAACGAGTGTCGTCATACGAAGCGTCGCAGTCGCCACCATCGCCGTCATTGCCGCTACTTCTTATCCGCCGCATGCACACCCATGTATGCATGCATGTATGTATGTATGCGTGTGTGTGCAGCTGCCACGCCACACCGTTGGCCCATTGTTGTGCGCGCGGTACGCGGTTCGTACGTGTGTACGTACTTGTTCGCAACTATCGATTTGAGGAATAGATAAAAATTGACGTTTTGATAGATATTTATTGTTAGTTCACATGACGCCGATACATCATTTAATTATACAAGGATTTAATATTTACAATTTTCCTGTCGGATGTGAGCTCACATTTTATTTTATTGTAATGCGCCCGATCGCACACTTTGGCAATGGTTTCGCAGAATCGGCGAATGCTGGAATTTGTCTCGTAAACAACGTGTTCGACATGTTAATCTACATAAATTTATAAATAATTCTATATACATACATATATGTATATACGTTTGTGTGGGTATCAAAGAAAGTTGGAAGTTATGCGCAATGCTTTGGGGGTGAATGTGAGTCCAATAAGTTTGCGGGTCTTACGGTATGATTTCCAAGCGGCATTTTATAAATATTTATTCCACTTTTTACATTTAGCGGTCTTAGCTAATCTGTTTCCTTTGAAGTGTTGCTTAGCGGAATTTCTCTACCCAAGTGTGTATGCGAGACATTATTGGAAGAAGTGTGTTCAGGGAACGCCTTAATTGAGAGTTGGATATATGTAGGTTGTTGTTGTTGTTGTAGCGAAATAATTCTGTCGAGTTGAGTCCTTGAACGGATAAAAAATCGTGGTCCGTTCCTGTCACGTAGACCAGACTGTCGTCGGAACGGGATATGTGAAGGTATTTTAGCCGCCTCCGTCTTCTGTTAGGTTTTTGATGATTGAGAGAGAATGTTGTAAGAATTGCTGACTACGAGGAAAGCCGTTTATATTGGAAAATCACTTTAATGCTTTTCAAAATATTCTCCATTAAGATCTATAGACTTTTACTTGCGTTTCAACAGATTCACGAAGGACTTTTGGCACTTTGATTAAGGTGAGGTAAATAAGGTTCCCGTGTCCAAAAACGTTGATCTTTTAGTTTGATTTTTTTTGTACGAGAATATAAATGTGTCATTCGGTGGCAAGTCAGCACGTGGTGGATGACTCATTAAATCGATGTTTTGAGTGCTCAAAAATACAGTTGTTTCAGTCGATGTGTGAGAGCTATCCGTGATCCAACTTCAGCGGTTGGTTTTTCTGATTTATTAAAAAACAACTGGCAAACAAATGGTTGTATCTTCTTCTTTATTGGCGTAGATTAGCTTATGCGGTTATAGGCGAGTCAGTCGTTCTTCCTCTTCGACGTTTGGCGCCAATTGGGGATTCCAAGTGAAGCCAGTTCCTTCTCTACCTGGTCTTCCCAACGGAGTGGAAGTCTTGTCCTTCCTCTGCTTCCCCTGGCGGATGCTGGGTCGAATTCTCTCAGAACTGGAATGTTCTCTTATGCTCGACATGTTCAGTTTTTCGAAGATATCAGGCAACTATTTGCTTGCATGTGCTTCGTACAAGAACAATTTTAGTTCGATTCGTCTCATCTTGAAACACTCATACAGTCGACTGTTGTTTACTTTCGAGTTCGTATGTATAAATCCACGATTAATCACCTCTTCCGATGTCATAGATGTGCTTTGAAGCAGCAATATCTTACATTTCAACATATGTATATCTCCAACAATCGATTTGAAAGATTACCGAATTCTGTGGTGAAAACTATTTTTGTTCTACCGTCAAATGTTCATGCAATATTGAATGTTTGCTGGTCCAACTAATGCCTATAGTTGTCTCAATGACATGTAGATCTGATACTGCTAGATCTACATGTCATTAGCTCACAGGATCGATAGTTTCCGGAACAACAACTAATTTTGGACGACCTTCGTGAAATTCATCTTGGAGTGATCTGTGACCTCTATTGAATTATACTATCGGATTTAAATTTTTGCGAAACGGTAAACGCTGGTTCTTAATTAAGCTTCATCGCTAAAAATTGAATTACCATATGTTCGTAAAAGTGTATAACCTTACGATAAAGTTGTGAGTTGTTAGTTTGCAACACTAAGCTTGTCAAATGCTGAAATATAAAAGGCACCTGACGTATTATTGTCTCAACTACTTGAGGTCAATCGACAGGCTTTTTTGGTGCGTTCATCGTTGATACAATACTAAAGTAATTTTATGATATGACCTGTTTTCTGATGTTCCAAGAACCGAAGAGTTCCTTTAACATCCTTAACATTCGAACCAGTTCATTCGTTTTTTCGTTCTCTTCTATACAAAAATATATGATTAAGTTTCCTGCTTAAAGCAATAGCTATTGATTGTTTCCTGACACAGTGCATCGCCTGACTGTTGCTTAGAAAGCTACTGAACTTACTGGCTAAGACAAAAGTTTACTTAGCGCCTTCTTTCAACTTCAAAATCCCGACCTGAACTAACTCCTATCTACATAGTGATTGCTCGAATCCTACACACATTTTGATCCATCAGTGAAAACGTGTATATCTTTATCGGTTCTGCCATATATTTCATCCTTATTAAGGAATGAATGTTTTGTATTTATATCCCCTGAGATCTTTTTATTCGGCTTTTCGTACCATCGCGGTTTTTATAATTATATACAAGCCAAGTTTTATAATTGTGCAGGTGTCTGTTCGATAACTTTAATTGCAATCGTAATTCGATACGTCACTGAAATAAACCTTTGATAATCCACTCCAGCAGTCGGTGAGAAATCGCATGGGTCAAATGCTGTTGGAAAAACTTTGTATAGTGGAGGTTATGCGTCGATCAGGATAGGCTCGAAAAGGCGCCAAAAATGCATTTCGCAAAAATAAAAATAACCAAACTAAAAAAGAAGTTCTAAACAAAAGAACTGAGGACATAACGATGTGAGATCGACCAAAGAGTAAAGTCAGTAAAAATCTTTCGAAAAGCGTTGTGTATAGCAGAGTCGGTTAGAAATTAGTTATTTCAAAGAGTAAAATCAAATTGTTGCATTCAAGCTTGCATAAGCATCATTCTATTTTTGCACTAAGTACATCTTGTTTGGGAAACTTTTGGAAATGAAATAATTGGGTGCATTGTAACAATAATCTTGTAAGGGTCTTATGATCCAGTATATAGGAGTTCTTAGGTACCGTCCAAGTGAGATCCTAGTTGGTGTCGACCTCGTAACCTAACCTAACCTAATCAATGCTTTCACTTCGATTCATCGTTATGGATGTGAGATGTCTTCTAGCTTGCCCAATAAACTATGCTAAAATTTTAACTCAGAAATAGTACCAGTAAACCAATTTTCTAAATTCGACTAATTTTTGAAATCAGACAGCGCTGGAATATTCGGAAAAATATTAGGTTTCTAGCTCTGAAATGCTTCTTGGTATAAACAACGCGATTTTAACCGCTTAGACTTTTCTCAGTATTTTATATCTTACTTTAAAAGTGGAAAAAATACTTTCAGTTATTATTAGTGGTCGATCTATAAGCGGCTGCGGGAGTGATGTACAGTAATTTTGTTCCTTAAAACTATTAAAATTCTGATTTAAAAATTGCTTTGTTTCCATTATTTGTAAATCTCTGTGATGATTGTACCACCCCTTCCTCTGAATGGACATATTTATAAGTGCACACATTCAAATAATCAAACATATATACGTACATACTTAAACATGCACACCTTTTTGTATGGTCATCATTTAAAGGCCATATCCTGACATTTTATTCTCCAAATTGTCAGCATTTAGTGTCCATAAGTACCTACATCAAATAATTTACACGCTAAATTTCAGTTTAAAACTGCTGCGCACTTACACATACATACAAACGCACGCATGTGTACATATGTACATACAGGCATGTGTGCTTCCGACACGGGCAACCGCCCTGAAGGATCAGATTCATGGGAAATACAAGATTCACTGCATTCATGACAATTTCCAACTCCACAAAGAATAACTCACAAAAATTAACGCGGAGAGTGGAGGTGAAAATAAAGGACACATGCTTGATAAAAATAACAACAACAACAATAACAATAACGAAAAACCGAAAAAACTCTTACATTTGTAGTAACCGTATGTTATCGAGGCATTTGGACATTTAAAAAGGTCATAACTTAAAGTCTTATCAGACGCACTTCGCAACGCACTTGCAGACGGACAGAGCAACGGCGAGGGAGCGACAGGCCAGCGGACACAGCCAGAAATGCGGCGGCTCAAGTTGACAGGCAAAACGCCGCAATGCAGTCGAGAAAAATCAGAAGACAAGCGGCCAAAAGCCAAAAAGAGAAAAGAAATATTCAATATAAAAAATACAGTTGAAAAGGATCGTGTCAGGTAGTAGGCAGTAGTAGAAAGCGATTCGGCTAAAAAGTATCCAAAAAAATTGTCGCGTCGGCATTTATTGCAAAGTGCGCAGGAATCAATGGTTTTAATAAAAAGCAAAATAAGAAAAGTATGGAATATGTGGGCACATCAATTAAGAAATTTCCAAATCAAGTGTAACAAGGTTGCCAGAGTGTTTATTTTTATTTTTTATTTTTATTTATAAATTCAATTTTGGTGGCTGAACCTTCTTCATGTAACGAACAATATGTCTAACTGCTTTCGAATGTTTATTGATTTTTTATGACATTACTTTTGTAAAGGTTGATTCTGGATTTCGATCTAGTCATGTACCCGATCATAGACATTAACTTTCCTTATGAACCCTGTTGCCTTGTTTCATCGATTTTTAGAAGTTTTAGGTTATTTGAATGCTTTTAAAAGGAATTCGTTTCTTTCTTGCCAAATATCGCTTTTTGATGCTTAATTAAGATCTATAATCGGAAATAATTTTTTGAAACAAAATCAACCATAGTTCGATAGAAGATAGTCTTACTTCTAGACTAACTTTGTTATTTGTCAAAACTGGCGGTACTTTTGAACGAATTTTAATAACGTTATCGAAGAAATTTGTGAAAAAATTAAAAAAATTTTGTTTTATTATTATCTTTAATACTTGGAAACATGCTTGGAAACATTGCTTTCATATACAGATTTTTGGTAACATATGTATCAAAGTACTTGTTTATATTTAGTTATTCGTTTTTATTCTTTGATGAAAAAGCAACATCAATGTGAAGATGTTTCCACTAACATGTCTCATATGGTGTTTCAAACATGTTTCAAACTCTTACGAGTACTTGATAAAACATAAAGAATCTCATACCATTGACTTAGAGCCAGCGGTTTTAGATTCAAAAATATATATTTACAAAATGTAATAGGAAGATAATCTCCAGTAATGATGGCAAGTTGGTGCAGGAAGTGCCAATGTGACCAAACCGAAACCTACATTTTTTGTTTCGAGCTATCGTTAAAGCTATCGGATTACAAACTTAGGGCGGTTTAGTTAATATCAGAAACTACGTTAGTTACAACTCTCATATTCCGAGTCTTTGGAAATTTTTAACTTTTTTGTGAAACTCGCTCTTCAACAAAGTTGGACCAATTGAAGTGATCTTCCATCTTTTTGATACCATTTTTGTAGTCCTTGTAACTTTTCTTCCAATATTGGCCCTAGTTCCGCCGATTAGCTCTTCATTGTCGTTAAATTTCTTTCTTGAGATTATTCTTTTGAAGCTGGAGAATACGAAAAGGTCACGTCACGAAGAATACTGTGAATTGTGGATGCACAAGCCAACCGAAACTTAATTCAAGAAATTTAGCTAGAATTCTCACTGATTTCCGTTGACTCTAAGCTCGTGAGGCATACTTGTATGTCCAACAGGTTTCTTGGATGCTTTTGGAGGGCCGATCTACTACAGTTCAGGGCTTTCTGAAATCTTTTTGTGAATTTTGAAAACGTGAAAGGCACGTCCAGTAGGTTCGTGGTCGAACTTTTATAAGGTTGCATCGCCAGGTGCTCGGCTCGGTAAAAACTTCTTCTTTCTTTTGTCTTCCTTTTCTTTTTATCACGTTTTTATACCCGAAACAGAAAGTATTAAGCTTGCCACGAAGTTACTAACCTTCAGAAGGAAATGGCGGAGACCATATAAAATGTGTATGTATGTAAATGATCAGCGTGTCGAGCTGAGTCGATTTATTCACGTCCGTCAGTCTGTCTGTATATATGCGAACTAGTCTCTCAGTTTTTAAGATATCGATCTATACTTTAGCAAACGTTCTTTTCTCTCCAAGAAACTGCTCATTTGTCGGAACCATCGATATCGGAGCACTATAGCATATAACAAACTGAACGATATCCTCGTGTGGAAAACGTTTTTACTTGACGAGATCTCTTCACGAAATTTGACGCAGTTTATTATGTAAGGCAAAGGTATAATCTAAAAAATTGTTTAGATCGGACTACTATAGCATTTAGCTGCCATACAAACTGATCGATTAAAATCCAGCCCATATGAAACTTTTTTATTTGACGGGATATTTTTCCAAAGAGAAAAGGTGTAATCTCCGAAAGGGAGACACATTGATCGGATCACTTCAGCATATAGCTGTCATACAGACTAACCGATCAAATTTAAGTTCTTATATGGAAACTTTTATAACATTCGTTTGACAAATTTGCATAAGTGACCTTTGAAAGCTTGCACTACTCATAAGTTCAGTTACTTCCAATGAACTATGAAGCCTTTGTGGTAACTATGTTAACGAACTCGTGCAGGTTAGTCGTTTTCTCTGCATAAAAAGTCAGTGTGGCAACATCCTTCCATTGGACAAACCGATGCCTTATACCTACTCGCACATACTCGACTACGCGTATTGGCTTGAATAGGCCCACATGTGTATCGCTATAGTTGTCTGTATGTTTGGGAAACGTTATGTCTCCAGTTTGCGCACGCAATGCCCCATCGTAGCCATTGAATGAGTGACTTTTCGGCCAGGCGACGGGTAAATGCGCGTGCACGCAAATGGGCCAAACCGAAAGAATTATGTTGTCGCCAAGCGAACTGATAAATATGAGTATGAGCGAGTGCAAGTCGGTAGTTAAGTGTAGGGAAATCGCTGCGAAAGCCAACAAAATCGGCTAGCGCAAGCGTGGAGGAGGAGACGAAATGCCACTGCGTTGGCGTTAAAGGTTTTAGATAAGCAAAAGTTAAAAATAAAAATAAAGTGCTTAAAAAATAATAATAAAAAAACATGCAAAACCGAAAAATGGAACGAAACGGAACTGCCACACACAAAACATACGAACATAAAGTACAAAAACAGAAAAGCAAAATTTATTGTTTTCTCGTATGCTGGGATTTCAGTTTAGAATGACTTGCTTACCTACGAACAACATAACAATGCTCTTCGCTCTAAAGTGACTCATTGACTCCTGTGCGTTTGTTTGTTATTTTTGTATTTATCACTTCCCTTTGCTTTGTAGAATTTTCCGAATTTTGCCAACATTTAGTTATTATATCCGTGAGTTTCATGAATTCATATTTGATTTTTGTTTTTCTTCTTTGCTTCGCATGTGTCCTTTTCACGTACTGTCATTTAAAGCCGTTTGTCATTTCAGCAGCGGGAAGGTACCTACGTCCGTTTCGTTGTACGTGGCGCACGTGCGGCTTCCGTTCAATCTCTAATTCTCCGCAACAGTCCGACAGTCAGCGATTTCTTTTGTCATTCAGCGCCTTATTCCCTAAGCGGCTCACGTAGCATAGTTTAGGTGAAATGGTTTCACCATTTACTTCAAAAACACTCTAAAGTGTAATAAATTTCGACGGCACACACACTCGCTTGGTGGCGACAAAAATGGCATATTAGTTAATTTTATGCGTTAGATGATTTGGAATTGTAACCACGTTTTTAAATATCGAAGTATTGGCATTGTATGAGGGTGGCAGTAAACGGCGAAGTTTTTTTCCTTAAGTCAATTAAAAAACAATAAAATTTTGGCGGTAAAACTGTCGTTCCAAGTTTATTTCGTGATCCAGAAGTGAAATTAGCAGAAACACACCTATTTAATGTTGGCAAATAGTCAGCATTCTCTTAATTGCTTAGGGACCACCCTCGTGAACGGGTTCAAAATTGATCGATACGAAGTTAAATGATCTGTTCTGGCGTCCCATTGGCGGTTCGTCCATCTCTTCAACTGTGTCAAATTGCTTGTTATGATTCTCCAAAGTTAGGAAGTTATTTATTACGAGGAAGAAGATCCCAAACGTGCCTTTTCCAACATTCTGGGGAATCAATTGTTGATAAGGTGAAGAACCTAGGCCTTATCCTTCATAGAAAGCTTTCATGGAGTCTAAAGATTAAGATGATAGAAAAGAAGGCATCTGTTTTTTTATATTGATATAGATGAGCTACAAGGAAAAGGTGGGGACTCTAACCAAAGTTAGTGTTTTAGATTTATTAAAGAGTAGTCAAACCAATAATGATTTGGTGGGCTAACATTTGCTAAGAAGTTTGTCCAAAGAGCGGGTGTCATTGGCATCTCCGGACTTCACTAACAACGCTATTTTATCGACAATATCGGCGGTGTATTGCTGCGAAATGTGCTCTATGGCTGGGAGTATCTGGGCATATGTAGGGGTCCGAGCAAGGACACGCCTAAATTCTTTCCTCTTTCAACAGCATTCCTAAAAGCTTGGATCACTGCCGCCACTCGTGGCGGCTTTTTTCTCAGTTCACAAACCGACGAGAAATGCTTGATGAGGATAAGTCTCGCTGGGGAAGAGGAACGGTGAGCTTTTTCACGGATGAGTAGAAGTCAGAAGGAAAGGTTGGAGTGAGAGTTTTTTGTAAAGAGCTCTCCGTCGATCTTAGTTTTGGGCTGCTGATGCAGTGCAGTGCTTCATAGGCTGAAGTTGCTGCTATTAACCTGGCAGTAGACGTATTATCCTACGTACATCCTCTTTCAGAGTGGTGAGCATTCACTGAACTCTGAGCAAATGAGTCCGGTCTTTACTGAAAATAGCATTTCACCAGACTCGTTTAGCTGCCTGGTCACAGCTTAATTTTTGGCAACTACAAAGCCGATGAGCTAGCCAGAGGGACACTCTTGCTCCGCTTACATTGGAATGGGACCGAGTTGAATCTCCTTTGGGGTCTTGCGTTCCAGCAGTGCACCTCACATGCTCATAGCAGGCATTGATTGAAAAACAGTATAGTCTAGGCATTCCAGCGGTAAGGCTAGAAACCTCTTCGAATGCTAGTTGACTAACTTATATTGAAGAGGGTGAGGTCGAAACAACCAGGCACTTTCTCCACCTTTGCTCAGACTTTGCAAGATTGAGGTGTTAGCCGTCTCAATAAATTTGCGATAAGCTCAAAGCGCTTTAGTCGATTTGTAAGTGTCTTATGATCCATTATATAGAAGTGGTTAGGTACCTCAACGGACCGGTGTTCTAAGCTCTTCGAAAGAGATTCCTGTAGGGATCGATCTCTTAACCTAACCCAACCTAATGGGTAAATTGAATAATTACTTTCGTTATAATGGGAAAAATCATGAATCGTATACATATGTAAGAAATTCCATCAACCTTCGCTAAGCAGAGAGTAAATAGTGCTTACAAAATCTTTATTATCAACGCTTTTAACCTCAAAAAGAAAGGTGTAAGCAAGATACACGCACACTTACGCCGCACATGCACTTCGATGCAAGTGTTTTGTAATTGTCACCGAAATGCCTGTGACAACAAGTGCTTTAGCCTAAAACCTCGTGCGCTACTCTCACTCCTTGAGTGCCTCGTAAGTGCATAAATACATTAAATTTTATATTCACAAATATTTTAACGCTAACGAGAGAGGAGTGTTTATTCAAAAGCAAAACGAAAAAAATTATACAACAATAAATAAGTAAGGAAGCGCTAAATTCGGGTGCAACCGCATATTTTCTTCTCTTGCAACTTGCACGAATCAAGGGCAGGGAAATACCTTAAGGTGGAAAACGTTAACGAAAGGATTGGAAACTCGAACAATTATAGTAGTAATATCGACCAGAATACCATATTATTATGATTTCACATACTAATAAGATGTTCCAGAAATTCATTAAGGTGCCTTACATACCATGCCCATATGGAGTAAAGTCACCTGGGTTTTATATGATTGTTATATAGGGCCTAGGTCAAGTTTTCTCACAATTTTGTCCAGTTTAGGCACAATGATAATCTGTTATCAGTAAACCACGCTTTCTCATTTTCATTGAGGGCACTCACATGTTCGCCGATATATGCGCTATAAAGTCACCCGGAAGTTCAAAAATCTTTATATTAGGTATATGGGGTTCCACAGACTTACTAGTATTAGGTAAAAATTCTCTCTGAAGTTCAATTACATATCTCAGACATTGACCGATTTTTCTCTTAAAAAATTAACATTTCGGTACCTAGGGACTTTGATGGATTTTGTTGGATTAGAACAACTTTTGGTCATAAGGTGGCATACTCTTAAGGCATTATTATAAAAAATGCTTCTTGATTTGCACACTCGAAAAGAAGGAATCCGATATAATTAAAAATTGTGTTGTGTTGTGTGTGGGAAGTAAGCGTGGTTGGAGTCCGATTTCGCTCATTTTCACACTCACATAAAAATGTTGAAAGAATGTTATGTACTAAATTTGGTGGAAATCTGTCGAGCAGGTCCTGAGATCTCATAGATTTTTACCTAAAAGTGAGATCGTCCAATATTTATACCGGTTCCTATAAAGCTCTCTCGTGCCATCTTGGGTTTTTAGTAATTTTTAGCGTTATATGGGGAGTGGGTGGCGTTAGCCGATTTCATTCATTTTCACACTGTCGGCAAGGGTTCTTAGGGAAAACCAAGCGAGTTTGGCTATTGTAGCTTTGGTGGACTAGAAGACATATACATTAAACATATCCGAGAGCGAGGCCACTCCCACTTTTTCGAAATTTTCTGCCTTCTGGTGCCCCTTTCTACTACGAACCTCTATAACAAAATAGGGTTAGTTATAAGCTTTCCTTTAATAGCATTTTGTGGGCAGGCAGACAGCTCAACTCTTCTCGGCATCCTGATCAGTTATATATAGTATAACCCTATATCTATTTCGCTTAGTTTTGGATGATACTTACAACTGTTAGGTGAACTAAACTATTATACTTTGTAGCAACATGTTCCAAGAGTCCAAAAAAAATTAAATGAACTCTTTATTAAATTATTAAATCTTTCATGCAGCCACTTACCTGGATGCATAACGAAGCGTGGAACACCTTTCGTACGCGCAAGTACAACTGCAACTACTTACAACAACAACAATGGAAGATAGTAACCAAAAACCAATAAGGAATAAAAGACAACGCAGCTGAAAATGATACGCCTTCAACACCGTAGCGTTTAAGTAGCGTTTCGAGACGAGACTCCAAAACCTTTTGTTGTTAGGGTTGTTGTTGTTGTGCATTGTAGTGACAGCAAATAAGGGTACGCGCTCGTATCGGCGCGGAAAATTGACGGAAAATTTACTTTCTTTTTTTATCATCTTTCTTTTGTCAAAGTGTAAGCAATGAAAGGCACAAATTTACGACAATGTCGCGCTTGGGTGCAGTGCGTCCAAGCCGACAAAGGTGCGCATCTGTGTGTGTGTGTGTGTGTTTTTTTTTTGTTTTGCTTTTCATTAGAGATATTGCTTGCGCATGTGGGTGAGCGTGTTTGGACTTGTAAAGCCATCCTATGTCACCAATTTTCATTATTTCTCTCCGCTTTTACTTTGCCTAACGCTTCCATTCAAGATTCGTATCATCGAAGTTTTTTTGGTATTTTTTTTTGCTTTTGTTTTTGTTTCTGCTTAACATGACTCACCAAATCGACGGAGAATGAAGACACGCCTTTGAAAACTAATCTCCGTCTTTAAAAAATTGCCTCAACGTATCAATAAAGATTGAAATGTCTAAAGAATTGATAAAACAACAACAACATATAGCAACAATAACGAAAATTCATACATATTACCTATGCGGCGTGGTGGTATGTGTGTGCATACGTGTGTTTGTAAATAGCTAAAGGAAATGGCCATATCACTTTACAAACATTTCTTTCGGCGCATTTCGGCCTTTCTGGCGCGCGTTTTGACGAAAAATAATAATACAGCCCAAACTTGTTACTTGCTGGTTGTTGTTTGTTTTTTCCTTTTCTTCATTAAACGAAATGCATTTTTTTGGCCTTCATAATTTCCAGCGCTAGAATGAAACATCATTTGGGATTAAGTGCATCCCCGTAAATATTTTCGTTTATCTCGGCGTTTTCGTATTTATCATTGCATTTGTTTGAGCTTTGTTATTTTTACAGCGCTGCATTTAAACAATTTCTCCGTACTTAGCGCTGATATTTGTATGAGTAAGTACATACATGCATGTGTGCATTTGAGGAATGTGTGAACTCTCTAGGGTCCTGCTTACCTGACACTCGCAGTTGGACCACCCTTGTTAGCGCACTTTATTAATTGGACACATTTGTTACCATTTACCACTTGAAGAGACGTTGTTGTTGATTTCTCATGGTTTTTACGTAAATAGAAAATTTCAATGTAAACAAATAATTCACTTTTTTATAATATCTACTTACCTATGTGTGTATGTACCTACGCAAATATGCAAATGAAACTGTTGACAAACTCACATTTTTCTGGTATGGACCCAACGTACATGACATCTAGTATACGATTATATAATTTTAAACCTAGTACTGCCAAAAGTTCTGTAACAAGTTCAAACCTTTATAAAAATGAAACTATAAGACATTTTTTAGTGAAGTTAATTTTAAAGAGTGTTCCATTTCGAGGTTCCCTACTTTTTTAAAGAAAAAACACAGAAACTTCAAATTTAATGGAAACAATGTTTATTGTCATTCGAAAGAAAATTCTTTAATATTTATGTCTTGAAGATGAGTCAAATTTTCGATGACTCGTTTGAGCATTTCGACTGGTAACTGGCGATTAAAACGCGCGAGATTTTGCTCCAAGCCCTGAATCGAAGGATTTGTCCGCATAGACTTAAGACTTTACATAACATAGAAAAAGTCTAACGGTGTGATATCGTATGGTATTGGTGGCCAATCGGCCGGCCCAAAACGTGAAATTATCTGCTTACCGAAGTGTCCTCTCAACAAATCAATTGATTGATGTGATGAGTGGGAAGTGGCACCGTCTTGTTGAAACCAAATGTCGCCGAGATCGCGAGCTTCAATTTAAGGCATAAAATAGTCGGTTATCATGGTCGTCATTGACAGTTACGTTCTCACCGGCATCAGTTTTGAAGAAATATGAAGTTAGAATTCCACTGGCCTACACACCACACCTACCGTTGTTTGTTCTGGATGAATCTCTTTAGGTTGCTCTTCGTTCCAAATACAACAATTTTGCTCTCAAAAGTTCTGTGACAAGTTCAGCTCTTTATAACTCTGAAAATATACGACATTTTTTTAGTGAAGCTAATTTTTTTTTTTTAAATCCTTATAACTAATAAGCGATATAAACAATTTTATTCGAAATGGTCACCTTTTGCTTTCTCACAAGGCCTGAAATGATTGTTCCTTTGATCAGTAGCATCAGGTACCGTTTCTATTCGCATTGACGACTCAGCTCGAACCAAAGATATTTTGAGATTCTCCAGTTTTTAGCAACATATTCGACAGGCCATGTTATCCAACTCTGAATGGCGTCCAATCATCTGCAGCTATGAAGTCCATAATATTGATATTAAGCCACTGCTGTGTAATGTTTGCATTGTGTGCTGTGGGAAATCTTACTGGAAGATCCAATGCTCTCCATCAAAGCGATTATCGCGGAACTGCTTTACTACGCCTTCTAAAACATTCCGCTACCACATTTTTGCCCGAGTTTTAACCGCTTTTTGGCAGAAGTGAATAGGTTTAATGAATTTACGGCACCTGTATCCCCACCAAACCATTAAAAAAGTGGAATGGTGGCCACTTTGAGTCTTAGTCATTACATTTTTGCTGTTTTTTTAAGTTTTCCCTAGATTTTGTCGTTTTCGTATTAAGAAAATTCTTCAACAGTGAAACATTTTTCATCTGTAAAAAATGATAGTCTCATGATCGTTGATTGCGTGCCACTGGAGCAGCTCTGCATCCGTTGCGCTTAATTTTCAAGCGCGTTGTCAATGAACCGACGGTATATAGACGATCTCGAATCAGTCTCGACATTAATCTGGTCGATATAACCATTATCCTTAACACATTTTTTTATTTTCTAAGCGGTTTTCTGTGAATTCGTTCGTGAACAGGTATACCTATGAAAGGTGAATTAGTTGGAGAAACGCGAGACCAACCACTTCTTTTTCTATCATCAACAACAACCGCATAGTTATAATGATCCGATTCAGGTTAGATATGCATCGTTCTGTTCCATCATTTGTTGACATTTTGTAGGTGATTTCATAAACGGATAGTGTCGACTTTCACAGACTTCTCTTAAGGCTAATTTTTCACCAGCAAAATCATCTGCCCTAGACAGAAAAAAGTAGTGATCACTGACAGATTCGGACAATGAAATGGATGTATAGGAACCCATCCTTTCGGAGCTTCTGAGAAGCTACTATCGATATGTATAGCTTGGCGTGGACATGATAGAACACAATTCTTCTCTCATTAGACGCAACTGTGGTATTATTGTAAGTTACCAGTAATCATCCGGTTCAGGAATAGGTCGATTTTGTGGCGATTCATAGATGATAATTTATCCACGCAGGGATTCTTTTAGTGTTCAGCCAAATTTAAATGGTACTAAACGATTGTAGGGGAAGGCTGAACGGCTTATCAATGTGCTTCCGTGTATCCCTGATCTGGGTGCCAGAGCATAAAGGGGTGGCCGGCAATGAGCTCGCCGACGAACTAGCACGTTCTGCGGCGCCTTTCAGAAGGATGAGTTCAGAGTCATCCATTGCAGTGGGGTCCCACATCTTTAAGGAGAAGAGAGTGGGGAGAGAAAGGCACTGTTACTATTACAACCGCGCAAGGTTTAGAGATTTAATTAACCTGCCCCCAGGACAAGTTTCGTCTTCTTTTCGCGCTCTAAACTGTGCAGCACTGCATGCTACAGCATACGCATACATAGCCTGTTGTGCAAACTGCCGATTTAGCGATATGAAATCAGAAACTCCAGAACACCTGACTCTGGATTGCCCAGCAATTCATAGAGGCAGACTCAAGGTTCTTGGATCCATCTACGAGAACACAGAACACATCACCTTCATCGCGCCCAGCAAGCTCTTGTTTACAGTGCTGGACCTTTGTTATACAATAGATCATAGGCCGCAGCTCAAAACCTCATTTATTTTTTAACTTTATCGAAAGTAAACTCTTAAAGTTTTGTATTCTCTTTGCTGATATCCGACTTGACGGTTACTCGAGCAATACTGAGTATAATCTTTCTTTCTAACGCCATATAGCATTTAGCTTAGCCCGATCACACGTATACAACGCGAGATACATATTCATAAAGTCTTCTATCGGAAATGATATTCAGGATGATTCAAAGTTTGAGCACCATTCTCAGTTTTGTTCATTTTAGTTATATATGAAACAGATGTGTTATACACAGGACAACGCATTACTGGACACTTAAATTACGGGACCCGGCTGTTTTTCATCTGTACCGCTACGCTAACTTCCGTTCGCAAACTTTAAAACAATGTACAATTAAAAGAGCGATCGTGGTAATATTCAGTTCCTGCACCAACTTGTTTTATAGTCGAATCATTAAGGCTGCGGACCGGCATCGAACAGCTGACTGAATTTTATGAGAATAATTTTCTTGTCAGAAATTAATATAATTTAAATTTTATGTTTCACATCAGCTGCCGCGGACCGTCTCTCGGTGACTATTCGAAGAGAACTTGTTCTATAATTCCAGTTTTCACAACTGTCAGCGAGTGTTGCATTTGCATTTAAAAGGTGTTGCTCAATAGTCAACATTTATTCGTTTCTATTTTAACCCATTTTGTTTATTTTTCGTTTTTTTTTTTTTTATTATAATTCTCTAGCGGCTTTATAAATTCCTTTGAGCCACCTGAGAACCACCGCTGCTGCCACACACGTTCATTAATTCCGCCTCTATGCGTACATCCTCCCGCCATTATTCACAGTTTTTCTTACCACAAGCAGCTCGTAAATTTCTCAATCTAACGAAACTCATATTAAGCTATAATGTAGCATTTTTATTTGATATCAATTTCCAATTGATACATCCAACAAGCAACGCATGCGCACAAAGCGCGCACACATACACGCTTGCAGCTTTGGGAGGCATACATCCATATATACAGACCGTTGTAAACATGCATAGACATATGTACATATACATATCGCTGTTGTTGTTGTTGGGTGTGTGTCTATGAAACATATGTTTAACAGGCGATTCGAACAAGTTGACCACGGCCGTGCAGCCGGCCTGTTTAGCACCAATGACGCTCGAGATGGACATAGCTTGATAATCAGCAATCACCTTGACTCGGAATTAAAGGCTGTAGCTGTAACATAAGCAACACCATTGCCATCAGCTTATCCGCCTTGCCTTGGTCATCGCCTTGACTATCAACGGCGACACCGCCACCGCCAGCATTACAACAACAACAACTTCGGCAACACTAACAACTATTATAACACATATAATCTCATCAGTGACCGAACAACAACAGACAGTGCAAATCAATTGGAATACTATAACTACATAAACTACATATGTATCTACAACGCGCTGGGTCGACTAAGGCACCGAGGGGCCGACTGTTGCCTCGGTTGTGGTATCAGTGACATGAAGTGGCGGATATTGGCGGTACACAGTATCCTTTTGACACTTCTTAAAAAATCGTAAATTTCGCACACACCACAGCGAATCGAACGCGTACGGACGCTCGCCGTCGACCCAACCTCAACCGAACAGGAAGACGACAAGTTTCACAGTTCGCAAATGTGGTATGGGGCTGAGCGTTTCCTCGCGGCGCGACACGGCGCATTGATTTCGTTACCACCGTGCTGTGTGTGTTGTTGTTGTTGCAATTTTTATGCGGTCGTCTGTGGTCGTGTTGGCAACACGTGCTGCCAGCGCATTTGAGCGCATATTCTCGATGTGGCGCATGTACTACGTATGATGGTGGTTCGATAAGTGCTTAGTCTGTGAGCTCAGATAACGGAAAATTTTGAAAGAAATACCGTTTAGTCCCATAGTTGGAGAAGGATCTATCTGCACTTGGAATCTCCAATTGGCGCCAAACAGCGAGGAAGTCCCGTTTTAGCTTGATACAAGGAGCAATGCTTCAATTTTCTTAACCTTTTTAAAACTGCTTTTTCTGGAAATCTGCAAAGTAGCTTTGTCTGACGAGAGAATACTTCAAATTTGAAAGTTAAAATCATCCGCAAAAGTCCAAATCTGTAGATTGCGATGAATGGGATCTTAGCAGAAGTCGAATAACTTGCGCTTGGACGTGTGAACCGATGCATTGTTATGGTGGAGAAGTACATATTTCTTCTGCGTCGAATCAGCCCAATATTTTGTCGTGTTAGAGTCTTCCGTCTGTTTTGTTCTTCTTCAGGTAGTAGTTGTAGATTATATTTTCTGCATTCCGATTGTCGATTTTATATTACATTCTCCGATTTCTTCAAAGCGGTTTCGTCAGGTGAAGTCCACTGTTTCGACTGTTACAAGGTCCCTGGTGTATTCCAGTTGATACATGCTTTGCCAGCGATCATGAAATGACACAGTAACCCATTCGAATTGATCTTAAATATCGTCACACATTGATATGAAGTGGATTCACGGTTGAGGTTTTTTCCGCACTACACAATGTTAGCTTTCTGGTCTCTAATATTTCATTACAGTAGAGTCTTCCATCCGTTTTGACCTTTTTCAGGTAGTCATTGTAGATCCAAGTTTCTGAGTCTCAGAAAACAACCAGTTCTTCGGAGAAGAACTTAAGCATCGTACAAAAATTTGTGGAACTCACGGTTGAGGATTTTTCCTAAGTAATCAAACTCGGTACCTCTCGCAGTGTTAGCTTTCTGGTACCCAATATTTCATCATAGTGAAGTCTTCCATCCGCTTTGACAGTTTCCAGGTAGTCGTTACAGATTCTGAATACCAAAAAACAAGCTGTCCGGCAGATATTACAATCTCCGCTTTCTTCGGAGTGGTTTCGCCGGGTAAAGTATTCTGCTTTGACTGTTCCAAAGTCCTTCTCGTGTACCAGTCGATCCGGGCTTCGGCGGCAAACACAGAAAAACCCACGAATTGAGCTAAAACAGCGTCACCTACTGTTTTGAAGTGGACTCACGGTTGAGGTTTTTTCCGGAGCAATCAAATTAGGCACTTATTTCGGAAATAGTTTTCTCATACTCTATATAGAACTTCATGCTGTATATGTCCCCGTGCTCTTTTGATATTACTGTCTCGGCTCGCGAACCCTCAATTGATGTTACGAGATTGTAGACTTTTATAGATGAAGACGGTTTTGGGTTAACGAAGCGCGATCCTTCAAAAACCAATGTGCAACCACTTTAAACCAAGCTTGGGCTCCATCGATGGAGAAGAGTCGTCGTACCCAAAAACTTAAGCGCGCCATCATTTCACTTCGAGATTACTTCCCTTATAGAAACAAGAAACACCGACCGATATTGTATTCGTCTCATGTGATAGTGCCGACATCGGACGCTTTCGCCATATTCATACTTATCGGACCGCCCTTGTATGTATGTTTGCATGTGCGACCGTGTGCACTACACCCAAGTTTTCGTGTATGCACTCGTAGATGTCCCCATATGGCCGCGCCACAACTGCGCTCGAGAATTTATCTAAACGCTGATCTTTTATTAATGCTCGATAAATAACTACAGCAAATGGGTGGATGTTACTGTAAGCGCTTTTTGAGCATTCAAACACTCGCTTAACTTGCCGGTCTCAGCTTCTACTCGTTATTGTTGTATACTTCTTATTTGAATGTTGAATTTTTTGCTTTTCGATATTTTTCGCTTTGCTTTTGCTTTGCGTGCGGCAAATATCGAAATGCCGAGCGGAAGACGCATGCGGCGGCAACTTGGTGGGGTGTGGCACGCCGTTGCACACTTGTATGCACTCGGCATATTTTTATGTGTGTGTGTGTGTGTGTTTGTCGCGGTGTTGGATTAAATGACTGATCAACATGCGCCCATATCGGCCAACTTGCCGGATTATTGAGAAATTGTTGTGTTTGCATTGAAATCAGCATTCAGCCAAGCCGAGCGAAGTGTTATTGCTGCCGCCGTTGCCTCTGCCTCTGCCACTGATGTTGTCGTTGTTGCTGTTGCTGTTGCCGTGTGTGGCAGCCGTCTCACCCGTGACAACATTGAATTTAACTACTCTATTCTGCGTACTTTAGTATATTTAAGGCGCGTTATGGATTAAATACCATAATTATGAAGCGCCCTTTTGCCAAGCGAGTGCAAGTTTTGTTTGTTGTTGTGTTTTTTTTTTATTTATTATTTTATTTCGCACAGAAATGCAACTACTATTGAGTGGCTGCTAAAGGTAACGCCCTCGTATAGATCCCAACTGATTTGGCGCAAGGTTTATGGCTTCTGTCTGTTACGGATAAAAAAATATTTATTTACTTATGTTTTGTTTTTTGTTGTTGTATTCACGAAAGGAATTCCAATTCGCCGCATTCGAAGCTGAGTATATGAAAATTTACAAGATTGCATTGAGCGCCATGTTTGACAAATTGAGTCACACAACAAACGCATGAAAGAAATCGTGGCAGTTTATAGATTTTATGTGTCTTTTCCGTAGATTGCGTCTGTAAAACTGCCGGTAAATCATATTCGACTGGAGTAAAAAGCTTCCTTTTGAAGATTATTTCTTTCAAATGTTGGACGCGGCTACGTCTCAGATAGTCCATCCCTTAAGTCCAATTTTCCATGACTCGTCTTTGCATTTCCACTGGTAAGTGGCGAATGACACGTGTGATGTTTTGCCTCAAGCCCTGAGTCGAAGTGAGACTGTCCGCATAGACTTTAGACTTGACATATCCCCACAGGAAAGCTTTAACGGTGTGATATCACACGACCTCGCTGGCGAATCAAGCGGTCTGAAACCAATTTGATTTATGCGATGTGTGAGCTTGGTGCCGTCTTGTTGAAACCTATTGTCGACGAGATCACACGTTCACGCTTCAAGATCTTTAATTTCAGGCATAAATAAACGGTTATCATAACGGTTACCTTCTCACCGGCATCATTTTTGAAGAAATATATTATAGACCGATGATTCCACCGACCCACCACATGAAACCGTTACTTTTCTGACAGTTCTTGGATCTTTTCACGTTGCTCTTCGTCCCAAATGCGGCAATTTTACTTATTTACATACCCATTGAACCAGAATAGAGACTCTCCTTTATTTCTTGCTATATCAAAAAAATTTAGTAGCATTTGATCGATCAGGTTTCATAGCATTACTTTTCAATTTTGCTTAATTTTTGGGAAGTTTTTTTGAAGTGGAATAATTGAGACATTAAAGTTATAATTCTACATCGTGGCGACCTCGGGCTCCGCGACATCAAAGTTCAACACATTATGTTCTAAAGCCTGGTCCTTAAGCAATACCGGACGTGCAAGGAAATTCGAGGGCTTTAAACGAGCGACCATTTCGCATATAATGCCCATACGTATCGCTAGAAGCTATGTAGCCGCAAAAGCTGGTATCATACTCAGAGAATGTGGGTTTCTAAATGAGCACATGTCTGAACAATCGGAACTCGTCACACGCCATGACTTTATACCAGATATTTTGGATCATAGACCAAAACAAAACTCTGGTGGCTATTCTTCTGCCTACATATCTGTGAGGCAGATGTGGTTTCGTATTAACCGTGATATTAGGTATTAGGGCCAGAGAGCTTCTTTACGGATGGGTCCAAGCTTAAGGAAGTTGGTGAAGATGTGCATTGTCTGGAACTCTCTAAGCGGATTTCTTGACTATTGCAGTGTTTCCCAAGCTGAGGTTGTTGCCATTAAGATAGTGGTAGGTTTACTACTATAGCCTGCAGCCTCCATCAGAGGAGTGATAGATAATGATAGCAGGGCGACGATACAATACTTGAGCTCACTAACCGTGCGTTAGGGGTAATTTTAACTATGCTTAAATTCGTTATTCATGACATCGAGTGTTAAGACTAGTATAGGTATCAGGCAACAGCGGAATCGCATACAAGTGTTAAGCTGATGGAACGGGTCGGTGCTCCAATCTCCTCTTGTGTTCTACTATTGGGTTTAATGGAATTTTTTTGTTGAACAATTTCGGCCATCGTAAAAATTGCCGAATGCACTTATGGCCCCAATACAGTTGTGCCAACGTGTTTTCCAATCTTCGAAACAGTTACTACAGTCAATTCCCGGACTAGCCTTCAATGCGCGTGGATCCCTACGTTTAATGTCTTTAATTGATTCAAAACGGTTTACCCGAAGCGGTCGTTTGAATTTGCTGAATAGCCCGAAGTCATACGAAGCTAAATCAGGCGAATCACGAAGAGCCAATGCAGTATGCGACAATGGATTATCGTGGTGCAAAAACCATGCGTTGCCGGCCGATAAATACGGCCTCTTTTTTACTCATAGCTTCGCGAAAACGGCGCATAACACACAAATAGTATTACTTGTTAACGGTTTGGCTGGTCGGAAGGAATTCGGAGTACATCACACCTAGAAAATCGAAGAAAACCGTCAACATGGCCTTGATTTTTGACCTGCTTTGACATTGTTTTGTCGCCTACGGCTCACCTTTGCCACGATGTTCGGCCGATTGATCGTCCGTTTCCTGGTCATAAGACTAGATCCAAGACTCACCGGAAGTAATAATATGTTTTATGACATCCTGATAGTCGGAAAGCATGGTTTCACAGACGTTTCGCGGCATTTTTTTTCGAAAAAATGTAGTGATTTTGGAAGCAATTCTGTTTTCACTTCTCTTAGACCCAAATGATCTTTGAAAATGGTTTTTACTAATTCTTCCGATATTCGAACGATACCAGTATGTTCTCTGCAAGTTGCAAGGGTATAAAATGCACCTTAACGTAATTAAACCTTATAACTTTCCAACATACTTACGGATTTACATTAGTTTAGTATGATGCACCTTGAGCAAAATTACAGTTTTCTTTCTTTCACTTTTTTCTGTAATTTCTTCAGTGTTTTTTATTTGTTTTATCAATTTCTTTAGTTTTTTCCGTTTGCTCGTTTTTGAATTACACCGTTGCGTTGCAAAGTGCACAGCTGGATGTCAATTAATCTTCAATTACTTGCATTGCTGATGTGCTTTTGGTTTGGTTTCATTTTTTTTGTAATTTGACTTGTGCGCTTCATGTGGCGCTACTCAAACGAACACACAAATAATCTCCTTACCGTACGATGTTTGATTAATTTCCTTAAGAATAACATAACAGCAAAACGTTATGGTAATCAATTTTTCAAGAGGTAGACGAAATGAATTTCTCTGATTCACAAAGAAAATGTGTTTATTGAATTAAAAGAAAGATGTTTATGAAAGAGTATAGTTGGCATTCAGGTGTGGCAAAGCATCTACGTATCACCTGTCTATCGTATGCGGAATAACGGAAATGTTGTTGTCAAATCTGTAAGAGAGTTGTCGCTTAACTGTTTATTAATATTCAGCAACGCTTTAAAAAATACTTCTCAAAATTAATATCAATACAACTTTGCAGGAGAATCGATTTTTTTTGTGGTACTGCATCAAACCAATTTTTTCGAGCGATTGAGTCTTAAGTAAAAAAAGTAATAAGTAAATATCCGCTTTTTCGAAGTTAGCCTCCAGAACCGAAAATTGGACAACGAGGTATTTTTTGATCAAAAACTGTTTTCGTAAAAATGATCTCACGATCCAAAATTTTTGTTTTGAAACCATAATCCTATTTTTTAATTATTTAAATATTCTTCCAAAAAGTTAAGCGTATAAAATATCCAAAACAGTAAAGGGAGTTAGGTTAGGTTAAGTTAGGTAAACAATGCCCTGAATTTCTAAGTACGGATCGAAAAGACTGTCGTATTCGTACAAAGCGTCTAGACCCAGTTAGAAATTTATTGAACTGGCCAATATCTACTCCAACAAATTCGTCGGGTTTGTAGAAAGTAAAGCAAGAAAGATGCTTCGGTCTTAGTCTGACGAAAGCTGGACACTGAAGGAGAAAGTGTCTAGATGTTTCATCTTTCTCCCTTCAACTTTGACAAATTCGTCCTCTAAAATTATTAGCCTCAACGCGTGCGTGCCACTAAGACAGTGTTCAATTAGTACACCTTTCATTTCGACCTTGCTGATAGCGTCTTTTGCGTTCCGCTCTGGCCCTCAAGTGCTGGTTGCCGACCAACGCTTTCAGCGCCTGAGTACACGACGACAGGGTCGATGCTTGATTCCATCCCAATAGGACTTCGAGTGGTTTTTCTCGCAAGTTCTTTGGCTTTACAATTTCCGACGACTCCGCTGTGGCCAGGCATACAGACAAGTATAATATCGAACCTCCTTGACTAACTTTGAGCTCACTGTCAGCGAACTAAAGGACTGAATAGCAGCGCTGCTATCGGGGTGGATACATAACTTACCTAAAAGCAGACGCATTTCGTTGAAGTAGTACATCTACTGCTGCCTTATTAGCTGTCAGTTCTACTTGAAAGCCACTGCAGTTATTTGGCAGTTTGAAGCAAAGGTTGATTGAGAACTTTTCCGACCGATAGCACTGTCTTTGCTTTTTTCGAAGCAGGTTCATCGGGTTAAGTCCTCTGTAACGACTGTTCTTTGATGAGTTCTTCGTTTTGCACTTAAACAGTGCCAAACTCTATAGAAAATAGTCACACGGTTGAGATTGTTATCCGGAGAAAGCAAACGCAGCATCCAACGCACCGACAGTTTTATCGCAGTTTTTGTTGCAGGAAGCCATTTTTTGAATTGCCTTCTTTTTAGTTTCTCGTTTAACCAATTTTTTTTGGTCACCATGTCGGTCTTTCATTTCACACGCGGTCAAACCAAAACTATGTTACCTATTCCATTTCTAGAATTAATAATCGAATCAAAGACCGATAATATCATTTTCCATGTTTCCACAATCCATGTACGTTCCCGCTTCCTCACACTGTACTACTGGCTGTCCACGAAAAAGCTTGACGCTGATTAAATTGGGCTAACTTTAGATCTTTTATTAGTTTGGCCGTTCATTTGCTCGGCTCTCCTTCTCCCATCTTCATTACTATTTCGTTATTGTGTCTTCCTTTATTTTTTATATTACAGTCTTGTTATTTTCGGATATTTTCTTTGGCTTCCACAGCTTTTTCCTTTCATATGACAGAAGGTCAATTTGGGGGCAGCTTATAACAACTATTGCATCGTCTGGCACTGTTCGGTAGGATGATGCAACTCTGAGGGCTGTGCACTCTGGCTATTATCTTACGCTGGTTTTCCTTTTTAAGCATATCTACCCAGATCTCAGCTCCGTATAATAGGACGCTGGTTGTAGTCGACATTTGGGGCTTTCTCTTTCTTCGTTGGGGCCCCCTATGTTGGCCCTTAGTCTGCGAAGTTGGAAGTGATTTTCGTTGCTTTTTCTGCGGCATTTTGGATTTGTACCCATAAGGTTAGTCTGGGATTTAGTCTTACACCTAGGTAGTTTACTATTTTTTGTATAAAAAAAATATCCGTAGTCGTTCGCCTACTTATTTCGAGATATTTGCTTATTTGTTAGCAATAGTAGCTCTGTTTTCTCCGTAGTGAGCTGAAGGTTGTGTGAGTCGAGCCATGCTTTCGTCCATATAATGACCTGATTAAGCTTTCTTTGCGCTTCTTCTGTGTCTCATGCTGTAATTACTGCTGCAATGCCGTCTGCTTCACCCACTAAACACGATTCGTCTGGCATTTCGAGTTTTAGTATAGCCTCGTAGCTGATGTGCCACAAGTCTGAGCCTGGAATGCATCCTTGGGCTACTACGTGTCGTCATATCTCTCTAGTTTGGTATAACAGTTTTCAGTTACTAAGGTAGCTCGGCACCATAACTTAGTAGTAGTCGTGGATTTTAAAGCTTTTTTCGATAGTGTCGGTCATACCCACCCTTCCAGCGCTGTTCAAGAAGTCTCGGTATCTAAAGTGGCCAGCAACACTACTCTTTTGTATTTATGTCATTTACGTTGTGCGGCTTCTACACTTCCAATGACGCATTTTATAGCTCCTAGAGTTGATCTGTCAAATCTAAAGCCATGTTGTTTAGGGGAGACTCCTCCAGCTTCGTTGATGGCCGCTTGGAGTGTGGGTTTAAGCAGCCTTTATAGAGCTTTCCCGCTGTGACCACTATAGCATGTAGGTGCCATAGAAACTGAGCAATCAAAATAAAGTTTTTATATGCAATTTTTCGAATTTGTGAATGGTATTTTAGCCTCGGTGTAACCCAAGTTGACATTTGTTCTTTGCTTTTTGAACCAAATTCATAAAAAAGATTAGAAGGTTCCTGCAATTTATTATTTTATCTATGTGCTTTTGTCACTTGCTGAAGAGAAATGTGACTTATACCAAAGATGGATATTTTTTTAATGAGGAAACACCATCTGGACACCGACAAATATATTTATCCATATTTCTATGCCTCGTTAGAAATTAGTGACAATATTTTCAAGAAAAGTTCCTCTCTACTTACGGATGTTTCTCCACCGAATGCGGCCTTAAATAGTAAATTTCTCTTTTAAAGTGAAAAATACTTTATGTCGGCAGTATCTGAGCAATGACAAGTGTCATCTCTGCATTGCGCTGCTTAGACCATACTTAGACGGATCTAGGAAAACAACAACAACATATTTTCTTTCTGCGACTTTTTTGTGAAAAGTGAAAAGCTCTGCAACATTTTTCGCACATATTAACCATCAATGCATACGCACATGTATGTATGTATGTGTGTATAACCATGTTGTCACATACTTACAACATAACTACAAAAGCACATAGCAGCAGTTGGAGCACGTGTAAAATTTGTGGCATGCAAACCAAGAAGCCAACGACAACAAATTGTTGATTATTGTTGCCGCTGCTGCTGTTACTCGGCTCTATCGTGGTATCTACTACTGCTCAGCCGGCACATTTGTACGCACGCGTCTATACACGTGAGTGTGTGTGCGTGTGCGCACGTTGCCCCTGTCGCTGCGATCTAGTGGCCGGTGCGTTAAATCACGAGAGCAGCGATTGAATGGTTCACTAGCTTGAGTTCTTGTCTATCCATCGCGCCAAGTTCATGGTGTTGCTGTAGTGTTTGTTGTTGTGTTGCTTTTATTGTTGTTGTTTGTGCGTTTCGCCACACATCGTTTACTAGGTCGTTGGCATGCCGCATTGCCAACAATCTGGGCTACACTTGTACATACATATGTATGTATGTTTGCGCTCATTGCTGTTGTTTGGCTTGTCTTGTTAGGCAATTTCATTGAGATCAATTCGTTAAAGTGGTAAAAATGCCAGCCAAACAAATAGACAAGCTCGCATGCCCTCATCCAAGTATTATAAATATTATTATGTATACCCTGCCGGAATAGCCTGAGAAACTTGGGGCTTAGATAGATGGATTGAAAGTTGAAGAATGCACTGCGCGACTTGTAGTATATTATGCTTTCTCCAATTATCACAACACATCTTATAAGCCAGTCGTATCAAGAAGCTTAGTAGAGTTCATAGGTTAATGGTTTTATTTACCCGAGAGCCTTACCCCTTTTTACAATTGCGGGGCAATCAAGGAGTATGCGTTCTGGACTTCTAGTACGGCCATCAATATTAACTGTTGATCAACACGTCTCTAAAATAAAGGAATTGGTGCTTGAGAATCGGAAAGGCCGTTGCTCTTTGTTTACAAAAGCGACTCCTATCCTTGGAGCGGTACCCTAACTTCTGCAGTTGGCACTATAGCCTTCAGTAACCTATATAAAATCCTACAAGCTGCTTTAATTTGTTTTTGGGAAGAACGTTTAGTTTCATGAACTGCTGTGTACCGAATTCTGTTAGAAAAAGTCTCGCCTGTCCAGGTATTTGGTGCCAGTATCGTTTTCTACTGGACCTTTTCTTTTTCCTTAGCTTTTCTTATAAAATGTGGGGGCCCACAGCGAAAAACAGTCCCGGTCCTATCGAACTGGTTGCCGCAGCTTCTTTCGCCAGGCGATCGGCTAGCTCATTTAGATAGATACTTCTAGTCCGGATCCATGCTAGTAAGATATTATTTTCCACGGATTTACTATTCTCATGATTTCGTAAAAACCAATTTCTAAAACACTAATTCCATTTCGTTTCCAATGTATGTATGTATGTGATTTGAACTCAATAACCTTATTTTTGGGCGAGCAAAAACATATTTTAAGCAATTTGTCATTAACCTATTCTTCTTCTTAATTGGCGTAGACACCGCTTACGCGATTATAGCTGAGTTAACAACAGCGCGCTAGTCGTTTCTTCTTTTCGCTACGTGGCGCCAATTGGATATTCCAAGCGTAGCCAGGTCCTTCTCCACTTGGTCCTTCCACCGGAGTGGATGTCTTTCTCTTCCTCTGCTTAACCAATTGGAAGAAGAAAAACCGAAGTCACCGCTATATGCGGTTGATCTATCCAACCATACTTTTATTGTTCGAAAAATTGTAGTTCGAATTAAAATTTCAAAACTTTATTCCCGCAGTATTGCCCGTGAAACTAATGTTCAAAACTATCTCTATCCCACGATTCTTAACTTGTTCAAGGAGCCGAATAAAAGCTTCCATGATTTCTGGCACAACAACACTTTCAGAGAAATGCGTTTCATTTCCACGTGCGGTGGCTCGAGTTGTGAATTCTTCATCATAAACTGTGCTGAGGGTTTCCAGGTTGACTAAACCAATATTACTTAGTTCAGTCTCTTTACTAAAATTTATAAAACCTATTCCGAGAAACATATGAATAAATTCTGAAGTTAGGTTCAATTTTATCTCGAAAACCGAAGGACCACTTCCCGTATATACAGACGGACATGGTTATATCGACTCAGTTCGTCACGATGATTATTTTTATATAGGTATACTACTGTGAGCAAAAATAGTAAGACTTTTTAATTTAATTTTCTTTTTCTGTCGGTATGATTGCCAGTGACATTGTGTTTAGTATACACTTGTCTTTCTGAAGTGCATAAAGTGCATTCGGCGATTTTTACGATGAGTGAAATTATTCAACAAGAAACTCCATTAAATTTTGTGCGCGGTATCATCATATTTCTGGTGCCGAAACATTCAGAATATTGGAGAAGGCCTCCGGCCTATCAACACTTTAATAAAATAAAAAAATTGGTCCTTGAGAATAAAATAAAGTAACTGCTGCTTGAGAATCGACGCTTAACAGACAGAGATCTTACTGACATCGTTGGAATATCGAAAACATCACTGAAAACCATTTTCAAAGATCATTTGGGCCTAAGAAAAGTGAAAGCACGATTGGTTCCAAAATCACAAAATTTTTTCGAAAAACAACGTCGCGCTAACATCACATCCAACTCCCAGGATGCCATGAAACGTATTATTACTGGGGATGAGTCTTGGATCTTTGTTGCGACCCGGAATCAGATGATCATTCGGCTGAATATAGTGACAAAGGTGAGGCGAAGGCGAAAAACCATGTCAAAACAGGTTAAAAATCAAGGTTATGTTGATAGTTGTCTTCGGGTAACGAGTTGTTGTTCACTGCGAGTTCTTTCCGACCGGCCAAACTGTCAACAAGTAATGTATTTGAGTATTATGCGTCGTTTGCGCGAGGTTATTCGTAAAAAGAGGCCGGAATTATGGGTCGACAACTCTAGGGTTTTGCCCCACGGTAATGCAGCGTCGCATACTGCATTGATTCTTCGTGAATTTTTCGCCAAATTTTCAATCAATATCGTATCGCAAGCAACGTATTCGCCCGAGTTAGCTTCGTGTGACTTCGGGTTATTTAGCAAACTCAAACATTCGCTCCGAGGAAACCGTTTTGAGTCAATTAAAGCCGTTAAACGTGAATCGCTACGCGCGGAAATTGACTTTAGAACTATTTCGAGGATTTGAAGAAACGTTGGCATACGTGTATTGGGACCAAGGGGAATTACTTTAAGGGGGACGACACAGATTTTGAAGAAATTAAGAATTTATATTACGATTTGGCGCTCTGTACTTTATAGGTTCCCTTTTGGGTGTTAAAAACACCATAACAAATTTAGTATACCCTGTTCTGGGTATAAAAACGAGAGTAAATCACTTAGCGAACATATTGACAGCGCTATTTTATTAAGCACCTATTATTTTTATATGCTTTTTCAAAACTTTCATGAAATATTATTTTTCTATAACTATAGATTGTCTTTATTACGTTTTGGCAAATACCGTTATAGGGTCAAACTAACCTAAAAGGGAGCTTGATTTTCCTAGCGGTACATTTCCACACATCTAAAATACACACATCAAAAAATTGCATGTGTGTGCGCGCATATATATTTATTTGTACCTTAAACGGCCTTTGGCTCTTTGGCTTATAAATATTGAACGGCGCAATGCAATGTGAAAATATCTTCTATTGGCTTTCCTAGAGCATGTAAATGCACATTAATACACAGCACAGTGTTGCATGTATCGGTGCTACATATGCATGTATGGTATGCATGTGAAATGGACCTGGTACGCAGGCCTTCTTGTACTTTCGTCTATTTGGTGTGGTGTGGTGCGGGCCTTAATGCAGAAGCGATTATTCGCACAGCTGCGCGGTGGTAGATCAGGAGCCGGTCATAAAATGCCTTTCATATGCGCCAATACTCACTTGTAAACTTCAACTTGCAAATATCCAAAGCCAAGCGCACACTCACACTCACACATGCTGCACCCGACACTTTCTCATATGCCGCCGCATCGCTTTGGCTACGCCACAGAGCCAGCAGCCACGGCGCGCCAATATTTTGCGCAAACGCTCCAGCTACACAGCTATAGCTTCTACTTCGGCTTTGGCTTCCACCAATTTGGCCTTAGACGCATTTACTACGACGTCATAGCTCGGCGAATGAAGATGATTTATAGAATCATTTTATTATTTATTGCTCATTCAAATCGCTGTCAAATGAGTTGGTAATTAATTAGGGTGATTTAACAAAAGCTCCAAAGCAGCTTAAGGACTTAGAGGTACGGGCGATAGAAGTGCCAAGCGTGAGTGTGAGAGAGAGAGAGAAATCTCGCGTACTAAGTATGTGTACTCAGCAGCAGTGTTGTTGCAATTGAAGCGGCGATTTTCCGAGTTGTTCATGATTCGGCGTTGTTGTTGTTATGTTGTTGAGCTACTCTGTCGATTATGGCTTTATTATTAGACACTCTAGTTACTACCAGGTGTCACAGTTACATGCATACACACATATGTACTTATTACTCGTGTGCATGTATGTGTGTTTGCATGCATGGTTGCATTTCTTTCTATTCAATGATTTATTTTTGGAGAACAGGAAGTTGAAGTAGGCGAAAATAAATTCAGAAATACTGTTCGTGTGTAGAATTTGTTGCATTCCGTTATACTTATTTGTTGCATACAAATATGGAAGGAGACCACTGAGTTCATTGAGTCATTGAGTTGAGATTATTGAGTATATTTATGTGGTAAGGTCAATCTGTGACCTTCAAAAAAGTACTAATTTCGACAATTTCTTTGGGTGTAACGAAAAAAAAAAAGAAAATTTCTCTCCCCTTAAGAATTTATTAAATACGTGTCTGAATGTTAAAAAGTTTTTTTATATTAAGATTAAGATATATAGTATACTACCAGTCCCTGGTTCGGAATCATCTTCTAGTTGATTCTAGGAGAAACTCATGATATCTGAAACAAAAAAAAATAAGATATTAAACTACATACATAAGACCTGTTGTAAGCAAGTTCTTGGTTTTATTAAAATTTTTCATAGAACATCGGTCTAAAAAAAGCTTAAGTTACGACCTAAACATTAACACTGAATTCTTTATAAAAAAGTGTCAATAATAAAAAATCCGTTTATGGTTCAACGGATAATGCTAAAGTTCTAGAGGATACATGCAATAGTCTCCTTCTGGACCCTAGACTGGTCAAACCTTTTAAGTCGTTCTTCCTTTTCGCCGTTTGGCACCAATTGGAGATTCCAAGTGTAGCAAGGTCGTTTTCTACCGTCTTTCCAACGGAGTGGAGGTCTTTCTCTTTCTTTGCTACCCTTGGCTGATATTGCGTCCAATACTCTCAAAGCTGGAGTGTTTTCATCCACGACATTCATTCGTCAATTCGACATGACCTTGCCAGAGCAGCCACTGTCTCTTAGTTCGCTGTACTATGTCAATGGCGTCATACATCTCATACAACTCATCATTCCATCGACTCCGGTATTCGCCGTTGCCAATGCGCAAAGAACCATAAATCTTCTTATGAACCTTTTTTTCGAAAACTTGTAACGTCGATTCATCAGATGTTGCCATCGTCCATGCCTCTGCAGTAGTATGTTCTGTAGAATTCGGTCTTTGTTCGTAGAGAGGACTTTACTTCTCAATTGCCTAATCAGTCCCAAGTAGTAGTTTGAGAATGGAGCTATGTGTAGAAGTTCACGACAGTGAGGAAAGTTCTCTGTATGACTCCAGCAGCTCACGACTTCCGGTTTTAAACCAAGTATCCTCTTACCTTATTTTCGACGTATATTTATAAGAATTTGAAATTTTTTGATATCATTGGTTCTATTTCTTCAAATTTTGGTTATGTTTTTATCATAAGTATTAACGAACGGGTAATAATCACTCAACAGCTGTTGACTATATCCTCGGGAAGATACTTTGCAATTGTTCAATAAAATTACCGGATCACTATAGCATATAGCTGCCATACACAAACTCAATTTCACTGCTGTTAACAGAGATCAATAATCATATTTTCTGAGAAATTCTATGCTTAGCTGTGGAAAAAAGAAGCTCGAAAGATTTGTCAAGGTTTTCATTGTACTTCGGTCATTGTACCAAGTTGTTCAATAAGTTGTGTCGTTTGATAAGAATAACACAATTTTATGATTCAAAATACACTTTATTACTCAGTATAATCTCCCTGAACATTATTACACCAACGATCTCCCAATCTGTGGATCCCAACCCTGAAGTGAGAATCCGGAAGGTCTGCAAAATGCGCTTCAACAGCTGTTATGACCTCTTCATTTGTTGAATAGCGCTTGCCACGCATAAACTTTTTGAGTTCTGGAAACAAATGGAAGTCGCTGGGGGACAAATTTAGTGAATCCCGTCGATGCTCCAACAATTCGAACTTTAATTCATTGATTTCAGCCATTGTCAAAATGTGACACGGTGCATTTTCCGGATGAAAAATGATTTTTTTCTTCTGTAAACCGGGTTTTTTTCACGAATGTTTTCCTTCAACTAGTCCAAAAGGTTGCAATAATATTCAGAATTAATTGTTTTACCAGTTTGCAAGTAATCCACAAAACAAAATTCATCTCGCATCCCAAAAAAGTGTTACGATAACCTTCTTTGCTGATTTCCGGAAACGAACTCGTTTCGAAGCAGAACAACCAGGTTCATACCACTCTTTAGCCTCTTGTTTTTATTTAGGATCATGGTGATAAAGCCATGTCTCATCTATAGTGATCAATCGATGCACAAAATCCACCTAATATTTTTTAAAACGCTCCAAATGTTGCTGAGAAAGTCACATTCGAATGTGTTTTTGTTTCATTGTTAGCGAATGCGGCACCCATTGTGCACACAGCGTTCTAAAACCCAAAATTTCACTTAAAATAAGGCTCACACTGCCCAATGAGATGTGTAGAGCCTCTACTAAATCTCTCTCAGTCAATCGACGTTCTTCCAAAACCAAAAATCCTGTATTTTGACTATGATTTCTGGTGTTGATGTGCTTTTTGGACGTCCTTCACGTCTTCACGACCACGTTTAAATTCAGCAACCCATCTTTCTACTGTTCTAATTGTATTTGAACAATCATTACACATTTTTAACATTCTTTCGTGAATTTCTTTTGGTGCTACACTTACCAAAAATAAGAATTTTATCACTGCACGATATTCAATTTTTTTCCATTGTAAAAAAATACTGTGACATGGCGACACCAAATAGCTTGTAAACAAAGATTGACAGTTTGAAATGAAACTTCACGTTCATATGAAGAGTGTACCAAGAAAACAATAAAAAAATTGTGTTAGTAGTAACGCCCTCTCTAATCGAACGACAAAACTTATTGAACAATCTGGTATATCGATAAGCTATTAGACCCTATTTAAATGTATCATTATTGTTTTTTCTACCGGACAAATACGTAGGTTGCCGTTAAACTCCCGCTTTTGGCAATCCTAGTATTGCAATTTGGCAATAGAACTTTTTTGTAAAGTTTGGTAATTTTTGATGTTATATAAACTCAGAACTTTTTGACTTACGAGCGCTATTTGTGTTGTTTACAGTAACTTAAAATATTCAACTATGGAATTATATTCAAAATATTCAAAAATGGAATTAAAGCGCGAACATTTTCGCGAGATTAGTATTTACCACTTTCGACGTGGATTAACTCATCAACAGTGTATCGAGAACTTAAAACAATTTTTGGTGATGAAGCTTCATCAAACACCAGTGTTTATCTATGGTATGTTGAATTCAATCGGGATCGTAGATCGCTCCAAGACGAATCAAAATCAGATCGTTCGTCATGTGAGCTATTGTGAGATTGAAACAATTATAGGCGTTAGTGGCACCAGCATACTATTTATGGTTTTCAATATTGCATGAACATTTGACTAACAAAAAAAAATTGTTCACTTTGGATCCCAATTTTTCAATCGCTTTGAAAAAGGTTCTATTGTTCGAGGAAATGCTCTCACACATCGACTGAAATAACTGCATTTTTCAACACTCAAAACATCGATTTGATGAGGTATCCTTCGTACAGTCCTGACTTGGTACCGAATGACTTCTCTTTATTCCCGCATGTAAAAAATAAATTAAGAGGTCAACGTATTTCAGCACCCGAAGAAGCAGTTGATGCGCCTGAAACATGATAACCGCTTCGTAACCGTACTAAACAACTATATTTTTAGAGAGTATAACTTTGAAAATTTAATCTCCATAGGTACTCGTATAATTAAGTGAATCACCTTATGTAAGGGGATACATTAACTAATTTACACTTTCATTTTCGAATTTTCACCGAAACGACACTAAAGGAAAGATTCAAATTTAATACTCGCATCGCGTCGTTGTGTGCTTTAATAAACATTTTATATCCAGCATCAGGAAGAAAACCTTCCACTATGAAAAGCCATAATGGCATACGCGTGACATTCATGTTACCCTGGCAAATTGGAATGAGTTAATAGTAAACACAAAAAATGAAAAAGTATGTAGTTCTGGCATACGAACCCGTAGTGGACACTTTATGCTGCTTAGTCTGCGCATGCTCACTGTCATGATATTATTGATAGCGGCATTGCCACCTTTAAGTATTTCCCACTTACAAACATCTACGGATGCCCGTATATTCAGGCTTTCGTAATTACTCAATTTATTGCGGCGCAATAACTCAATATCTATCTGTGAATGAATGAAGTACAAGTACCGATTTATAATATATAGATATTTGGCCTTACCATTAAAGCTTTCACTGGCTTTATGAAGTTACAGTTTGCAGTTAGGTATTTAAATTTACCACGTCCCTGCTGCAGTTGGCAATTGGAGGGATCGCAAACTTCTCTATTATAATCACATTCCAGATTGGTGGGTATAACTGTCGGGTGCTTGATAAACGTAAAACTTTAATATACAAATATATTCAAAACCAATGCAAGTGCAAATGTACCAACCACATATCCGAAAAGCGCCAAATTTATAAATAAAATCTGTTGTATCAGCAGCGTTTCCATTTTGAAGTGATCGCGTATTATGCTATGTGGAATGAAAATATTTTCGCTAATCGCAGTCAGTCGCACACGCACAAAATAATATAATCATCTCTGATTGATTTAGTGTAATTGAGCTAAATTGTTAAATTACTAAATATATGCATTGTTTTGAAAATGAACGCGATTGCCTTTGATTTGAACTCTTGATATGGGAATTTGGAAAAAAACTGCAATTTTAATGGAATTTCTTTGTTGAATAATTTCACTCAATGTAAAAATCGCCGAATGCACTTTATGTATTTTAGAAAAATACTCAACACTAATGATGATTTTGATGTGATGTCACTGACAATCATACTAACATAGAAACAAAAATATTATTTGAATCTTTTTTGCCCACCGTAGTACATATGTATATATTAATGACCAGAGTGACGTGCTGAGTCAATTAAGCCATGTCCGCCTGCTCATCTGTCTGTATGTACATACGCAAACTAGTCTCACAGTTTTTAAGATATCGATCTAAAATTTTGCACACGTGCTTTTCTCCCCAAGAAACTTCAAATTTGTCAGAACAGCAATTATCGGACCCCTAGGTATACCTTAGCTACAACCACGTTCTTGCACGGAAACATTTTTTCTGGCTTGAAGTGTAGCATAGATTGTTGTTAAACAATAATACAATCTCCAAATATATTTTTCTTATCGTACCACCAATCAAAATTAAGTGTTCTTTGAAAAGACTTTTCAAATTTCAAGGGACATAAGATTTCTATATTAAGGGGTCAGTAGGGTAATATTTTTTTTTTTTTTTGTTTTTGAAAAAAGTTCTATTGTAGAATAAAAATTTCCATAAAAAAAAATGTCAAAAAAACAGGCCAGATTACCCTACTGACCCTTTAATTGAATTAAAGGAAACTTGAAAATAGTTTACTTCATTAATTACATCAACCGAATTTCGAAAATATGGCAATACTGTCAGTCCAAGTTTCAATTTTTTTACATCAAAGCTTTTCTCATTCCGATGATTTCTAACTAATCAGTCTCAACTAATAAATCAGAGAACCATTGACTTTACGAACGTAAAAACGCGCCTAATTTTCAATCAAAAAATCTCAATTCATAATATCAGATTTTTTATTCAAAATGGTATTGGTTCTGATGGTATAAAAAATATATACATTACTATGGTATTTTATCTCACAAAATGAAAAAGGGGACCACTAAACTGCTGAAAAACATAGCATTGATATGTCAGAAGAATGTTATGTACTAAATTTGCCACGCCCATTGTCCAATTTTGACTACGGCTCCTTTGAAGTTCTCTCATACCATCGCGGGGGCAAAATTTAATGTCTTCGGCATAATTTTAATTATTAGGCAATTCACAAGCTTTGTTGTATGTCTTATGTCATATTTTAATATTCTTAAAAAATACGACACTTGTGAGCACCCTTAACTGTTGTATGTCATATTTTGTCATATTTCTACACTCTACACACAATACGAGTAATAAGAAAGTAAACAAATACAGCTGATAGAATAACGAACTCAAGAAGCATACCACGCAGTGCTGTATTTGTAAACAAATACAGCCGATAGAATAACGAACTCAAGAAGCATACCGCGCAGTGTTGTATCAGTCATATTTTAATTTTGCATGTGAAACAACAACAGTGCTAATATGACAGTCATAAAAAATATGACAATATGACGATATGACACAATATGACACCTTGTGAATACCCTATATTATTTTTTGTGCTTAAAGTAGTTTTTAACAGTGCTGTTATATGGAGAGTTAACGTCCATATTCACACTGTCATTAAGAGTTCGTATAATATTTACTCTGGGCGAATTTAGTTACGGTTTAGTTAGGTTTTCGTTTACGTTTACGAAGTCGTTATTTTCTTTGTACTAAGGAACTCAAATACCAAGTTTCATCGAGATATCTCAATTTTTATTCAAGTTACAGCTTGCACGGACAGGCGAACTGACTGACAGACAGTCAAACGGATTTCAACTTATCCCATCATTCTGATCACTTATATATATTTATAGTTCTATTCAACTCATCCCATCATCCTGATCATTTATATTCATTTGAGGTTCCCTACTTTTTTTTTTTAAGAAAAAAACAGAAACTTCAAATTCGGTGGGGAATGTTTATTATCATTCTAAAGAGAATTCTTTGGCATTTATTTTTTTTGAAGATTATATCTTTCTGATGTTGGCTGTGGTCTCAGATGGTCCATCCGTTAGCGGCTTCAGTTCTTGCACAAGCTGTGTTTTAACCAATGCACCAAGTCGTTCAATAAGTCAGTCCGAGTTGCTGCGAACGGCCCCGAATCAACTCTACATGGCCTTCGTGTACACCCCCAGCTGCTATATTTTCTTCACTGCGTGCTTGAAGTGGTCTATTCGATGAAGTTGTGAATGCTACGCTCCGTAGTCCGATTATGTTGACCTAAGTTGAGCATAGTGCGAAGAACGTGAATTTTCGTACTAAAGTTGAACGATTTGTAAACGTTATTCATGCGTAAGTCTTTCCATGATAAAATCAAAGTTAATACGATAGAGATACTTAATTTATTGATTAGAATTTGAGATATCGTAACGACCGCATTGAAGAAGGAAAGCGCCTTTCAAGTTTTTGAGTTTTAACTAAGGGGATCGAGTTGTTACAAATTTAAAATGGCTTTGAAAATACGTTGAATTTTGAAAATTCCTTTGAAGGGGCTATTCTAGTCTAGAAGCATGAATTTCAGGTAATTTTTAAAGTGTCGTAAAAAAATGCAATTAATAATTTTACCATCCATTTTTTTATTAGTTATTTGTTAATTTTAGAAGAGTAGAGAAAAAAATTAAAAACTAAAAAAAGTAAAAAATTCCAAAAATTATGAGCTGACGAAGTGGGGGGTCTCTAAAAATTTCCACGTGACCATACCCATAATTTCAACCCTCCTAGTTATCTGAAACCAAAAAAAAAAAAAGATTATTAATCTAGAACAACGTCGCAATGGCCGGAACTACGGAAAAGTGGGAAAAAAATTTTTTCACAAAATGGTGACTGCCTAAAAAAAAGTTTTTTGTATCACTTTTTTTGACTATTTCGAATTTTTTAAAAATAAATGGAGTCATGTGGAGGATGGAGTCATGTGTAGAAGTTCACGCAAGTGAGGAAAGTTCTCTGATCGCCATTCACTTGGGAGTGGCCAGAAACGATTCTTTTACATATGACTCAAGCAGCTCACGACTTCCGGTCTTTGACCAAGTATCCTCTGGGTAGCCTAAGAACATCCGTTTGAAGGCGAGCTAAAGTGAGAAGGCGAAACACCCCCTGCATAGGGTTGTGCGCTGGGTTTGGGACCCGCCACGTAAAAAAACACCCCCAATGCAAAAGTTTAAACAGCCTCGGATGAGAGACCCCCCTTTTGATGACGACCACGGCAAACGAAATAAGGACTATGATTTGAGGGCATGCACCTGGAATGTCCGGTCCCTTAATTGGGAAGGTGCCGCTGCCCAGCTGGTAGATGTCCTCGTAAAGATAAAGGCTGACATCACCGCCGTCCAAGAAATGCGGTGGACGGGACAAGGACAGAGACGAGTAGGTCCTTGTGACATTTACTACAGTGGCCGCATAAAGGAGCGCAAGTTTGGTGTTGGATTCGTGGTGGGAGAGAGACTCCGTCGCCGAGTACTATCATTCACTCCGGAGAATGAACGTCTAGCCACAATCCGCATCAAAGCGAGGTTCTTCAACATATCGCTGATTTGCGCCCACGCCCCGACGGAAGAGAAGGACGATGTGACCAAAGATGCCTTTTATGAGTGCTTGGAGCGCACTTATGAGAGATGCCCCCGCCACGACGTCAAAATCGTGCTTGGCGACTTCAACGCCAGGGTGGGCAAAGAAGGTATCTTTGGCACTACGGTCGGTAAATTCAGCCTCCACGAGGAAACATCCCCAAATGGGTTGAGGCTGATCGACTTCGCCGGGGCCCGAAATATGGTTATCTGTAGTACTAGATTCCAGCATAAGAAGATACATCAAGCTACCTGGCTGTCTCCGGATCGAAAAACCACCAACCAGATCGATCATGTTGTGATAGACGGAAGACACGTCTCCAGTGTTTTAGATGTGCGTGCGCTCCGAGGTCCTAACATCGACTCGGACCACTATATTGTTGCAGCCAAAATTCGCACCCGCCTCTGTGCAGCAAAAAACGCACGCCAACAAACACAAGGAAGGTTCGACGTCGAGAAGCTGCAATCACAACAGACAGCCGAACGATTTTCTACTCGGCTTGCACTCCTGCTCTCTGAGAGCACTCGTCAACAACTCGGTATAAGGGAACTGTGGGACGGCATTTCAAACTCCTTACGTACAGCTGCAACCGAAACCATTGGTTTTCGGAAAGTGCAAAGGAACAGCTGGTACGACGAGGAGTGCCGTGTCGCAGCGGAGAGAAAACAGGCTGCCTACCTCGCAACGTTACGATCGACCACAACACGTGCGGGATGGGATAGATACCGAGAGTTGAAGAGGGAAGCGAGACGCATTTGTAGACAGAAAAAGAAAGAGGCCGAAATGCGTGAGTACGAACAGCTTGATAAGCTGGCCGACAGGGGTAATGCTCGAAAATTCTACGAAAAGATGCGGCGGCTTACAGAAGGTTTCAAGACCGGAGCATACTCTTGTAGAACCCCCAAGGTGATCTAGCCACCGATGCCCAGAGCATACTTAAATTATGGAGGGAACACTTCTCCAGCCTGCTGGATGGCAGTGAACACACAACACCAGGAGAAAACGAACCCGATACCCCAATCGATGACGATGGAGCAGATGTTCCATTGCCCGACCATGACGAAGTTCGAATAGCAATTGCCCGTCTGAAAAACAACAAAGCGGCAGGGGCCGACGGATTGCCGGCCGAGCTATTCAAACACGGCGGCGAAGAGCTGATAAGGTGCATGCATCAGCTTCTTTGTAAAATATGGTCGGACGAAAGTATGCCCAACGATTGGAATTTAAGTGTGCTGTGCCCAATCCATAAAAAAGGAGACCCCACAATCTGCGCCAACTACCGTGGGATTAGCCTCCTCAACATCGCATATAAGGTTCTGTCGAGCGTATTGTGTGAAAGATTAAAGCCCACCGTCAACAAACTGATTGGACCTTATCAGTGTGGCTTTAGACCTGGTAAATCAACCACCGACCAGATATTCACTATGCGCCAAATCTTGGAAAAGACCCGTGAAAGGAGAATCGACACTCACCACCTATTCGTCGATTTCAAAGCTGCTTTCGACAGCACGAAAAGGAGCTGCCTCTATGCCGCGATGTCTGAATTTGGTATCCCCGCAAAACTAATACGGCTGTGTAAACTGACGCTGAGCAACACTCAAAGCTCCGTCAGGATCGGGAAGGACCTCTCCGAGCCGTTCGATACCAAACGAGGTTTCAGACAAGGCGACTCCCTATCGTGCGACTTTTTCAACCTGCTTCTGGAGAAAATAGTTCGAGCTGCAGAACTCAACAGAGAAGGTACCATCTTCTATAAGAGTGTACAACTGCTGGCGTATGCCGATGATATTGATATCATCGGCCTCAACACCCGCGCCGTTAGTTCTGCTTTCTCCAGACTGGATAAGGAAGCAAAAGAAATGGGTCTGGCAGTGAACGAGGGCAAGACGAAATATCTCCTGTCATCAAACAAACAGTCGTCGCACTCGCGACTTGGCACTCACGTCACTGTTGACAGTCATAACTTTGAAGTTGTAGATAATTTCGTTTATCTAGGAACCAGCATTAACACCACCAACAATGTCAGCCTGGAAATCCAACGCAGGATTACTCTTGCCAACAGGTGCTACTTCGGACTGAGTAGGCAATTGAAAAGTAAAGTCCTCTCTCGACGAACAAAAACCAAACTCTATAAGTCGCTCATTATACCCGTCCTGCTATATGGTGCAGAGGCTTGGACGATGACAACAACCGATGAGTCGACGTTGCGAGTTTTCGAGAGAAAAGTTCTGCGAAAGATTTATGGTCCTTTGCGCGTTGGCCACGGCGAATATCGCATTCGATGGAACGATGAGCTGTACGAGATATACGACGACATTGACATAGTTCAGCGAATTAAAAGACAGCGGCTACGCTGGCTAGGTCATGTTGTCCGGATGGATGAAAACGCTCCAGCTCTGAAAGTATTCGACGCAGTACCCGCCGCGGGAAGCAGAGGAAGAGGAAGACCTCCACTCCGTTGGAAGGACCAAGTGGAGAGGGACCTGGCTTCGCTTGGAATATCCAATTGGCGCCACGTAGCGAAGAGAAGAAACGACTGGCGCGCTGTTGTTGACTCGGCTATAATCGCATAAGCGGTGTCTACGCCAGTAAAGAAGAAGAAGAATAAAAATAAAAACTTGTGGATGCGGCTAGTTCCAACCATAGATAAGCCTATAAAGAAGACTCCATAAAAATTTCAAGTAAATCGGTCCAGTAGAACCTGAGAAATCGTGGGTATCGTTCCGAAAAAGTCAGTTTTGCGAAAAACGCGTTTAAAGTTTCGCGTTCCGGCCGAACCAGTCTGGATGCCGGGTTAGAAAAATATCTCCGAAAATAATTTGAATTTTGAAAAATCCTCTTGTACACATATTCTTGAATAGTTAAACTTTGAAAATATAAAAAAATTTCAATTTTTTTAAATTTCTAGACTAGAAAACTCTCTTAAGGAGATTGCAAACTATCGAGATCTGAAAAAATTCGATATTTTAAATTTCTAGACTCTTAAATTCGAGTTAGGATATTTTTAAGGCAATCATATTTTCGGGAACTTATCCAGTTACATCGAACTTTTCTGTTAATAAATATTTACACACGAGCTTATGGTATTTCCATAGAAAGGAATATTTATCAACTAAGGCGATTTTGAAACCATATGGCTAAATTACATGATTATGAGCATAAAATCAAGATTAATAGATTTTATGAGATTTTTTCTCACAGCTTCATTTATGGATAAGGATATTAGTTAGATTATAGATAATCGAATGGTCAATTCAACACGACTTTCAAAAAAATATATATTTATTATAACTATGTATGTCGATATACATATAAATAATAAGCTCATATCGGATGTACTTAATTATTTATGCTTATTTGAGCGATTTATCGCACAGTAGCAGCAAATATTATTCACACATTCCAACTTACGCCGCACACAAATTCTGTTATCTAATTGCAGCAAAACTACTTAATGCAACATTTAATTAAACAGCAAATCCAACAGCCGTTAAAGGCGCCAATAACAGCCTTGACTGACGCGGCGGCGACGACACACACCAACACACGCACACCACACACAGCGCGCTGCGCCAAACTACGAATTGTTGCGCTAAAATGGCCATAAATACTTGCACAAGCTAATTCACCAGCAAATGTTGTTATTGTTGTTGCGCAAATAAGGTGTTACTTTGGTCACGGCTGCTGTGTCAACAGATGACGTTTGGCTTGCACTTGGCCAGTTGGCAGGCATAAATTAATGAAAATCCACTGCGGTGAGTGTGCGAATGTATGTTGCTGGCAACATGTTACTGATCTATGTATACAGAGTTGTGTATACATGCTGCTACGATTAAGCGCTGTTTGCATTAAAATGATTTATGCCAACGAATTGACATGGACACGGCCGGCACAGAGGCGTACAAAGGCGGATCGGATACATACGGACATATAGTACATACATATGTATATGTGTGTGTGTGTTGCAAGTGCGCTTATTAGCAAAATTCTGCACTATATGTAAATATGCTCTTATGCAACTAAGTATGCAAGCGGGGTATTGGCAGCGACAACAATTGCAAGTCGGTAAGTGCATTCCATTTTAATTATTCAATTTGATTTTCAGTCTCATACAAGCTAACTAGCTAACTAGCGCCAGCAGTGAAATGCTATATTTATTACAGTTATTTTTAGTTTTATTTTATTTTTATCTGATTTATTTATAAACTTGCATTTCAAGCGACCGCCAGCCATTGTAGTCTTGCGTTGGTTTCACAAATACTTATCGCAGATATTTATATTAAATAATTGGCTTAAGGACAGTATGTGCGATAATTTATGGTACCAAATGTCAAGTTCAAGTGGCGTGGCCGAACGTGACATGTTTGCAACCTTACTCAGTTAACGGTTGTTTAAAGCAGCATTCCATAACAAGTAACTTATCATAAATATACATAAATCAACGTGAAATAGAGTGTTTGGACAAATTGGTTAAACCATGGCAGTCTAATTGTTCTTGGATACCACAAGTAGCGCTAGTGAAAATTGAGTTGGCATAACGAAAGTTGTGCTACTTATTGCCAACTAAATAAATAACAGTAATAGCGATTCATACCGAATAAATCAGAGCTTAAAAGAGTGTGATCCATTTCGTGGTTCCCTACTTTTTTAAAAAGTGAACACATTTTAAAGGGGAATGCTTATTATCTGTCAAAAAGGCTACTGAAAAAAGTACCTCTACTTGGATCACCCGTTACAAATTTCCTGAAAGGTAAGGAAGAACATGAGTTCGGGTCAACCGAACATTTTCTGGAATGGCCTTCAGAGCCGAGGTGCATGCTACTTTGATCCCCTTTGACGTCAAAATGCTTAGCTTTCATCGGCCTTTCTGGGCAAGGTAACAAAACAAAGACAGGGAGGCCACATCAGGGATGTAGGGCGGCTGCGGAAGCGTTGGGATATCCGCCTTGGTTAGGTAGCTGTTCACAAGAAATGCAATATGAGCCGGGGCGTTTTCGTTGTGCCACTTCCAATCGGCTGCGATGTCTTGTCTGACCCGATTGACCCTTTGTTTGAGTCTCTTAACGACTTCCACGTAAAACTTGGCGTTGACGGTTTGTTCAGGAGGAACAAATTCATGGTGGACGATGAGCATCGTTTTCCCTTTGGATTTATTCTTTCCTCCGGACTTCATCAGCGAGCTCTTCCCGGCTCTCCAAAAAGGCCTTGTACCCCAGAAACTCTCTTGCGAAAGCAACATCTGGTTAAGTTTGCTTGATCATATCAAACGTCTCTGTCGCAAATTTACCGAGTTTCACACAGAATTTAATTGCATACCTCTGCTCTAACGAACGATGCATTTTCGGCTTGCAGCACTCACAGAAACACGTTGCGCGAAAATGTTTGCCCCTGTCTCTCCAGGTGCTTAGAGACAACTGGCCAACCGCTTGTTCGTTAGCTAGGAACGCCCTCTACTGAATCCAGCCGGTAAGCGCACGCTCCGAAGTACAGTCGCGGCGGAAGAAAATCAGTTCTATTACTTTCCGGACAAACCTTGTACAAGTATATGCGGTATAAAGTCAACTACAATTTCGAAATCTTTCTATTAAGAATATGAAAATTCAAACCATTTTTGACATGCCTGTATGCTTGCTACATTAATTAGGAAAGGATTCTCTCTGAATTTTCAGAATGTGACTCACAGATGGACTGATATTTTCGATAAAAAGTTTGCAATTGGAACTTTGATCCGCATATTCGATTGCAGAGGGCTTGAAAAGTTTTGGTCCGTTTTGGACAGTTTTTGGTATACTTTAAGCGCAGTATTCGGGAACAGTTTTATCCCAATACGCTCATTGGAATTTAAAATTGGATTATATGTATGATGAGAAGTAGACATGGTTGTGGTCCGATTTCGCTCGTTCTCACATTGGAATATAGGAAACTCAAGGTAGCATTGTATAGTATACGAAATTTGGTCAAGTTGGTCCTGAGGAATGGTTTTTGACCGAAATGTGGGCGGTACCAGGCCCATCGTACATTTTTGACCCCGACTCCTACAAAGTCCACTTCTATCATCGCAACTGTAAGTTAAATGCCTCTGGCGTTTTTATTGAGTTATCGCGCTTTTAGTAGTTTTTAACTGAACAGTTTATTTCTCAAGTATCGGTGGCCGTGGCTGATCGAAAGTGTCGATGGGGGCGCTTAAGCAATTTATCTTGAGCGAATTTGGCTATTATAGCTTGAAGGGGTTAGGTGATATGTACCTCAAACTTCTCACAGGGTAAAGTCATGCCTGTTTTTAAGTTTTACAGACGAATTGACGGACAGAAGGACAGCCACTCAAATTTGAACTCGTCTCATCTTCCTGATAAAGGCTGATCCATTTCGAGATTCCAGACTATTTTAAATAAAAAACACAGAAACTTCAAATTTATTGAAGAATCTTTATTATCATTCGAAAGAACATTCTTTGGCATTTATTTTTTGAAGATTATCTCTTTCAATTTTGGCCGAAGCTACTTAGTCTTAGATGGTCCATCCGTTGAGTTCGATTTTCGATAACTCGTTCGAGCTTTTTGACTGGCGAATGACATGCATTGTTTTTTGCTCCAAGGTTTCAATTGGCATCTGTCATGATTCCTCTCCAGTTCAGTACAACAGTTTTATGTTGCATAGTTCCGAGGTACTCGTGGATTTTAAATCTTTTTTCTAGAGCGTCGATCATATCCACCCATCAAGCGCTGTTGTAGACGTTTCGAACATCTAAAGTCGCCAGCAACTCCATTCTTTTGTATTTGTGCCATCTGCGCTGTGCGGCTTCTACATTTTCAAATCGTGTTGTCTAGCTAGGAAAGCTTCGTTGATAGCCGTTTCTAGTCTGGGTTTAAGTCGCCTTTCCTGAACCTTTCGCGCTGTGTTAAGCATGCATAGTGGACGGTATGCCAATGGCCAGTTGGGATCTCCTCTTCCCTTATTGATTAGCGCTATCCGTTGCATTTTCCAGGATTCAGGGAATATTCCGGCTGGTCGCTCTACAGCGATTATTCAGGATTTCTGCTGGGATTCCGTTTTTCATTTTATTTTAACGTCCGGTGTGAGTTAGAGGGCTCTCCTGTCAGTCACATACCTACCTTTCTGGTTAGTTCTAGAGTTTTCGGAGGTTAGTTTTAAGGTGAAGCAAAAGCTTTTTGTAGCGCCATATTCACTACTATTATTATTAAGCTAGCTAAAATGCGGCAGTACTTCTAAAACGTTGGTAATTCAGTTGCGCTATGCCTGAAAATACCCAAACATATTCACATAAACTAGATGCATGGTATATGAGATGTTTGACTAAATTAAAAACACTACACGTCGCAGGTAAACCGTAAATTCATTCCCACTAAAAGTGTGAAAGTGAACGAGGAAAGGTAATACGTTGTAGAAATATGCATTGTTTTACATATGAGAGAGCTCCCACGACAGCGACGAAACGACACCAGCGTCACATACAAACCCCATGCTGTTGCCGGTATTGCCGTTTCTGCTGCTGTTGTTGTTATTGCTATTGTTGTTGTTGCTGTCTGCTAGAATGATCGGTCGGTCAGTCAAGTAAGTTTTGGGTTTTGAAATTCTACACCAGCGTCAGAACGTGTTCACCCGCACTGCACCATAGCCGCCGCTAACAACACCACTGCCACCATCGCCCGGCTGCGTCGCTTTGCCACCACCACCACCTGCCTTTGCCACTGCAACAACTTCGATCACCAGCGCACACTTCACTGCACCGATGCGCACAGACACAACAATACTCGTAACAGCAGTAAAGCACCGGGCCGGCCAGAGCTTCGAGCTCCAAGCTGCAGAGGAACGGCACAGCGCGAGTGAGCGACCAACGAAGCGAAATTTCAGAAGGTGTGAAGTTTAAACTGGATATGCGTTCACTTCATTTACGCCGGGGTCGTTGAGTGCGCTATGTTCGGGGCACCTTACACTGGTGTTGTTGTTGTTGTTGCTGCTGATATTGTGCGCCGAGGTAGCCGCAGCGTAAGAGTGAAAGCCTGCAAAGAAAAAATATATAATAATTTACAAAAATTAAATTTAACATGCAAAAACAAAACGGAGCAATGCACAGCAACATATTGTCAGCGTTGTTGTTGGCTTTTGCGGCATTTTGTTGCATTTGCTCGATTGAGGTGCGCTTAATCGGTGCTTCGTGCCAACGGACAAGTGCTTGGCCCAAGCAACGCCTCGGCACCCGCGCAAAATATCGAACGCTGACACATTCTTCGCAGACAGCCAAGCTGAAAAAAAGCTTCAACCTACCGCTAGTTAACCGCACCGCGCTACGCCGCTAGCCGTGGTCTTGTGGAACGCTTCCTCCGCCGTGCTGCTGTGGCTGCGGCTGCTGCTGCTGCTGGGGTGTTAAATGAATTGTTCATAATTTTTGTAACAGCTAGAAAGAACTGCTGTTGGCTTTGTTTGGCTCTTGAAATTGTTGTTGTTGTTGTTGCCTCTTAGTGTTGCTGCCGCTTCTACTTACTCTTGCGTTGCCACTTGCTCTTACCCCCGCTGTCGCTTATTTATTATATTATTATTTGTTGTTGTACTGCTGTTCTTGTTCGCTTTGGCCGGCATGGCCTCGTCGCTTTTTAGTTGAATTCTTCGGCCACATCTCGCCGGCCTTACGCTTCGGTCACATCAGTTGACTCCATACACGCTTGAGGTGGTTTGCTTTTGCCACCGTATCCTTAAGTCTCCTTGCTTTTATTAAAGTTTGCTGGTCGGCTTCATATGTGTATTTGCCGTATATATAGTATATATATATATACATATATATTTAATTTTTTTCCACTACTTCGTTTACTGTTTATTTGCAAGTTTTTGCTTTGACGCGGACGACATGCTGTGTTTGCAAAAGCCGTTCGCTTTTTTATTTATTTAAATTTCAATTTTATCATCCTTCCACTGCGCCACATACGCCATACGCACACACATGCACACATGCGCCCCATTCCATTTGATGACTGCGTTTCATCTTCGTACTGTTCAGCAGACGCCTCACAGCTATTGCCGGCTTCCATTAGTACTGATGCATTCTCATATTTTACCATACCTTCATCCTGCTTCCCAGCAATTTTTTATTCCTTCGCTGCGGTATTGTGACGTGTTGGGCCTGTTTGCTTTTGAAGCGTGGAGAATGCAAATGCGTCATGTATATACATACATACATACATATATGTAGATATATACCTACATGTGTTCGTGGCGCACATATGCTCTCATATTTAAGCACACTCAAACACGCACAAAACATATACATACAACCGATTTGTACTTGGACCACAAAAAAAAGCGAAAATTTCGTAAATTTCTCGAGATAATCTTTCTTTAACGCGATACACTTGACCCAGTGTAGACCTCCGGCGAACCTGATGGTCTCCATTTGGCTCAACACTCTTGATCCAGTGACCCCAACTTCTTTTCTTGATATGATCTTTCTTTAACTCGTTACACTTGATCCAGCGTTGCTCCAAACTCTTAGGCTCAACTGAAAAGTGTAGACCACCGGCGAACCGCATTATTTCCTTTTGGCTCAAGACACTTGATCCAGTGGAAAAATACGTTTTCTGGAGATCTGAGCTGATAGACCTCTTTAGCAGCGGCTTTATTGATGACATACGAGTAACTTTTTCCTTTTTGGAAACGAAAAGAAGTCGAACGGAGCCAAATCTGGAGAATAGGATGTGTACGGTAGCAGTTTGTTACTTACTTTGACCAATTTGAAAGCGGAACAACATTGTTTCTTCAGCAAATGGCTTCGTTTTTTCCTACCAATAATTCGGCATGGTAGAGTAACCTGATTGCGCTTCTGTACGTGGTCGACATTTCTTCTTCATCAAATGGCATTGCTTTTTTTTACCAATAATCCTGAGTCCCAGAGTCCTGTACCCTGATTGTACAGAAGAGCGATGTAGATCACACATTGCGAGGCACAAAAGTAGCAAAATTCTTTCCGTCCAAGAGTACAGTCTTTGCCTTCTTTGCTAAAGGTTTGCCGGGTAGAATTCACTGTTGCGACTATTCCTTGGTCTCCGATGTCAAATTGATACAATAACTCGGCATGGTAAAGCCCTGTTACCGTTCTTTCTCTATCTTTCTAGCATGTCTTTCCCACATATTGTGAATACCAGAAAACGGCAGATACCAGCTTTTGGTCCAATACGATAGCTGTCGCTTTCTTCGGTGTTGATTCAAACGTGTTAAGTTAATTTCACTGTTGCAACTGGTGCTTTGTCTCTTTCCTTTTTTTTTGTAGAAGGAAAAGCCCGAAGGCCGGAGTTCGGAACTTTAATCCGCTGAACACAATCTGCACCCAATTCATATCTCTCCCTTGATATCACTGTATTAAGTATTACATCATGGGGGAGCAAAACTCTCCTCTAGTCCTCCATAGTACGGACTAACAGACGCCTAATCTGCTGTATATGGCTTAGTTGTGTCATAATTAGAGCTGAATATTCGCTGACAGCTTTTCATTTACGAGTGGACTGACAATGCACAAATTTTCCAAAATACCACCGAATTTAGTTTGGAAAAAATACGTGCTTGGAGTTTTATATGCACTTATACTGCCACGGAATGGTAGAATCTGTACAGATAGCTTATAAAACCTTCATGGTCTCTGGTGTGTAGTAGTGTTACTTCGATAGGCACAAACAGTCCCGGAAGCTATCTCACCGAGACACAGTGATCATATTCACTAACTGGATGAAGGAGTACAGACTTGACCTTGATATTACAGTCGAAGGCGTTAAACTTCCGACTGTCAATAACCCTAAGATTTTAAGTATAATATTCGACAGCCTGTGCTCCTTCACTCCTCACACGATCGCGATTGTTGCCAAAGTACAGAGGCGCAACAAATTCCTCAAATCGCTAGTCGCCAGCACATGGAGACAAGTCAAAAAAACGTTCTTGGCAACATACAAGGCAATCGACCGGCCGGTCCTTAAGTACCCTGCACCAATATGGTCGCTTGGATGCAATGAAACGACGAGGAAACTGCAGACATGTCTGAACTATGCATTTCGGACTACAACAGAAGCCTCTTAATGTCTCCCATCGAACCTCTGCACCGTGAGGCCCGTATGCTCCCAGTTAAGGAGCATAATGGACTCCACTCCAATCAGTTTCTGCTGGGGTATTTTCGCAGAAATCATCTACTTGGAGCGGAACCGTCACCTAGGAACATCAAGCGATGAGACTTCGAACGTAACAAACGTCAGACATGCACTGATCGTCATTCACAGTAGAGCCATTAACACTTTCACCGACTCCCTCTCAGTGAATGGCGTACTTGGGGTTAAACTATCACCCATTGCAGACGAAAAGTTCGAGTTGCCACGAGAATCGAGAGTGACCAGTGCGCAACTTCGTTCTGGATATTGTAAAAGGTTCAACTCCTTCTTATCCAGAATAGACCCCAAAATATCAACATATGTCCAGCTTGCAACGAGTCCCTACATGACACTAGCCACCTCCTTGTATGCCCTGCTAACCCTACTCATCTGACACCCCTCTCCCTATGGTCCGACCTCGTTGAAACAGCACATTTCCTGGGCCTGCCGTTGAATAACCTCGATGAGAGTGACCTCTTTACTAAACAAACGGGGATTAAGTATCCGTTACAATAACACCACGTAAGCTCCTTCCGATTCAGACGATATTTTGAAAGTAGTTGACGATAAGGTTCCATACGACAATCTCTTGTTTTTCTTGCAATAATGGCGCCATCGGACGTTCAGGCTGAGTGCTTGTCGGACAGACCTCATATAAACCTATGTACTCAAGCAATTAATAATAAGTGCGCAAGTGTTTCATGCCGCTAAGTGTGGCACCTTCATATCGAGGTGCCAGAAAGCGACATTCGCGAACAAATATTGCAAAATTTGCTATTAACACCTCATTTAAATGGCCGCAGTATTTCTTAAATATATTTTTTTAACCCTTTTATTTTACAAAACCCTCTCATGTGCACGTATGCCTTGTGTTTGTCTGTGCTTTTATTTACGTGCGAATAAGCACTTATTTACCGGTGTACTTTGTGGCCTTCCTTTGTGCACTGCAACACCAGCATGTGTGTATGTGTATGTGTGTGCGTGTGCTAAAAACAATTTACTTTAATTTCACACCATTAACAATGTGCACATCCTTCAACTTTGACGCCTTCGTCGTACGGCTCTGCGCTCTCGGAAATCGCAAACAAAAGGCCAGACTAACTTTCCGTTTGCTCAGCGTATCGATTACATTGCGCATCCTTTGCGCTGGCTGCAGCAGTGGGAATGCCATGTGCAGTGAGCGATAATGTGCCACGTAGGAAGCATCCATCCAGTCGCTTTTAGAGGATGTTTGCTTGATTTTGTGTCAGGAGTTGACAAAAGCTTTCAGGAGATGTTTGCCAAAGCGCATGGCTCCATTAAAAATCGTTTGTTCTAAACAAATGAAAGGCATGACAATAAATAGTAATTACTTGTGAAAAAATTTACAGCACTTATACTATAAAGTCTAGGCATATTTAGTGATAAATTTTGTTTGTTTTTTCTACGAATCGTTACTTTGATGGCGCCTTCTGAAGTCGAAAGTAATGCTTCTTTTTCTGTTATACTTTTTAGAGTGGTTGTTCTCATACTTGCGCCACAACCGACTAAATAGTTTTAACTGAGACTGTTTTTATTGCTTATGCCATTTCCCCCTTCCAATTTCATTTCGCAAGTGCCTTGAAATCCTATACCATAAGACATCAGTCACGAAAATCCCTTTCAGCGCCATTTTTTCTTAACATCCGATACAGGAAATCGTTGATCAGTACCACATTCGTGTAGGATTACCTACTTACAGTCGGTCCCTTGTGGTACTTCTGCATCCATGAAGCGCTTTGAGCCGATCACAAATTTGTTACGGCGGATAATGTCAGTTTTGGCTTTGTCCTCGCTTCACCGAAGATATGTATACCGAGATGTTTCAACCCCAGTCTTACAAAAGCTGGACAATGGAGAAAGAAGTATATGGATGTTTCTACCCCACCTTCTTCTTCGCAACTTTGACCTCCAACTATTTTTTTAGCCTTACATTGTGAATGCCGTTTGGGTAATGTCTAGTAAGAACTCACACGATAGCGGAAAGAAGCAATTTTTAAAGTAGGATCTTACAATCGTGTAGAGGTATGTGAGGTTTATAGGTCAGTGCTTAAAAGCAAAATGGCAACGAGAATCTAACTCGTTTCCATTCCGTTGTGAGGAGGATAAGGTTGTCCTTCCTTGCTATCTCAGCGGCATCCAAACGAGTCTGATAACGGTGTAGTTTGAAGATATGTATATCTAGTGAGATTAGGTACTCATCGACTAACTTTGTACGCATAGTTTACGAGCTCAACGCTCGTTTTGCTGCTCTTTTGTTGGAATGAATACTTACCTCCCTGAAAGAAGCTGCACTTCGGAGTAGTAAGTTTACTATTCAAGGGTGATCCATTTCGAGGTCTCCTTTTTTTTTGTTTAATAAAAAATACAGAAACTTCAAATTTAGTGGGGAATCCTTATAATCATTCGAAAGAGCATTCTATGGCATCAATTTTTTGAAGATTATCTTTTTAAAATGTTGGCCACGGCTACGTCTCAGATGGTCCACCCCTTGAGTCCAATTTTTGAAGACTCGTTCGAGCATTTTGACTGGTAATTGGCGAACGAGATGCGTGATGTGTTACTCCAAGGCCTGAATCGAAGCGGCATTGTCCGCATTGACTTTAGACTTTACATATCCCCGCAGGAGAAAGTGTAACGGTCACACAATCTTGGTAGCCAATCGACCGGCCCAAAACATGAAATTATCTGCTCACCGAAGTCTTCTCTTAATAAATTGATTGACTGATGTCTTGTAGAAATCAAATGTGGCCGAGATCACGAGCTTCAATTTCTGGCATCAAATAGTAGGTTAACATGGCGTGATAACGGTCGCCATTGACGGTGACGTTCTCACCGGCATCATTTTCGAAGAATTATAGGCCGATGATTTCACCCGTCCACAAATCAAACCAACCCGTTGTTTTTTTTTCTGGATGAAATAGCAGCTCTTGAGTCTCTTTAGGTTGGTTTTCGTCCTAAATGCCGTAAGTTTGCTTGTTTACATTCCTATTGAGCCAAAAGTGGGCCTAAACGCTGAACAAAATTTGCCTCGAAAACGTTGAGTCTTTTTGGAACTTTTCTAGAGCCGAAGAGTTCAACTCTTGTCGCTTGGGAATGCCCAGCGGCTTCAGTTCTTCCACAAGCTGTATCTTGTTTCGTTTCAATTGAAGATCTCGACTAATAGACCACCTATTCCGATGACTAATTTAAGTATTTTGATGTAATAAGTAATCCAAGCCCTGCAATGGAGAGCCATATAGACTTCGCCCATTCATCAAGAATTTTATTTCCGTTATTTAGCAGCCTTGACACCCTTAAAGTGCAAAATGGAACATTGATTTCACCACATTCGCTCAAATTGAGTCACTTAGCGAGGCATACGAATCACCTATAATTTTTATTAATTTCTGCATAAAATCTTCACACCTACGTACCTGCTACTACATATATATATGAGCTTCTACATATTCACGTCCTTAGCGTACAAACTCAAGGTCACCACTTATTCATTGCCACACGAGCACATTTATTAAGAAATTTTTCTACAAGAAAAAGATCGCTTCATATCACTTAAATGGATTAATTTGATGTTTATTAATGAAACTTCGCCATAAAATTAAAATAAGAAAACGGCGCAACGACAAACGAACAAAAACCGATATATGCGACGATGATTCACACCAGCGCTGCGCCGGCGCGCCACTGGATATTGTCATTTTTCGCATTCACAACCCATTTATTGCTTAATTCAACCGTAAATGTTTCTGATATTTGTTTGCTTTCTTTCCTTTTTCTTTTTTGTTCATACTGCGCTGAAAAGAATCAAAACAACTAAGCAGCGGGGCTGTGAAAAAAATCAATCCTTAAAATAAATTCCACAGTAGTGATGTCGCTGGCGGTACCTGATTTGCGTCGTCTCGTTAATTTTCTGTGGCCCGTTGCGTGTATTTGTTTTTGTTGGCTTTCATTATACCCTGCACGGAGTATTTTAAGTCAGAACACTCAGAAGGAAAAGTAGGATGTACTATAAAGTATATATGTAAATGATCAGCGTGACGAGCTGAGTCGTTTTAGCCATGTCCATCGGTTCTTGGACTAGTCCATCGGTTTTTGAGCTATTGATTGAAATTGGTCGGAACCGCCGATATCGGATTACTATAGCATATACTTGCCATACAAACTGAGCGATCGGAGGCAAGTGCTTGTATGAAAAACTTTTCCATTTGACGAGATATTTTCACGAAATTTGGCTTAGATTACTGTACAACTTAACACTACAGTTTCCGAAGAAATTGTTCAGATCGGATCACTATAACATATAGCTGCCATACAAACCAAGCGATTGATAGCAAGAGCTTGTATGGAGAACTTTTTCATTTGACGAGATATCTTCACAAAATTTAGCGTGTATTATTCTCTAAAGCAATCATGCGATCTCCGAAGAAATTGTTCAGATCGGATCACTATAGCATATAGCTGCCATACAAACCAAACGATTGGTAGCAAGAGCTTGTATGGAGAACTTTTCCATTTGATGAGATATCTGCTCAAAATTTGGCACGGACTATTCTCTATAAGAATAATGCAAGCTCCGAAAAAATTGTTTAGATCGGATCACTATAACATATAGCTGCCATACAAACCGAACGTTCGATAGCAAGAGCTTGTATAGGGAACTTTTCCATTTGAAGAGATATCTGCTCAAAATTTAGCTCGGACTATTCTCTATAGCAATAATGTAAGCTCCGAAGAAATTGTTCAGATCGGATCACTATAGCATATAGCTGCCATACAAACTGAACGTTCGATAGCAAGAGCTTGTATAGGGAACTTTTCCATTTGAAGAGATATCTGCTCAAAATTTGGCACGGACTATTCTCTATTGCAATAATGAGAGCTCCGAAGAAATTGTTCAGATCGGATCACTATAGCATATAGCTGCCATACAAACCGAACGATTGATAGCAAGAGCTTGTATATAAAACTTTTCCATTTGACGAGATATCTGCTCAAAATTTGGCACGGACTATTCTCTATTGCAATAATGCAAGCTCCGAAGAAATGGTTCAGATCGGCTGACTATAACATATAGCTGCCCCACAAACTGACCCAAAAAAACCAAGTTCTTGTAGTAAACTTCTTCACTTGTGCAGGGTATTATAGCTTCGTTACAAACGAAGTTAACGTTTTTTCTTGTTTTATTTTTTTTTTTTGCTTTGCGTTTGTAGCATTGGCCTCCAAGCTGTGCCCCATTCGATGCATCTTGATGCGACTTAATCCATTAATTTATATCAAAATAAAGTATTTCCCACTCCGAAACCGTTTCGTTTGGCACAGCGGCAAAGCGGCATGGCAAGCGCGGCCTGCTACTGACCGCATATCCGACCGACGACGTCGACGAACCTCAATCACCAACAACATGCGCATACAACAACCAATGCCTAGGCCGTGGAAGTTGCGGCGCGCGCGCGGGTCAGCGGCGGCAAACTCATTTAGACTTGTTTGCATTTGCATGCGATTTTTGTATACGTTCTGCTTTTACCTTTTGCTATTGTTGTGTGGTGGACTTTTTCTTTTATTCTTTTACTTTTGCGTCGCGCCGCCGCTCTTTCGTTCATTCAACGAACGAGTATCGCGCGAATGTCGCCGTAAAAATTGCCAATTCTTTTAATCTGCTGTAAGCCTTGCTTAGTTATTTGTTATAATACTCCACTTGTTTTTGTTGCTATCATTATTGTTGTTGTTGTTGTTTTTCTAGTGCAGTGGTTTGTGAAATTCGCGCATGCGTGCGTCGCTAAGCCACATGTACACATAGCAACACGGCGCGCTCTCATGTCGGCGCATGCATTCGCTGGCGTTCGCGTCCACCTCGCCGCCTCACTCGCCGCGCGCATGTGTGTGCATTTGTGTGCGCCGCTCGTTTGTCCATATGTGGGTGTTGTGCTGTCATTTTATCACCTCAGCCATATTCTGAATTTTAATAACTTTTTTAGGATTGGCGAAACGCGCGAATGCCGCTTGAGTGTCGTAAATTCTCGGAATCAAATAACGATAAAAAAATGCCAGACCCCGGCGCAGCAACTAAGCTAACTAACGCTAAGCAAGACAAGCCGGCCGGCCGACTGGCCGCTGCCGTCAAGGAGAGTCACAACGCAAATTCGACGACGACGACTACGACGACGTATAGTAAAACACAAAACATTGACAGGCCGAAATGCATTAGAAGCTTTTATCGCTGATTAATGACGGAAACGTTGAGATTTTCTTTTTTTATCCAATTGCTAAAACCGCCACCACTCAAATGGCACGTTAGAAGGGTGTTTGCCATGGCGTGGTCACGTCCGGATGATCGCCGGCTCGCTAGCGTTCCAACGGTGCGCAGTTAAAGCCGCCGAGATGAATCACGGCAGATGTTGGATTTTGTCATCAATTGTAATGAGATGAATTTGTTAATTTGTTGTAGCATCGCCACCACAGTCAATTCACACTCTAAAATCTGCAACACTTTAATTTCTCAGCACTGTCAATGCGAAAGGAAATGCTCCGCCGCCGCACCAGCATAAAATATGGAACGCTCTAGCGGTCGGCACAAGTGTTCCGCAGTCCGCAGTTCGCCGTCCGCCATCGCCTGCTTGTTCAGCTGTATGTGTTGCTTCTTCCGCCTGTGCCACCCAAGCGCATATTTCATTAGACCACTCAAGTTATAGTCGTCGGTCCGATATGTTGCGTCGCCACACAAACTGCATTGCTCTCTTGCTTATTTTTTCTAACTTCTCTTTTTTTTCAAATATTCCAAAACGTACTGCGCAAACAAATATACAGAGATGTAGACGTGGTCTGTACATTTGAAACACTTGAACACATTAAAGTCCGCTGATAGGAAGGTGTATACTGTATCTAGTATTGTTGTTTATGTTGATGATGATGCAAAAAATAAAATATCAAAAATAGAGGTGCAGAGAACAGTCGTAAATGTGTGGCAGAGATTGCAATGTTGCACTCACTTCCAGCTGTAAGAATATAAATAAATATATGGTGGCCTGTAGGAAAGTCTACCAGCAACGGTAGCTTGCACATTTTTGACAACTCTTAACGTTTGACAGCTGTCAAGTTATAATAGCTTGTCGGTTATATGTTCCGTGTTACCCAATTGTGGAGTGATGGTCAAAAATTAAGTAATGTTGAATAAAAATAACTAATCTAATAACCGGTTGAGAATTTCCATCTGTTTCTTTAAAACTTCCAATATTTAATAGTCTTAAAAAGCATTTCAAATATGAAATTTAGACGCATAAGAAAAATAGTATTCGGAAATCTAAGTCATGCAGAAAATATGTCAGTAGGAGCAGTAGAATATGTATTATTCGGCTATCAAAGTACTAAAATAACTAGGAAGTTCAAACCCGCCTTTCAAACCCGCTTCTAACCAAAAGAAAAAAATGTCTAACATAAGACTCTCTCTCTCACTCCTATAAGCATATTTATGTAATGCAAAATAATATTAGGTCTATCTGTTAGTCCGGATAACTTCAAGGCAGGTGTAGTTTAATGAACATATATGTAACATAAGTACATTGAAACTTCGGGACTGCGGAAAGCATTTCCACGTACTTAAACTATAAGAAGGGAGAAACAGTTTAGGATTTCTTGAACTATGAAGAGTAGACGAATACTATCATTATATTTAGATAGCTGTGACTGCATATGTAACGGATTTTTCAATAGAAACCCTACAAAAGTAGATCGATAGGAACAGCAAATGACGCCATATTTTTTCCCGCTCTTTTAACATTTTTCTTGAGTAAGGTTTGCCATTTCATCAGGGAAACAAACAGGATCAAAAAGCGAGTCGAAATTATTAAAATTCGGAGTCAGTGGCCTCAACTTTAAGAGCGCTCGTCCAATTTATGGTCGTCATAATCGTTCTGTCAGATCAACAATTGAGCGTCTAGTGGAAAAATTTTTGAGAATTTTGCTTCTAGCGCAACAATTGTAGACGACCCAAATTGTTCTCTCATACGTCGTTCTCAAGCGTTTGGACATCTCTGCGACGTCTTTGTGGCAAATTTTGCGAACCCCGACAGTACGGAGAGCTTTTTCACATAAACTGTAAGAAAAGAGAAATAATTTGGGATTTCATGGACCATGAAGAAAAGACGAAAACTATCCCTATCCTTAAACAACAAATGTATTTGCATTTTTTTTTAGAACTGTGTTTTTCAAAACGGCAATAAACTTTTCCGAGTTAGTCTTTTCGACTAATATTCGCCCAGCAGAGTCGGTAATTCGAGCAATCATAGATCGGTTTCGCACCATGTTTATCCATGTAGATAATACGCATCCTCAGAGACGCCGTACAGTATGCACCGAAGAATCTATTGCTGCTAGGAATCAGAGTATCGAATAAGACCTGAATGAGTCCATTCGCAATAATTGAAACCCTGCCCTTCCACTATAGGGAATATTTTTCAGCAAGATCATGGTTTACGATCTTACAAAATCCAACTTGTGCGAGAAAAGCAGCCGAATGACCATCAGCGCGTCGCATGTTCGGTGATTGGGGTCAAAACGAGATGGTCACTGATTCCGATTATCACAAGAAACTTTTTTTCAGCGATTAAGCTTACTTTTGATTAAGTGAGTGCGTTAATAAACAAAATCGTCGTAGTTGGTGATTCGATAATCCACAAACCATTGTTGAGATGACGTTACATGCTCAAAATAGGCCGGTGGGGTAATTGTTTCATAGTTCTTCAAAAATTAGGCCATTCATGTTGTTGATATCAATGGGGACAGCTGAAGAATCATCATTAATGATTTTGTCGTGCCTAAATTGGAGAATGTTGATGTGAATGATCTTTGGTTCCAACTAGATATTTTTAAAACTTAAAAGCAAAGTCTTATATTTATAATAAAGCTAAATTGATGACCTAATATTAAATGTCTAAAAAACACGCTTTCTTTATATATTTTGGCCATCATATGTATATAAATTGTTGATTTTCCTTTTTTTTTTTTAAAAAAAAAGGCGGTTTCCTTTTACAAACTTTTCTCTACAGGGCTGCTCTTCCTAGAGTAAGCATACGCATGTCTGTCTGTCCATGATCTCCACATGTGCCAACGACTTGCCATAAGACAACTCACGAAAACTGTAACATTTCGTACTGTCTTTATATAAAATAATGAGAGAATTAAAAAAATGTTTATCTACGACTTTATTTCCTTTTAACCGATTTTGTGGCGTACAGTGGTCACCGGTTACGAGAAACCGTTGGATTTAGTTAAAGCTATTTCTAAAATAATTTTGAAATTACATTTTGAAAGTATTGTTGTTGAAGGCCGCATCAGATTGCAAATATGAAAAAATATTTTTATAATTTTTTCTTCCTCGCAGTACTTAGATCTTTGTTGAAAGTTATTTTAGTGAATACAAGTTCAGGGGATTAAATAAGGTACAATCTCTCAAAAGTATACAGCTGCTGACGTATGCCGATGTATTGATATCATAAGGCTCAACAATCGCCCCGTTAGTTCTGCTTTCGCTAGACTTGATAAAGAAGAGAATCGTATGGGTCTGGTTGTAAACGAGGACATTACGAAATATCTCATGACATCCAACAAAGTCGGCGCACTCGCGACTTGACTCTCACGTCACTGCTGACAGTCATAACTTTGAAGTCGTAGACAATCTCGTCTATCTCGGAACCAGCAACAACCAACCAGCATTCTTGTCAACAGGTGCGCCTTTGGAATGAGCAGGCTATTGAAAAGTTTTGTCCTCTATTCACGAACAAAGATGAAACTCTACAAGTCCCTCATTGTTCCCGTCCTGTGATATGCCAGTAGGTTGCGGAGGCATGGACAATGACATCATTTGATGAGCCGGCCATAGGAGTGTTTGAGAGAAAGATTTTGTTGCAGATTTATGGTCCTTTACGTATTGGGAATGGCGATTACTGTCGATGGAACGATGAGTTGTACGAATTATACGACGTCATTGACATAGCTCAAGGCAAGGTCATGTTGTCCGAATGGACGAGAACAGTCCAGCTTTGAATGTATTCGAATCTGTAACCGCCGGTGGATGTAGCGAAAGAGGGAGGTCTTCACTCCGTTGGAGAGATCAGATGGAGAAGGATGGGCCTGCACTGGGTATATCGAATTGGCGCCAAATAGCGAAAAACGCGACGTTAACTTACCAGGTATGCGGTGTCTACGCCAGTAAAGAAGAAAAAGTTCTAAGGATTTTATATGTCGTTAAAGCTATCTTTAGAGGTGTCTTAGTGGACAAGTCGCAACTGTATCGATTTTCCGACATATTTATTTTTTTATAAATTTCAAAAAAAAAAAAAGAAATGCTCCGAAAATGTTGCCACTTAAAGCGATATTCACTGTACTTAACCGAATTGTTGTCCGCCTTTTCACGTGAAATTGACCGGGGTTAAACAAATTCATTAAACCAGACCAATAGAGGATTTCCCGCAAATCACGCTGACTGGGCACTTGTGACTTGTGTCAATATTGTTCAAATACATATAGAAAGAAAAACACACACATACACACTCATACTTATTTGGGCTGCAGTCGTGCTCTTCTGCTCCTACAACTCATCCATCTATCCATCCACACACTCGTGCACCGACAGATCGTTGCGTACGCGGTGAGTACTTGTTTCCATGATTGCGTTGTTTACTTTTCGCTAACAAACAAACAAATAAACAGAATGAAATTGTGAAAAAATGTATTTATTTTCCAAAAAATTCGGCTTCGAAATCACTTTAGGTTGAAGTAGCGCTCGGACGCCCCAGCGCTGGTGGTTTATTGTGAATGAAGTGCCGTGAAATGGTTGTATGTATGTATTTATGAAGGTGCACCATCTACCTTGGACTGTTTGTCTGCCTTTCTATATGTTTCTGATTATATTTGTCTATTTATGTTATTGTTTCCTTATTAAGGTCGAAATACTTGTCGTAATTGCGTTAAATCGTTAAATTATGCGTTGCTATTTAATAAGTTTATTATTGTTGTATTTTTTTTAATTCAAGTTATGCAAAGTTAAAAGTTTCATTTCAAGTCCTATATATGTACATATGTTTTTGTTCGCATATCGGGCGCGCGTACCTCTTCGAAAGGCAAGCGTTAGAAAACTGATTGCCGATCGAGGCTGTTATTTTCTTGGAGTAGTCCTTGCTAGAGGAGTACCACCTTGATGCGATTTTCCCATCTTACACGATTAAGAACTCTGGTCTTTGCGCCGTCCCAGCAGATTTTCTTCCTTCCTCTTTACTGGCGTAGACATCGCTTACGCGGTTATAGCCGAGTTAAAAACAGCGCACCAGTCGTTTCTTCTTTTCGCTATTTGGCGCTAATACGAGAGACCAAGTGCAAGCAGGTCCTTTTTCATCAGGTCTCTCTAATGGAGTGAAGATCTCTCTCTTTCTCTGCTTTCACCAGCGGATACTGAATGGAATACCTTCAAAGCTGGAGTGTTCGCATCCGTCCGGGCAGCATGACTTCGCCAGAGCAGCCGCAGTTTCTTGATTCGCTGAACTGTGATAATATCGTCGTATATCTCGTGCAGCCTATAGATCCAACGACTGCTATATTCACTGTTTCCAATGTACAAAAGACCAGAAATCAAAACCGGTCTTTCGAAAACTCGTAATATCGACTCATCAGATGTTGTCATCGTTCATGTCATTGCACCATATAGAATGACGGGGATGATGAGTGACTTGTAGAGTTTGGTCTTTGTTCGTCGAGAGGATTTTACTAGCTTACTCGGTCCGAAATATCACCTAGGTTATTTTGCATTGCATTTCGAGGCTGACATTATTGTTGGTGTTGATACAGGTTCTAAGATAGATAAAACTATCTCAGACTTCATGAAAGACAAGTCGTGAATGCGATGACTCCATTGCACCCATGGCATCGCTTAATTCGCCCAATTCGATCTTGTGATTGTCAATCTTCTATTAGTTTCTGCTAGACTAGCACGGCTTTCGTTTTTCCGATGTTTATCTCAAGTCCGTCAGTGTGTGCCAGCTCGACTAGATTAGTAAACCTTTTTCATGTCGAAGATTTTGTGGTTTCATGCGACTCCTGTCTGTGTGGAGTGAGTCTGCTCATGCTTTGTGGTGAAAGGTACGCTGATATCTTGGATAAGGTGGTTAATGAGGGTTATTAAGTTGCTGAATTTACAGCGAAAGACCTTTAAAAAAGATAATTCCTTATATTTTTGAATTTGATACCTTCATACCTGTGCTACTCTTATTGCCACATTTTGTTTGAATGTACTATAAGGGCTATAAGGTGGGTGAGGACAAACTTTCCAGTCGGTATTTTCTAAATTATAATTTTTTGTTGACGTTCCATTATGAGGCCGAACGTTGGATATGATAGAAATGTTTTAGCGCGTTTAGCGCGTGTCTTAATAGTTGCTTAATTTTAATGAGCTATTCCTCATAAATGATTTCAGCCTCAAGAAGACGAATAGAAATACACAGCATTACCGTGACATCAAGAATTTTCGGCTTTGTGGTTGGTTTGCCAGGTTTCATTGATTTTGTGTTGGATTATTGTAATGATATCAATTTCCATAATTAAACACAATTCGGTGCAAAAACGACTTCTTTTGGTAGCGTTCAAGCAGTATCTCTGACATGTACAATCGGATTTCAATGTGTCTTGGTTTGAAATCAAATGAGACCGAATTTCCTTTTTTTGACAGTATCCGACTGATTTAAACCTTTTGAAAAGTGCTTGAGTGACTCCCAGATTCTGCGAGCTTTTTTTGTATTTGGTTACAATCTTTATAGAGTAGTGGTGAGATGGAACCACCATACGAAGGTTCCACGATACAGTAATCTAGATTGTAAGGGATGGAATCGATGTAGTGGATAATTTCTATGTTTTTTTCTATTTTATTCATCTAATAGCAACCTAGCAGCGATGTTTACAAGTGAAACGTGTGGAACAGCTTTGAATGCCATCCGCTTAGCTAGTGTGACATTTTTGTAGGACCTCCACCATATAACGAGCCCCTAAAATATTATTGGATTACTACGGTTTCGTAGAGGCAGAACTCTACTTTTAGTAAGAGGCTTCACATCTTGTCAGTAGCTCCTCTACAGACAATATAAGGTGATCGTTGCCTTTCGCACTCTCTCCCCAATGATTGCTTTCCATGAGGTTGCCATCACGTCTGATAATATTAATTTAATTATTCAACACAAAATATGACATTCTTCCATTCGTCAGAGGTCCCCATTTTATGATTCTTCGCTCACACTCGCATCTAAGTTTAAAAGGGTAATAAAAATTAACCCAGAATTAACCCATCTCCTCCACCCAATTGTTCTCTAAAATGCTGAAAAAGGCAAAAGCAAAGGTTTTGTTAATAATGTTGCAAAATTGTAAAGCGTGATCCATTTCGAGATTCCATGCTTTGAAAAAACACTTAAAATTCAAAATCAATGGGGAATGTTTATTAGCATTCGAAAGAACGTTCTTTGGCATGGATTTTTTTTTTTTTTTTTTTTTGAAGATTATCTCTTTGAAATGTTGGCCCCGGCTACGTCTCTTATGATTCACCCGTTGGGTCCAATTTTCGATGACTCGTTCGAGCATTTCATCTGGTAACTGGCGTGATTTTTGCTCCAGGGTCTAAATCGAAGTGAGATTGTCCGCATAGACCTTAGACTTTACATATCCCCACAGAAAAAAGTCAAACGGTGTGATATCATATGATCCTGGTGGCCAATCGAATGGCCCAAAACGCGAAATTATCAGCTCGCCGAAGTTTTTTCTCAATAAAGGCATTGATTGATGCCATGTGTGGGAAGGGACGCCGTCTTGTTGAAACCAAATGTCGCCGATATCACGAGTTTCAATTTCAGGCATCAAAAATCTGGACCGATGATTCCACCGGCCAACAAACCACACCAAACCGTAGTTTTTTATTGGATTAAATGACAGATCTTGCACCTCTTCTCGTTGCTTTTTGTCCCAAATGCGTCAATTTTGCTAGTTTACATAACCATTGAGCCAGAAATGGGCCTCATCGCTGAACAAAGATTGGCTCGAAAACGTCGGATCTTTTTGGAACTTATTAAGAACCCATAGAGCGAAAAAGTCAAAGTCGAAGTTGCGCCAAGCCCTTCTATAGACAATCTGAGTTGCTGCAAACTCCGCCGAATTGACTCTCCACCGTCTTCGCAGCTATGGCTGCTATATTTTCTTCACCGCATGCTGGACGTGATCTATTTGGTCCAATATTATCCAATAATGAACGCTGGGCCTCAAGATGGGTGATGGTGTTGCGAACAGTACATAAGGTACTTTTACAGACATACTTTTACACACATATATTTTTAAGGCTTAATACAGTTCCAGACGTAATACCGTCTTAATTAAAATTGGGAAATATGAAATATGCACGATTGTGTGGTAAACCAATTAATTGGCGCCAAGAAAAGTAACAAGTTTTGGAGCATTAAAGCCTATATTTTCAAAAAAAATAATAATTGAAGCTTTTGTAGAGTTTTAACTCAAAATTTGCGGCGGTTAGAATGCACAAAAGTTTCATTGTTGATTTTCGGTGTAAATCTGATTTGCTGATATTGATTTACAAGTTCCATGTACAAGTAAGAGGTATTGATCTCGCCACAAAATAGTTGTAAATGAGAAAAGCCGATTTCGGAACCAAGCGGATCGACTAATTTCTCGTTACCGCGCGACGCTTATTTTTTCTTGAATTTATTTTTTGCTGTTTAAAATATGAATACGCTCGTTTGTATATGAAGATTGTCACATAAATATTTTTGGTTGATGCCCACATACGATTAAAGCGATCGTAGAGGCGATCGCAGCAACGAGCCGAAAGCGTACTATGTGCTTATGTGTGAATGTGTGTGTGTGTTTGTTGGATAGTTAATCATCGATGGCAATGGCTGACAAATCTGGCAAAAACACGGCTGGCTGCCGGTATCGCTGACTGGTTGGTCACTTTGATGTGTCGCTGACCAACTGCCGCCGCCGCCGCTGTTGCTGCGCTTGCTGTTGTTGTTGCAGCTGTACTTGCTGCAAGGTTACGGTTAACTCGTTGCATGGCACATTGATCGTCAGCACAGTCGGTCGGTTGGTCGTTCGCTCGTTGTTTTTTGTTGGTTGTTGAGAAATTCCTGCCGCAATGCGATGTATTGGCTACCATCAAAATATGTCATAATTGACCGCTGGCAACAAGCCGACAACATTCGTGATAAGTTTCTAAGAATTTTTGTCCACTGTTGAGAGACCGCATCTTGACTTGGAAGCGCTTCGACGCATTCAACGCCGTGCAACACTCACACACACACACTCGCCGTCACATTCCCATTAAACAGCACCACCACCACTATATGTACATATGTTTCACACACATCGCGCTTACGTCCACCCGGTACAGGTGTACATAATATAACGAACACGGTGTAAACGAACTTCATTGATAGCGGCGTGCGAGCATTGCAAAGCGGCGCGTTGCTGCCACATCGTACGCCGCGTCGATACGTTTCGTTGCGCTTGCGCGGCTGCGCGGCATTTTGCACATTGTGCTCGCATCAGTTACGGTGGTAAACGAGTGCGATCGTTCAGTTAAACGGAGCTAATGCCGCCGCCACCACCACCACCAACAACAAGCAACAGCAACAACAACACATTTTGCAGCTATCACATCATTGCCCAGTGAATCACCCCGTACAAGTGCCGTGCGCAACGGCACTAACTATTCGCCTCAACGCCGGCCCGTTTGTCGTCTTCGTCGGAGTTGATCACTGCTGCTTCAGGCGCTTTGCGGTGGCAGCAATGTGTGTTGGTACGCAAGCAGGCGGACTTTTTCGGCCTTCCACCAGTAGTAGTTGCTCGTACTGCGTTTTGCTGGCTGCAGCTTGTTGTAAGGCAAGCCAGCGTTCTAACCGTACGCGCGCTGTCCACTCTCTATCTGCCACATTGACCCAACTCGGCCTGCTACACAGTAACAACTGCTCCGTCCATTTTCGTACATAAGTGCACCACTTCATTTGCATATTGAAGATTTGTATGGATGATTTAATAAAAGGAATCCGGTGATTTTATCGATAGCGCCCGCTTTCCCCACCCCATGTCCCGTTGCAAGGTGAGCGGTGAGCGTCAAAAGTGTAACACTGGTTTACTCTGCTTATGGGCGGGATACTTACAAGCAGCAGCTTTGCAGCTGTTGGTCCATGAAAATTATAATCCGTAGTTTTAAAGTTCTCCGAGTTTTTATTTCATTGAATCTAGCAAGCTTTTTAAACGTTTACTAAGGTCTAAAGCTCTTCTGGCGTTGATTTTTTAGTAGAAAAGGTCAAAGCAGCACTGCAATTATTAAGTTCGCAATGACACATTTTCCCACCAAAAGCTTCATCATTAACCTTGTCTATAACCTCGAAGCATCGTGAAAGAAATATGTAAAAACGGCTGATAATTACAGTCGTCGTCAAAGGCAGATGTTTAAAGTAAAAGTTCAGGAGCTGTTAGGCTTGGAAGATGCATTCCTTAATCGGTCCTTCAAATCAATTTCTATTACTCTTCTTCTTTACTGGCGTATACACCGCTTACGCGGTTCCATCCGAGTTTACAACAGCACGCCAGTCGTTTCTCCTTTTTTCTATGTGGCGCCAATTGGAGATTTCAAGCGAAGTCAGGTCTTTCTCCACCTCGTATTTCCAACGGAGTGGAGGTCTTCCTTTTCCTCTGCCTCTACTGACGAGTACTGTGTCGAAAACTTTCAGAGCTGTCCATTCGGACGACATGATTTAGCCAGAGTAGTCAATGTCGTCGTATGAGATATTCGCTGTGGGCAACGCACAAAAGACCATAAATCTTCCGCAGAATCTTTTTCTTGAAAACTCGTAACGTCGACTCATCAGTCATTGCCATCGTCCACGCATTTGTACCATATAGCAGGACGGGAATAATGAGTGACTTATAGAAGTTGGTTTTTATCCGTCGAGAGAGGACTTTCCTTTAAAACTGCCTACTCAAATCGAAGCAGCACTTGTTGGCAAGAGATATTCTGCTTTGGATTTCGAGGCTGATATTGTTGTTGGAGTTGATGCTGATTCCAAGTTAGATGAAATTCGAATTATGTCTGTCAACAAAGACGTGGGAGCCAAGTCGCGAGTGCGCCGAATTTTCGTTTGATGACAGGATATTTGTCGTCTTGCCCCTTTTCACTACCAAACCTATTTGCTTCGCTTCCTTATCCAGTCTGGAGAAAGCTGAACTAACGGCGCGGATTTTGAAGCCAATGATATCCATGTCATCGGCGTACGCCAGCAGCTGTACACTCTAAGAGAAGATATTACCTTCTTTGCTTTAAAATCGACGAAGAAGTGGCGTTTGTCGATCCTTTTTTCACGGGTCTTTTCCATGATTTGACGCATGGTGAATATCTGGTCGGTTGTTGATTTTCCAGTCCTAAAGCCACACTTATAAGGTCCAATCAATTTGTTGACAGTGAGCTTTAATCTTTCACACAATACGCTCGATAGAACCTAACCTTGACCTTGACGTATCCTTGATTGGGGGCCGTTGTTGGCATTTCAGCTTCAGAATCTTGAACACAAGTTTTGACAAGGCAAAATAGCTCTGAATATTTGAAAGGCTGACAAAATGACAGCGATATAAAAAGGTAAATTTTATTAGCCATGTTTTTCCAGTTTAACATATTGTGAAAAATAAAAAAAGACAACAACAACTGTGTCTTAGCATAGCGAATCAGCAACAATTTATAGATTTTCAATATCTTTTAAAGTTCTGTCAGAAAAAATAGTACAGGGTCGGGGTAGAGCTAGGTTTGGTTCTAAATGTATCGTATAATAACATGCTTTCGATTATTTCAAAACGCAAAGGTAGATGACCCTTTAAATACAAAATTATGGAGTTATTTACTAGATCTTATACCATAGAGAAACACCTCAAGTCTGCGAACAAAGCAACAGAGTGGTAGCCCACAAAGTTACTTTGGCGTAGTGTTGGAGGTGGTCGGACCAAAAAACTATTGAAGTAGTAGGTAAACAAGGTAAAAGAGAGGGATCATCACAAGGTACCTATCCTTAAAATTCCGCCTTTACAATATTGAAAAAGTAGTTGCGGGGGAATGCAGAGTATGCGCGGGGAATGATGAGACTCTGGAATATTACCGTTGCGAATACCCAGCCTTCAGCTTTCGTTGTGATGGGTGCACAATGGGTCTAATAATGGTTTAAATGCGGCCGCGGTCTGGAGTTCGCGCGCCTATCTTCTTCATCCAAAGATCTACCAATTCCTTAGCTTTAGGCATTAGTCCAATTTTCGGTGGCTCGTTTGAATGACACGCGTGATATTAGTTTGTCAAAAAAGTCTTGCGGTATTCTTACTGAACGATTTATTGAATTTATTGAAATGGTTTTTAACGGTTTGATGACTCATGCCCAGCTCTTGACCGATGCTACGGCTGCTACTATGCCGGTCTCTTTCGACCAATTCAGCGATTTTATCGCAATTTTCGACGACAGGCCTTCCGGAGCGTGGCGCATCTTCGACCACCTCTACACCAGAACGAAAACGTTGAAACCATCGTTGTGCTGTGGAAATGGAAACTGTATCGGGTCCATAAACTGCATACATTTTATTGGCGGCTTGAGATGCATTTTTGCCTTTATCGTAGAAGTACTGTAAAATATGCCGTATTTTCTCTTTATTTTTCTTCATGTTTGCGACGCTATAACTTACGAACGACTTAAAAGAAACGGCAATCAATCAAAGATGTGTTAGCGCGTGAAATGAGCTTTCCAAAAAAGTATAGCATGACCCGATGCGACGAATAACACTAAACCTACGCGCCAACTAGCAAAAATACCGCAAGACTTTTTTGGCATCGTAATATTTTGCTCCAAGGCTTGAGCGGGATCATTCGCATAGACTTTAGACTTTACATATCCCCACAGGAAAAAGTCTAACGGTGTGATATAGCACGATCTTGGCACGAAACGTGAAATTATCTGCTCACCGAAGTGTTCTGGCAGTAAATCCATTGATTGATATGATGTGTGGAAAGCGGCGCCGTCTTTTTGAAACCAAATGTCGCCGAGATCACGTGTTTCAATTTCAGTTGGTTATGATGGGCCGATAACGGTCGTCATCGACGGTTACGTTCTCTCCGGCATCATTTTTGAATAAATATTGATGATTCCACCAGCCCACAAACCACACCAGACGGTTGTTTTTTTCTGTATGAAATGTCAACTTTTTAATCTCTTCAGGTTGCTCTTCGTCCCAAATCCAAATCCGACAATTTTGCTTATTTTCATACCCATTAAGTCAGTAATGGCCCTCATCGCTGAACAAAATTTGGCTCGAAAACGTTGGATATTTTTGGAACTTTTCAAGATCCTACAAAGCGAAGCGATGTCTCATGGGAAGGTCGAGCGGCTTTAATTCTCATACAAGTTGTATTTTGCACGCTTTCAATTTAAGATCTCGACGTAAAATGCACCAAGTCGTTCCATATGTCAGTCCGAATTGCTGCGAACGGCGCCGAATCGACTCTCCGCGGTCTTCGCGTGAATTCTGAGCTGCGGTTGATATATTTTCTTCCAGCGTGCTGGACGTGGTCTAGACGGTCGGATATTTTCCAATAAAGAATGCTGGGTCTCAAGATGGGTGATAGATGGTGTTGCGAATAGTACGCTCAGTAGGCCGATTCTGTCGAACACACAAGTACGTTGAACGAAGTGCGCGAAGCACATTTATTACAGGACGTAAATTTTCGTCATATAGTTGAACGATTTGTAAACGTTGTTCAGGCGTAAGTCTTCACATGATGAAATGCCAAATAATAGTGAACAAAAATAACGTGACAGCTTGACACGACTCACGCATGATCTGTCAAAAAAGGCTATTAAAGAAAGTACATCTACTTTTGTTAGCCGATATTAGGTTAAAAAGGATGATTAGTGTGACCTTTAATGACCTTCTACTGAAGTTGACTGTAATTTAAAGACATTTAAATAATTTTCATACCAAACAATATACGAATCTCTTCAAATTGTTGAACTCAGTAAAATCATTGTGTCAAACTTCTACTCCTCACGGCTATGTAACTATTGAACCCATTCATCTTTTTAGCACGTTTGAGAGCACCAAACTAAAAGAGTTAATATTCTGAAAGCGCTTGGACCACCAGAAATGTTTTACGCTTAATCCATCAAATTAAACATTTCTCAAAATGTTGCCCCACACCTCTCCATCGCTATATTTCAATTTAGGCTTGCGAATTATACTTATTTTAGGCATAACTCTACACACAAACATACATATGTACCTACAGCTGTTGGCGCATGCGTACAGCTTGAGCGAATATTGAACAAACAACAATAAAAATGTGGCAAAAATGGTAATGAGATGAAAGAAGTCCGCCTTCGTAGCAATTGTGGCGGTGGCAAAGGGTCTCTCGCCGCAATACGTCATCGGTTCCACCCGGTGGCAAAAGGGCAGATGTAGACTTTGCGGCAAGCGCTCGCTCGCTCGCTCGCCCAGCCAACCATTTTCATGTGCTCCATTTTGGTGCCTACAAATATGAGGCCTCTCATGCAGACATGTGATTTTTCATGCACACACATACACATATATTAACACATATATAAATGTCTAGAAATATACGTTTATGAATAGTATGAACACCGAACACCCGACCGACGGCGGAGTGAAGGCGCGCCTGAGCGATCGGTGGCGTTCAACGCTTGACGATTTGGCGGCTGGCGGCCGCTGATGTGTGGCGTACAATGGTCATGACAGACAGCAATTTCGCACACGCAGACACGACATATTACACATACGTGAACAATGTTTTGGTTGGCAACAAAGCAACAAAAACATAAAAAACACACGAACACAAGCAACAATAAACATAAAGGCACGAAAAACGAAACCAAAACCGAAACCGAAAGAGCAACAAAACAGGCAGCAGCAGCAGCAGCAATAGGCAGGCAGGCGTCTTGTGACAGCAACAACTACCCGGCAATGTTTCACATTCACCCAAGTATGACGATGATGACAAACAAGGATTCCAAACTCAGATACCTGGATTCTTTTGGATAATTAAAAGCACTTAAGTTGGAATTTTTCGGGTTTTGTTTTTCTTGAGAAGCAAACAGCAACTTTGTCGTGCAACGCTGTGCCACATCTGAGTGACTTCTTCTTTGCTCACGACTAGAATCCGCTCGGACCAAGAGAAAAACGGCTGCGCGCACTTGAAGGCCGATATTCATGCTTTCGGTAGGCTGGCAGAGCGCACCGACTCGCAATATGAACACAATCGTATATATTGTGGAAAAGTAAAACGGAAATATTGAAAGAAAAAATAGTATTAACTATAGTAAGGAAGTGTAAAATGCGTGCGGAAGCGAATACTACCATAATGCAGCTGTTATGTGGAGAAAAACTTCTTGACTATAAATGCAATGATGTACCCCACGGCTTTCAACTACTGAACAACTGAACAAACCACAGATCGAGCAGAATTCAGGAAATGTCTAGAGCCGGGCACCAGGAAAACAATGGAGTATCTCTTGTGCACTTGTCTCGCATTGGCAAGATTACGCTGGAAGCATTTGGGGATCCCACGGTATGAAACACTGTAGGACGTATCGATAGTGAGGCCGCAGAGTCTGTTAAAATTCGCGTCCTAAAGGATGACTACTCCTCAAGGACCCAGTAACTGAACTCCATCTGGTATCGCAAAGGACTAAAACTGGTCTAAGCGTGGCTTATTGGCTTACCATATTAACCCAGCCAACCTAACCTATGAATGGACCATACTCGGAATAGTCTTTCTTCTGATTTCTGTTTGCTATTGAGTTCTTTAGAGTTGTACTGCTCGTGTCATAACCTATCGAAATATAGTCCAATTGAAGCGCGATTCATACCCGTTCAAGCTCTGATGCCACATGAGAAATTCATACTTGAAACATTTTTCTTGCTGCTGACCAAACTGGCAGATTTAACTTTGCCTTTGGCGTAGGGATAAGCATTCTTCCTGTTTTAAAGAATATAGGTCGTTATGTAGTCTAAAACGGATTCTTCTCCTTTAAACTACTCAAGCGACCGTCTTTTTCCTGCTTATAAGCTACTGCTGTGCTATAAAACTTCAATTGTGAGATTACGGCCAGAGTCATACCAGCCTCAAACAAGGTTAGGTTAACAGTTCGACCCCAGCAAGGATCTCACTTGGACAGCTTGGAACGACGGTCCATTGTGTTGTATAAAAAATCCTTATAGTAGATCTTAAGGCCCTTAAAATTCGACAAGGCAGTTTCTGGTTCGCCGAAGCCAAGACCGAGACCGAGATGTGTTAGCTTCAGTGTTGTAAAAGCTGGACAATGGAGAAGGTAACTGGGTGTTTCCACCTCTCCCTCCTCAATACTACTTTGGCAACCTGCGCGCCTTACCGCATGAATGCCCATTCGACAATGTCCTTAATATTTTCGTTGTCCATTTTACAAAGCGAAGATCTCTTCCGGGCTTGAGGCCTCTAACACTCGGTGGGAGGGAGTTGAAGGTGTCTAAACATTAGACTCCACTTTACGGTAGAGTAGGCATGTAGATTTAACAATGTCCAAAGCCACCAAGCCACTCAAGATATGAAAAAAGGCCTATCCCGCAGATCCTGGGACTGCAAGTCACGTATCATAAGATGACTGTATACCATAATTGTAACTATTGTCACTTATGGAGCGGTTACTTGGGCATCTAAGGCAACGCAGTCTTCGGTAGGCCTTCAACTATCGATGCTGCAAAGGCTCGCTTGTATCTGACTTGAAGTCGCGCAGGAGCTCACAGCACTGCATGTGATGATCAAACAGGTAGCGAAACATACTATATGAAGTTCAGACTCGGCAGTAAAGCGAAGTTGAACGATTCCAAGCTCGACGTACTAATGAGGGACAACACTATCCAGTGGTACATTGACCGCTCGAAAACACCGGAATGCATTAGAGCATTAGGCATTGTGGACCGCATATTAAACTATCCAAACCAATGGGACGTTTCTCGAGCATCTTTCAAAAATAAAACTCCACCACAACTATAGCAACCAGCATACCTGTACTTGCGATAGCTAAGCGACCCTAAAGGCGATCTCAGCGTAAGAGGTTAAATTGCTTTTAGCAGTGGAGTGCACCACGTAGGAAGGCCGAAACGTCATCTGTTTGCAACCGGGTAACACCTAATCTGGGTGTAGGGGTATAAAGAGGTAGCTAACAATAAGCTAGCCGACGAACTAGCTTGGTCTGCGGCAGCGTCCAGTATAATGGGGTCGTAACCATGCGTTGCATTGGGGTCCCGACATAAAAAGGAGTTGCTCTGCACGGAGGAGAGAGTAGGGAGAAAACATCATTGACAGCAGGCAGCAGGATTTGCCATGCCAATCTACATCTGGAAAGGTACAACTTTGCCAGGTTTAAGGAAAAGATCAACCATCCCCGAGACAAATTCCGCCTCCTTGTCGCGTTCCCTAAAGGGCACTGCAGACTCAGCAAACACTTGTTCCTGGGCATAGGCAAGCAGGCTCAAGGCCCTAGGTACCATCTACGTGGACAGGATCACCCCAGCAGGTTCCTGAAATGGCTTAGGATGCTGGGCCTTTCCCTATGATATAGGGGAGTGTACAATAGACCATTGGTACAAAGCCTCAAGTTTACTTATCTATCTATCTATGGCCACTAAGAAGTCCTACAATTGCGGCAAGATAAACTTTGCCAAGAACAAAGGCCAAAGGGGTCGATATATACCCTGATTCTAAACATTAACAGCTAACGTGTGCACAAAACAATAATACCTTCAGTGTATCGTTTGCCCGCGGGTATAAAAATAGGCGAAATTTTTAAAATAAATAACTAGAGCGACCTCCAGCAGTCCGCGCTGAGTTTGCACTATTCACACAGCTGTACGTAGACCTAGTTACATGTGTACTCAGAGAAAAAAAATCAAAAATGAAAAATATATTTATAATTTTTGCCATTTAACGCCGTATGGGAGAGCGTTCCACTAAACCGTCTAGGTACAACCAAATTTGGCTTAGGTCCACATTTGCACGCATTTATGTATATACTTATTTATGTGTATGATTGTAGCGATTGTACGAGCATGTAGGTATTTGCGCGTGTGCATTCATATTCGGAATATGTGATTATTTCTTTGAAATCGATCTGCTTACAATGAGCTGTCCATTTGGCAATGATAGCTAGCATAGTCTAGAAATATTTCAAGCCAAGCTTCGCATTTATAGTTCATATTTATATGTGACTATGTCATAATGGCAACTATTTTAATATGTGTAATTATAAAGGACTCCTTCGGATGTTAAAAATAGTCGTAAGCGTGTTGAAACGACAGGCGAAGTTGATATTCTGCGAGAAGCCGCGCATGATGAGAGTCAAAAGTGGAGTAATTCGTTCGTAATGAACAAGTATGGGTGAAATGTGAAAATATTCGCTTAGTACTTTATCTACATATTTACTTGTGTGTAAGGATAATGTCGAGTTATGTATAGGCCATATTTGAAATATTACCTTGATTCACTTTGCAATTTTCTGCTCATTGCCAGAATATCAAATCGGCGCCTGTGATGTATGATTACTATAATCGTTGGCGACAATTTGCGAATCGCCAGGAGACGAGAATTCATGTTGCCATTGCTATCATTTTACAGATAATTTAAATATAATGATATATAGATTTATGGCAAAAAGTTCACTTAGGTCTTTTTTCAGTTTCAAGCTATTTGTATACAGACACTCTGAGCGGTTTATGTATTTGGTTGAAATTACGGTCAATACTTATAGAAAACCTTTATCGGTTAAGATGTGAATACGCTGTTTGGCGTCAAGTGGATATTCCAAGTGTAGACAGGTCCTTCTTCATCTTGTCTTGCCAACGGTCTTCCTCTCTTCCCACCGGCAGTTACTGCGTCGAATACTCTCAGAGCTGGAGTGTTTTCGTCTATTCGGACGGCATAACCTAGCCAGCGTAGCCGCTGTCTCTCAGTTCCCTGAACTATGTCCATGTCGTCGCCGCTGCCATTTCGCAAAGGACCATAAATCTGCCGCAGAACTTTACTCTCGAAAACTCTTAACGCCGGTTCATAGGATGTTGCTGTCGTACATGCCTCTTGCTGAGGCTGAATTTATTGTTGGGGTTAATGCTGGTTTCAAGATAGACGAAATTACCTACGACTTCGAAGTTATGTCTGTAAACAGTGACGTGCGAGCCAAGTCGCGAGTGCGATGACTGTTTGTTTCATAACAGGAAAATATTTCGTCTTGTCCTCGTTCACTACCAGACCCATTTGCTTCGCTTTCTTATCCAGTCTGCAGAAAGCAGAACTAACGGCACGGTTTTTGAGGCGAATGATTACAGTATCAGCGACGTACGCCAGCAGATGTACATTCTTTTAGGAGATGGTGCCTTCTCTATTTAGCTCTGCAGTTCGTATTATTTTGGAGTTGTTTAGAAAAGTCACACAATAGGGAGCCTCCTTACCTGAAACCGCGCTTGGTATCGAACGGCTCGTGGAGGTCCTTCCCGATCCTGATGGAGGTTTTGGTGTTGCAACTCCAGCTTTCATAGCCGTATTAGCTTTGTGGGAATACCGAGTTCAGATATAGCAGTTTAGAGGCAATTCCTTTTCAAGCTGTCGAAAGCGGCTTTATAGTCGACGAAAAGGTGGTGTGTGTCGATCTTCCTTTCACGGGTATTTTCCAAGATTTGACGCATAGTAAAAATCTGGTCGATTACAGATTTTCCAGGTCTAAAGCCACTGATAAGGTCCAATTAGTCTTTCACACAACATAGTAGCTCTTAGGAATTAACTTAAGAAATTATTCCGAAAGTGGGAAGCGATAGAGAATAATAAGCTTTGGTAGCAAAAACAAACTGAACTCCTATTGGCATTGAGGACTCAAGTGACACCCATATACCATAATAATAAAACTCCGGAGCATCTGCTTCTCGAGTGTGTAGTAATCTATAGGCGCAGAAACAAAGTCCTGGGATCCACTTATCTCAGCAGAGAATACATTGACTCTCTAGCGCCTAGCACGTTTCTCCAATTTATAAGTATGATGGGCATAAGTGAGTCGCTTTGAAAGAGGGAAGGGCACAAAAGACCATCGGTTGCTTACTCCAATCGCTTTCTTTTTATTCTACCTTAGTTTGGGTTCCGGATTCCGATAAAGTGATCTTAAGCCAATTCCAATGCGGAGTAAAAATATTTTATTGCCTTACCATTCTCGGTCCTTCCAACTGCTACTTATTTTTTTAACATTTGGCTTCTTGCTCTTACAGACTTTAATAACGCTCGTACGGAATTCCATCAGTTTTGTCTGAGCGTAAGGCCCAGGCCACTTTCACTGAACACCGAAAGATGAGTAGATCCAGAAGCGAAGAAGAATTCGAATGAATACCGTTATTCATATTTAAGGCCCGCTAGACTTTCAATTCTTATCGGACACCGAACGGTGAGTACTTCCAGAAGCGATGAAGAATTCGAATGAATACCGTTATTCATATTTCATTTGATACTCATGCTGAGTGGTTTCACATTGTCGAATACCACATTGCGCTAGGCGTTTCGTGGTAATCGTCAAACGAAGCTTAAGCCAGTACTCGTGTACTCTTATATATTTCTGATTTTCTCCGATAATTTTCGCTCCAAAGCAATTATTGTGCACAATGCGACTACTGTTCTCCCATTAAACGACAGCATGTGATTTCTTTCACCCGTTAATGCGTAATAATTGACGTTTATCAACGAATGCATACGGTGCTTTGGAAAGTGGTTCGCGTTTAAGAAAGGAAAATTGCGTTGCATTCAATCATTTGGGGTGAAACAAATTTCTAATATCTTCTTTAAATTGCATCAAATCAGTGGAGACCACTTGCGAGAGTGCATTAACGCCAGCCGGGCCAGTGTATTTGTTGTAGTGAGAGTGAATTAGGTAAATGTCAGGTAATGAGTGCTTTCGTTACAGTTCTACTAATGATACAAAGAAATGCTGTCAAAATTTGAAACAAACATCATTTTTCATAATCACCAACGTACGAGCAACAACAACAAAAACTCACTGAGGTCCCCATGCATTCCTTTCGCACTCGAACGGGCAGCGCTAGGCAATCGGGTAGTTGTGAAGATCATCGCTGTTGTTGGCTTGGGGGCAGGGGCCGAGATTGCAGAGCGAACGCACTGACAGCTAACAGTTAGTTAGAAATAGACTTCACATTTGAAAGGCGAACAGCGCGCAAAAGAAAGTAAGTGAAGAAGAAAGAACTGGGCGCACATTATGGCTTTTCGCTACGTTTGATTAACCTTGAAGGCATAGCTGGAACGAGTAGTCACAAAGCAGAGCAGAACGGAATGGAGCGAGTAATGTGCGTGGCCGAGTGTTGGAGAATGCGGGGCATGCAGCACAAGTTGAACGATTTTAGTTAACATACTCGTATTTGGGGATTTCTCAGCGTCTTTTTTTTTAGTTTTTTCCATTTATTTTTATAGCGTTCACTTCATTTTTCTTTCATTTACTGCTTTTACTTAGTGGTTTGTTTTTATTTTTGCTTTTTTCTCGTCTACGCGACTAAACATTTCCCATGCGCTAGAAACACACACGCGCCCATGCACTTACACATACATACATACACACATGCATGCGCACAAACACATGCGCGTTCGAGCGATTTGTGGAAATGTGACGGATGATGGAATACTAGCGACTTTACAGCAGGTTCCACCATTCAATTGCCGTTTCTTTCCGTATTTTTCATTGTCAGCTCTGTCTGCTTACCTTTTTTGGTGCGCAACTCTTAGCGTAACAGCAACAGCAACAACAACAATAACAACCTATAATCATTCTTGCTACACACGCGTGTGTTTTAATTTATCATTTTCGGACAACAACCATTGCTTGTAAACAAGATATTAATTAATCTGGCTTATATTAGTTTCATTAGCAAACATTAATTAGGTACCTTCGGAAAGCCAACCACCTACTGTTTGGGTTTTTAGTTTGAACATTTCAAGATTTGAATTGAAGAAGTTGCTTATGATGGACATGATGGTCAAGATCGGTTAGCTAAGCGTTGAATGAACTGACTTCGTGCCACTTTATGTGTGTTGTTGTTACTACACTAAGTTGAGCTTTTATATTTGCCTGTATGAATCCATCTCCAAATTTCATATTTACTTAGTAATATATTTATGTAACGCTAAACAATACGAGGTTGTGGTATATTTAGCCTTTTAGCGCTAATCGCTACTGCATTCAACTCTTGTAAGCTTTGCTAAAGCTATTATTATCCAAATTATTTAAATTATTTTTAATTTGTTTTATTATTAACTGTTTTTCACAACATATATATATTTTTTTTTATTTTATTTTTTTCAATTTAGTATTTTTTAATATAATTTAGGTTTTTTCCTTTTTTTACAAATTATTTTTAACTTGTTTTATTTTTAATTGTATAATATTTTTTTCTATTAATTTTTTTCTATTCAATATTTTTTAATTTAATTTAATTTTTTCTTCTTTTTTAGGTTTTATAACTATTTTTATTTTTGATTAAATTAAAATTATTTTTTCAAATATTACATTTTTTTGGGTTTGATTGTTTTATTTAATATTTTTTATTCATTTAATTTTTTTCCGAATTTGAAACATATTTTTAAATATTTTAATACATACATAGTATTTTTTAATATAATTTAGGTTTTTTTCTTTTTTTGCAAATTATTTTTAATTTTATAATATTTTTTTTTTGAATAATTTTTTTCTATTCAATATTTTTTAATTTAATTTAGTTTTCTCTTCTTTTTTAAGTTTTATAATTATTTCTATTTTTAATTAAATTAAAATTATTTTTTCAAATATTTAATTTTTTTGGGTTTGATTGTTTTATTTAATATATTTTATTCAATTAATTTTTTTCCTAATTTGAAACATATTTTTAAATATTTTAATACATACATAGTATTTTTTAATATAATTTAGGTGTTTTTCTTTTTTTTTTACAAATTATTTTTAATTTGTTTTAGTTTTAATTTTATAATATTTTTTTTTCTTTTTTTAATAATTTTTTTCTATTCAATGTTTTTTAATTCAATTTAGTTTTTGCTTATTTTTAAGTTTCATAATTATTTTTATTTTTAATTTAATTAAAATTATTTTTTTTCAAATATTTAATTCTTTTGGGTTTGATTTTTTTTTTTATATTTTTATTCAATTAATTTTTTTCCTAATCTGAAACATATTTTTAAATATTTTAATACATTTTTTATTTGGTTATATTTTTTTAAGTTTAGTTTTTCTTCCATTTATTTTTTTGAATTTTTATATTTTCGTAATTTAATTTTTATAAGCTTTGTTAAAATTATTATCATCCAAGTTATTTTAATTTTTTATTTTATTTTATATTTTTTTTAAATTGTTTTTTACAATATTCTTTTTGAATAATTTATTTTTTTTTTCAATTTAATATTTTTCACTTTAATTTAGTTTTTTTTTTTAAGTTTTTTGTGAGAGAGTACCACTTCTTTTAAATTTAATTTATTTTTTTTTTTTTAATATTTTAATATTTTTTTTTAATTTATAATTTTTTGTTTTTATTGTTACACTAATTAAATTAAATTTTTCCGTTTTTAACTACTTTTTAGTTATTCATATTTTATTTTCAATTTTAATTTATTTGAATTAAAAGTTCTTATTTGATTTTTTTTTTTAATTCTAAACAAATTTTTAATTAATTTATTATTTATTATTAAAATTTATTTTTATCTCCTTTTTATTTGCTCTTATTTTATATTTTTAATAAATTGTTTTTCTTTTAATTTTTTATATTTTCTTAATTTAATTTTAATATATTTTGCTATTTTTAATATGATTTTTCTTCAACTTAAGCGTTACTGCATTAAATTGACGTAAGCTTTGCCAAAATTATTATTTTTGTTTTCTTTTTTATTTTAAGAATTTTATAGTAACTATTTTCATTTCTATCCTTAGTCTTATTTAAAATTATTTTATTGTTTTAGTTTTATTTATACTTTTATTTTTTTTATTTTATTTTGTTTTATTAACTAATTTTTTATTATTTTTTTTAATTTGTTATATTTTTTAATTTTACATATATTTTTTACATATGCATATTTATTGTGCTAATTTGGAATTTGATTTTTCTCAAACTTAATTGCTTATGCCAAATTTATTATTCTTAAAGTTAATGAGCTTTTTGTTTTAATATGTTATATTATTTATTTTGTTAATAAATTTTTCCTTTTTTTTTTGTCTTCATTTAATTTATTCATTATTTTTTTATATATTATTATTTTTTTAATACTATTTAATTTTTTTTAATTCAATTTATTTTTGAATTTCAGATTTTAATTTGTTACAAATTTTTTCACATTTATTTTTATGTTTTTTTTTCTCTCATTATTAATTTCATTATATTTTTTTCTCCAACTTAAGTTACATAATAATCTGTACATTCGAGTATTTGCTGATTTTACATGGAAACTCATTAACTAAAGCAATTTAAGTCACCCGCAGGCACCTATAATATTTGCCGTTAAGTTATTAATGAGACTAAAGGGTTTTCCATTTGAAGCAGATCTATGTTGAAATGGAATAAAAGATATTATACAAGTGATATTGTATATTTTATTTTATTAGCAAACATTTTGTGGGATTACATTAGGATTTTTAATGATTTTATCATTAGATTTATATTATCTTGTTATAAGCCTCAGTTGGGATGGCCTTCTTTCGCCGAGTGTTTTTAACATTGAATCCAATAGCGCGTTCGCAGAAGCAAATTTTTCTGTTTCGAAAACGGAAAGATGTCACAGAGAGCCAAATTTCGCGAATTTAATTGCTGAAGACTGACTCTCCTTTGTTGTTTGGCCAAAAAGTCAATCACAATCATGCTACAATTAACGAAAACTTCACAATTTTTTGCTCACAAATCCGGTCGTTTATGATGAACCGCTTCGAACGCCTCAAAACGGTCAAAACGTATTATATATTGCCCGTTTGACACTGTGGAACCCAGTCATGGTAAACCAATTTGCAATTGTTTATATTTCATCACACACGAAAATATTGATTCCAAGTCTCCAGAGGAATTTCGAGGCATACCTAGTTTTTAGTTTTCAATAACAACAAAAAAATCGTATTCTGACTGGGGTTTTTGTTGGTAAAGGTGAGGTAGAGTACTATGATGGCAGAAGTAGGCTCCTCCTTCCATACTGGAGTAGACAACGCTTACACGGTTATAGCCGAGTTCACAACAACGCGTCAGTCCTATCATATTTTCGCTATTTGGCGCCAATTCGAAATACCAAATGCAGCCAGATTCCTCTTGTTTTCTGAAGCTACTCTTCCTCTGAAGCTAGAGTATTCTCTTCCACCCGGACAACATGACCAAGCTGTCCCTTGATTCGCTAACCTTTGCCAATGCCGCAGTATATATCATCATTCTATCGACTGCGGTATTCGCCGTTGTGAATGTGCAAAGAACCAGAAAAACTTTCTCTCGGACTCTCCTAAGACCAACTCATCAGATGATGTCATTGTCCATGCCTCCACGGCTGTTATTGTTGTTGGCGTCGATGCTAGTTCCAAGATGGACGTAATTATTTACGACTTCAAAGTTATAACTGTCAACAGTGACGTGGGAGCCAAGAGACGAGTGTGACGACTGGTGTTTAATGGAATGGGATATTTCGTCTTGCCCTCGTTCACTACCAGATTAATAATGTCAATATCATCGGCGTACGCCAGCAGCTGTAAACTCTTATAGAAGATTGCACCTTCTCTATTTAGCTCAGAAGCTCATATTATTTTCTCCAGCAATAGTTTGAAGAAGTCACATGATTGGTGGTCTTCGTGTCTGAAACCTCGCTTGGTATCAAACGGCTCAGAGAGGGCCTCCCCGATCCTGACGGACCTTTTGGTGTTGCTCAACGTCAGCTTACACGGCCGTATTAGTTTTGCGAGGATACCACGTTCAGACATACAGACATAGCGACATAGATGCAGTTGCTTTTCGTGTTGTCGAAGGCGGCTTTAAGATTGACGAAGATGTGGTGTGGGTCGATCTTCCTTTCACGAGTATTATCCAATATTTAGCGCATGGTGAAAATCTGGTTAGTGGTTGAATTTCAGTGCATGAAGCCACACTGATAAGGTCCATTCAGTTTGTTGATTGGCGCAGATTATGTGGTCCCCTTTTTTGTTGATTTGGCAGAGCACACTTAGATTGTAACAGTCGGACATGCTTTCATCCGATCATATCTTGCAAAGGAGCTGATACATGCACCTTGTTAGTTCTTCACCGACGTATTTGAATAGCTCGGCCGGTAATTCATCGGCCCCTGCCGCGTACTAATACCTCAGCTGTTGAGTTATCGATCGAAAGTTTTGCACATGTCCTTCCCTCATCAAGAAGCTGCTAATTTGGCTGATTTGTAGGAAAGCTTTTATTATGTAGAAATGAAGATAAAGATCTTTTTATACGCTCTTTATGCTATAAAAGGTCACTTGTGAAGGGTATATAATACCCTTCGAGGGAGCCGAATTTTTCGTTTTTTCTTGAACAGATATTGGAGACGTATTTTCTAAATCAGAAATCAAATTTGAATTTTACATAATTTGAAAAAGTTAACCTGAAACCTTCAACTCAGTTACTTCCGGGCTACATTTGACATATTTTTATGGAGTTTTACTTACTTGCAGCGCAGCAGGCATTTCCAAAGTATTGCTACAGATTATTTCATGCAACCATTGTCAGCGTAGATTAGCTGCTTATGGCTAGCGTTGGTGCGATCTCGGTAATCTAATCAGTGCGTTCTAGAATTATTACACAACCCCAACAGCGTGTACTGATTACTAAAATTTTATAGACCTAATAAGCATCACACACGTGACTATGTGTGTCTGAATTTCTATTTACACGTTTGTGCGTGTATGCGTGATGAAAAGCATGTAAATTCGGTTGTAGATACGCGATCTCATTTGAAAAGATGGGCAATATTGCCATAATTTATAATCTCTCATTAGTATGAGTATCGGGCGGCCAACACAGCGACAGCACACAAGCTGACCAGATCACAAGAACACCTAATCATTAGACGAAATATGAGCATTTTATTGCATCCCATACACGCTCATCAGACATCATAAAAAAGACACTTTTTATATAAAGTGAACACAATTTGTGGTTGGTTAGTTGGCTGACTGGTTGCAACGCTGCGCGCTCTATCTCTGTGTGTGTGTGTGTGCATGTGTGTTGGCTCAGCCGATTGTCACAGCAGTCGCACTCATTTATAAACGCCTCGAAAACACTTTTGAGTAATCAGCTGCCGCAGTGATGTGCAGCCAACTGAGGAAGAAGAGCGGCAGAAGGCGCGATCACTTTTATTAAGGCAGCAATAAAAAATGTACACAAATTCTGAGGACACAATACACCATGCCGAAGAGTCGTCGTAGCAGAGAGTAAAGGGCAAAATGAGCATATGTGCTCCACGGCATTTGATTGCGCTGCCTGTGTGTGTGTGTAGTATGGAGCAGCCTACTAGCGTTTGAAGAGACAAATTGTGCAGCGCTCTTCGCAAGTGGGTGTTTTTGTAGAGTTCAGAGTTGTATTTATTTATGTATCTGTATGCGTGTGGAGGTATGCCGTGTTGCTGCATAATTTCTCGGAAGTTCATCGCATCTTATCTGCCAGTAGATATGCGATCAGTATAGTTTGAACAATCTATTAATTATAAATTCTAATGAAAACTATTATAATCCTAACATTAACAAGTAATAGACCAAATATAAACTAGAATTATTGCTCTTTAATTAATGATATGTGCAGCTCAGTGTTTATACTGCGGTATTTCACTTGTATGAAATGTGACTTCGAAGCCTCAATTAAAGATACTGTTTTAACAGTTGTCATCTCTTAGTTTGTGGCTCTAAAACTAAGCTTGTTTTCTTAATACGCACGGCAGAATTTTAAACCTATAGGATTTCCATTCATCACACGCCAAATCTTGGAAAACACCCGTGAAAAGATAATCGACACACATCACCTCGTCGTCAGTTTTAAAGCTGCTTTTGGCAGCACGAAAAGGTCCTTTATGCCTAATACAACGTTCGTCAAAATCGGGAAGGACTGCTTCAACCTATTGCTGAAGAAAATAATTTGAGCTACAGAACTGAATTGAGAAGGTACCATCCTCTATCATAATACATATACAGCTGCTGGCGTACGCCGATGATATTGATGTCATTGGCCTCAAAAGCTATGCCCTTAATTCTGCTTTCTCCAAGCTGGATAAGGAAGCGAAGCCTGGTAGTGGCCGAGGGAAGTAAGACATGAAACAAACAGTCCAGTCGTCGCACTCGCGACTTGGCTCCCACGTCACTGTTGACAGTCATAACTTCGAAGTCGTAGATAATTTCGTCTGTCTTCGAGCCAAAATTAACACCAACAACCTCGAAATCCAACGCAGAATAACTTTTGCCAACAATTACATAATACTTCGGACTGTGTAGGCAAACCAAAAATAATGTCCCATCTCGACGAAAAAAGACCAACTTCTACAACTCATCACACGTCATTAATCATCCTCGTTCTGCTAAATGGTGCAGAGGCATGGACTATGGCAACATCTGATCAATCTGCATTAAAAGTTTTCGAGAGAAAGGTTTGGTAACGGCGAATACCCCTGTCGATGGAATAGTTCATAGTTCAGCGAGTTAAGAAACAGCGGCTACGATGGCTAGGTCATGTCGTCGGAATGGATGAAAATGTTCTAGCTATGAACAGAAGCACAGGAAGAGGAAGATCTCCACTCAGTTTAAAGAGTTGCCTACACTTAGAATAAGGAAGTAGAAGCAGTCCATTTTCACAAACTTATTTAGAGACAAATTTTTCACCAGCAAAGTCATTCACTCTACACAAAACACGTAACTATTACAATACTTGTTGTCAGGTTCGGACTATAAGATGGATGCATAAGAGCTAAACTCGTCAAAACCAAAGAAATGCGTATCAACACCTCCTAAACGGAAAACTTCCAAATCGATGATATAGAACTCGAAAATGTTAAATCCTTTTGTTACTTGAGTCGTATTATAACTGAAAATGGAGGATCAAAGGGCGTCATCACCAACGCTATAAAGAGGGCCAAACAGGCTTTCGGAATCTTCAACGCGGTCTAAAGCTCTTTGATCATTACGCGATGCACCAAAATAAAAATACTCAACTCCAATGTATGTAGCTGCGAAACATGAAAGCTGGTAGCCACTGATATCCAAAGTTGCAAATTTCCACAAATATATACCTTCGCCAAAATTGGCGTATTTTCTGTACAGCCGAGAAATTCTAATACGGACTTATGGTCGTGCACAAATCAAACACCGCTATGGACCGCAAAAAAATGAGACTGGCTCAGGTATATTCTGAGACGAGATTCCCTGTTGTTTCCTTTTCATTGGTAGGGTTTTTTACGTGACGGGTCCCAAGAGGTTTCTTGGTCTAAGATCGGAAGTCGTGAGCTGCATGAATCATATGTAAAAGAATCGTTTCTGGCCACTCCAAAGCGAATGGCAATCAGAGGACTTTCCTCACTTGCGTGAACTTCTACACATGACACCACCCTCCTTTTTATTATTTAGGAATCATAAAATAACATTTATTACAATAAAGTCAAAAACTTAACATCTGGTTTTCTTTATAGTTTCAGGTTTTCATCAATCGAAATACGTTAAGTCGGATAGTATTCAGAAAACCTCAGCAAATGTTGGACACCAATTTAACACCAATCTAAGGCCACAAAATAAAATGTAAGTTAGTATTTTGTTATATTATTTAAACACATATATTTCTTCCACTTCTATCTCTCAAATTTAAGAAAGACTGTTGCAAGGGTGCAAAAAATGTTAACTAGTATTCGCCTTGCGTCATAAACTCGAGTAAAAAATTTTCAGATGGCTTTAAAAAATGTCGAAATTTATTATTTAATTATTAAGACAAGCTTAATATTAAACGCCCGACCGACGTAGGTACATTAAGACGTACATATGTATATACATATACATATGTACTTAAGTGCCTATGATCTTTCAGCCTAAATGATTTACAAAAAAGCTAATAAAATTTCTGTGTTTTAGTATCCTACAAAATATGTTTTAATCACTTTAACTCTCCGATTTCCCTCTTGGGCGCCTAATATTATGGTTCTCTGCCGATTGATTTAACCTATATCACTTACTTCTTGAAGATTTTTTCTAAAAAACCTACTTCGTCTCTGTGTTTATCTGATATAGTGACCATTAGGTGTTTGTTTGTGTTCATTTTATTCTAAATATAAGAATTATGAGCTTGGGTAGATAGGTAGGTTGGAGTGCTGCCACGCTGCATGCGCCAGTTTGATGCGCTATTGGAGTTCCCAGCGTCGAATTCGTCTAAATCCTAGCTTGCCAACTCAGCCGGGGACCCATATTATGAATTAGTGGAGTTGACTTGTCAGTGAGCTTAAAACTTCTTGCAATTGTAGAATACGCTAGAATTAATTTGTGGCGTCGACAAGGCCAACAACGACGGATACACAGTGTACTATATTTGGTTGCTTTCTGCATCCTCCTGTAGTTATTCAATAGAACACCACAGGCCTTCTCTATACCTAGTACTTCCGGCGAGAAGATGCGAGCTGAATTTGGTAGGTGAATATTTCTTATGGCTTATAGTCAAAGATTCAGGACTTAGATCCTCAAATAGGCTTAATTTAGTTTAAGTCCATAATTTTTATATTAAGGTAGTATACTGAACATTTCCAATTGTTAAATTGTTGTTACCGACTCTTTAAGCTAAATAGTGTGTCATGGCGTGGAATTGTTTAAGGTACGTCGTTTCATTTCCCCTTTCTTTTAAAGTACACTATATTATTGTGCTTATAAATTGCGCTTGCATTACTCAGATCGCTCATTTATGAGAGTTTGAGATTTTGTTTTGCATGTTCGTCTAGTTTTCATACCTTTCGTATTTTCAATTATGAAGATAGTCTATTTACACTTCATTTTTACTTCATTAGCCGTCTTCGATGCGCCACTTTTTTACCATTTATGTTTGAGCTGTACTTTCTAGTTGAGGAATTTACATAAAAGAGCAAAATCATTAATCGATAACAGAAGAGCGGTGAATCGAACGAGCAATTGGCATAAATCATCTACACTTGTATAAAATTTTTTACGACTTAAAGTGCTATAACTGCTTATTTTTCTACATAATTTTTTTATACCAGGTTAGGTTATTTATGTCAGTTGCTTGTTCGATTCACTGCTCTCCAAGATATTAGTAAAAAGTTACTGAAATAAAATTGTGCTTCATATGTAAATTTTTATAATATTGACTGTCGTGTAGAGGCGTGAATTTCAGGTAGTTTTTGAAGTGACTTAAAAAAAACAATTAATATATTTTATTATCCATTTTTTCTTAGTTATTTAGTAAAATTACAAGATTAAAAAAAATTACAAAAGAAAAAATTTTGAAACTTTTTTTTGGAGGACTCAAAAAATTACCACGTGATCATAAAACAGACCGAAAAAATTTGTTTGCAATTTTTCAAAATAGTAAAATTTGGGGATATGCATAGTACCGTAGTAGTTATAGACAAGTCTAAGAAAGAAAATCTTTTAAAATTACAATTAAATCGGTGCAGTAGAGCCTGAGAAATCGTGGTTATGGCTTTGAAAAAGACAGCTTCAAGAAAAACGCGTCTAAATTTCAGTTCTGCCTGAAAATTTACTTTGTGGCCTTGAAAGTAATCCCCGCCAGATACAGAAACACTTTTCATAAACACTTTTTGATATGGTCTTCAGCTCCTTCAGCGAATTTTGTTTCCTATCTCTTCGATCGACTGAAAATGAATTCCACCGAGTGGCAATTTCAGTTTGGGGAACAAGAAAAAATCACACGGAGCCAAATCTGGTGAACACGGTGGTTGGTCGATGGCAATCATTTCGTTTTTGGTTTTATATTCGGTCACAATCGTGGCTCGATTCTGTGGTACATTATCATCGTGCAAAATCCATGAGTTTTTCTTCTACAATTCCGACCGTTTTCGACGAATATTTTCACGCAAACCCCACAGTACGGTCAAATATAACTCCTTATTGACCTTTTGTCAATTCGGAAGAAATTCATGATGCACCAAACCACGAATATCGAAAAGAACAATGAGTATGACCTTGATTTTTTAGCGGCTTTGGCATGTTTTTTAGTTGCGGCTTGTTTTTTCTTAATATTCCGATGATTGTTGAATTGTTTGCATGTTCATAAATACATGTCTCATCGGCAGTTATAATGCTCTCCATGAATGCGGATCTTACTCTTGGTACTCTTTTTGAAAAAAATACAGCTCTATCAGGACTAAGAGTCGTGCAAGAACGTGTTTCTTATCCACCAAAATCATTGGAATGGGTTCGCGAGACATGTCGAGCTCTCCTTCCATCTCTCTAACACTCGTCTGACGATTTTTAAGCACCATCTTCTTAATTTTTTTAATATTTTCATCAGTTAAAAAGTCGAAGGTCGTCCAGATCGAGGCATGTGTTCAACATATCCTTTATCCAGGGAGGTGAAATTACAATTTTCTGGTACTTTTTTGTCACAATATGTATCTTCGAAAGTAATTTGAATTTGAAAAAATCCTCTTGTAGATATATTCTTGAATAGTTAACCTTGAAAAAAAAAAATATAGTAAAAATATTTTTTATAAGCTTTTTTGATATCTTTTTTAGAAAAATATTTCTTTTTGAATTATTTAAAATTTTTTAAATATTTTTTTTTTCTTATTTCTAGACTAGACCCCCAAAAAATTAAATTATAGCTGCGAAAGCAGAAAAGTTTTTGTTTTAATATTTTTTTTTTAATTATTTAAATTTTTTATTTTATTTTTATATCTAAACTTGCTCCCAAAGAATTAAAGTTGCAAATACGGAATATTTTTTTTAATATTTTATACTATTTTTCAAAAAAATATTTTGTTTTTAATTATTTAAACTTTATTTTTAATATTTTTTTTTCTAGACTAGCTCCAAAAAAGATAGTTGCGAAAGCGAGAGAAATATTTCAATTAACTCAGATTTTTAAAAATTGGCTACCTTAGAAATGTATTTGGAAATATTTAATTAATTATTCTAAAAGTAACAGAGGAAACATATCTAGAGCAAGCTATGTCAATCACAAATTTGTAGCGCCAACATCTAGTTTGGCGTCTCTTAACTCGCCGCTTGTATTTCCTCATTGGCGAAATAAGTTTTTTCTGCATTAGAAATACAAAAATATACACACAATCCTACAGTTGTGTGCCAAGTGCGAGTATTTTATAAACTCACTAATTAACTGCACTTATTCCGACTTACTAAATAATGACAACAACTTGCAACTTAACTAACATACCTCCCTCAGCATTTTAAATAACTCACCACGTGACTTACCGACATAAGTACATGCATGCCAACTTACAAAGTACATCCATATGTACACATTTATGTAGTATTAGTATGCGTGTGTGTGTGTGTGTTTACAAAGCCACTAAAGCTGAGCACCGCTGCCGCTGCCCAACGCTGAAAGACAGGATTGTTGCAAGCAAACTCATATTTGCTTGTACAAAAACTTGTTTCAACGGACAATTTCAATCTGTGACAAATTATTATTGAATAAAAACGCAGCTAGAAGCCGCCGCAGTCCAACAAACACCAATACATATACACATATATACAAATAAATATAAATATGTATATGTAGACACACACTCTTGTAGGTGAGTGTGTGTGTGTTTCTGTGTGTCTCCTGTGAACTCTTACACCTGTTGGTGCTCTTTCTGAACCCGAGCTTGCAGCTCTTTCGGCTGCTCTTTGCCAGCAAGCCGAAGCAAACCGCGAACGGCGCTGACACACAACGCCACAATAATAAATTGTTCGGTCTGGCAATAAATAAATACAATTGAATTTGTTTTTTGGTTTTTTTTTATATTTTTTTTTTGTGTTTTTTCGTTTAATTTTTATTTGCTTTTTGTTTTTGTTTTGTTGCTCGTCTACACGACAACTCAATAAATTTTTATGTCTTTATTGTTATTGGCTATTGTTTTCATTCGGTTTTCCTAACAAAAATGTTATGACCATTTACCGCGTTTAAGGCGAGATTTGCTCGCCTTCATTTAACTATTTCTTCGTCGAAAAAAAATGTTACAAAATTTTTATTGAACTTTCTTGTACAATTTTAGTCAAACCACTTCTTAAGCAAGCCACTTTTGTTCGCGAAAAAAGAAAGCTTAGACACTTTTGTTGTGCAAATTGTTTTTTGTTATCTTTATTTGCTGTGTGTTTGAGCATTTTCGTAATTATACAAGTATGGCCATAAAAATGTATAAAGTGGCTTTATCAAAAGCATCGGTTGTGCAACTTTTAAACAATTGTACGATTGTGAAACAAGAAAAATTTGCTCGTTTAAACCGTCGTGCCAATTGTTGGAACTTTTTTTTCCATCATCATATAGTTTTTGGTGTTAATTATTCAAATAGGACCACTTAGAATGTGCATTTTTCTTTCAAAATAGCTAAAAACTATATATCCTTTTATATTTCTTCTTCTTATTTACTGGTTTGCCGCCAATTCGAGATATCAAGTGCAGATTCTTGTCCACCTGGTCTTCCGCCATGAAGTAATACCTTATCTGGTGGTTCCGTGGGAGAGTCTTGAGTTGGGAGTAGGTTAGGTTTAGCGGATTAAAGTCCCGCACTTCGGCTTTCGATGCTTCCTCCTACTATAAAAAAAAAACCTGGTCTTTCTAACGGAGTGCAGTTCTTCCTCTGCCAGACGAGTACTGTGTCGAAAACATTCAAAGTTGGAGTATTTTCGTTCCTCCAGACAACTTGCCCCAAGTGTCTTTCTCCACCCGGTCTTTCCAATGGACGGTCTTCTTCTGCTTCCACAAATGGGTGCTGAATCAAAAACCTTAAAACCTGGAGTGTGCTCTTCCATCCTGACAACATGACGTAACCAGTGTAGCCGCTGTCTCTTGATTTCGCTGAACTATATCAATGAGCGTCTTACAACTGATCGTTCCGTTCTCCGTTGCCAATGCCCAAAGTACCATAAATTTCCGCAGAACCTTTCTCTCAAAAACTCGTAACGTCGACTCATCAGATATTGTCATCCTCCATGCCCACGCACCATATAGCAGGACGGGAACGATGAATGACTTATAGAGTTTGGTCTTTTTTCGTCGAGAGAGGACTCTACTTTTCAGTCCGAAGAAGTACGTGTTGGCGAGAGTTATTCTCTGTTGAATTGCGAAGCTGACATTATTGTTGGTGTTAATGCTGGCTTCAAGATAGACGAAATTATCTACGACTTCAAAATTATGACCAAGTCGCGAATGCGATGACTGTTTGTTCGATGACAGGTGATATTTCGCTTGCTAAATCGGTCTGGGTATTCTTTATTTAGTATTTAAAAACTAAATGCCTTCAGAAGAAATTGCACATCATTCGCAAGCGAGTTCTTCAGCATTATCTATGGCACATAATTGAGATTAAACACTTTTGTCGGTACGGAAGTAAAGTGTGCTTTTTTGAGGTATAGAAGAAGTGACTGAAGCACTTTGCACTCAGGTGTTTGATATTGATATTGGGAATACAATACCCCAAACCCAAAAAGGAATCAACAATTCCCTCAGTCCATAGAGCACACCAAACAGTCACTTTTTGAGAACTTCACTGCGTCCCAATCCACGGCTTGTGGATTATCATCAATTTTGTGCGACAATATTGTTTATTAACGTATCCATTGAACCAAAACCGGAGCTACATACATACCAGCTGTACAAACGATTTTATGAAAATCTGATTTTTTTTGCACTCTTTCCTATCTGATTCTGAAGGTAGTCATAATTTTAGTGCTGGAAACCTTATGTGTTTTTATCTCGTTTTGTCTGCTATTTATTTTTCCTTTTACTGCAGACCATATGGTATTTCCGGGTTCTCCTTTTTTCTGACTCCTGTTCTGCTGGCTTTGGTGCAGTCCATTTGGGAAGAGCTGTCCTTGTTATGGTTAATATCAAACACCTCGTCTAGCTCAGATACCTTATTCTTTACTTCGGCACTTACTTATTTTCTTCTGCCCTAGCATTGCAAGCTCATCTTTTTAGGGTAACACAACACTTTAGGAGCACTTCATCCTCTTTTGCTCTCATCTTCAGAATGAACTTTTGCCTTGGAGAGTTGTATCCATAAACGGACTTCGGGTGTTTGCCGGGGCTTAAGAAAAAAGTCCAACGGTTTGATATCACATGATCTTGGTGGCCAATCGAACGTCCCAGAAGCGTGAAATTATCTGCTCACCGAGGTGTTCTCTCAATAATTCCATTGATTTGATTGATTGATATGTGGGAACTGGCGCCAACTTGTTGAAACAAAATCGCAGCGATCACGGCGTCAATTTCAGACATCAAATAGTCGGTTATCATGTCGCGATAACGTTCACAGATACTTGTCGGTTACGTTTTCATCGGCATCATCGGCCCACAAACCATAATAAACCGTTTTTTCCTGAATGAAATGGCAGCTTTTGAATCTCTTCAGGTTGCTCTTCATCGCAAATGCGACAATTTGGCTTCTTTACATACCCATTGAGCCAGAAATAGGCTTTATCCCAGAATGTCGGATCTTCTTGAGAACGGACTTCGGTTCGCATTCTTTATAGAACGTAAAGTTCCGTAACAAAGTTGAACCATTTGTAAACGTTGTTCAGGCGTAAGTCTTTTCATGCTCAAATGTCAAAAATAATATTACAACTTGACACGACTCACACGTGATCTTTCAAAAAACGGTTATTGAATAAAGTACCTCTACTTGGATCATCCGTTAAATCAATTTCTTGTATGGAATATTTTGTATTTGTGAAGGGCACTGTTTTTAACTTCAATATTCTGAAAGATTATGGATTTTTCAACAATTTAAACGTTAATTTATTTTTTTTTTAATACATAAATACACACATACAATATATATATAAATATAAGGGAGTTTCAATTACAAATTACAAAGTGCGATTTATCGGTATTTTTCTTTTATTTATAAATTTTTTTTATAATATTTTAAGCAGTCAATGTGTTATAGTAATATCAGCAAAAATCTTGAGTAACAAAATATATATTTTTCTGTTTATGTATATGATATAGCAACGATATATGTGCTAAATTAAGACCATTACGTAATACTACAAACATCAAAAAATATAATTTATTTTGTATAAATGTTAAAGTACGGTTAGTTGAGGTTAGTTTGAAGTCGAAACTCTAAAAATATCTGTTCGCCATAAGTATTCTACGCGAGCGCGTCATTTCATGCGGCTGCTCATTGGCTTTATCATGCTCGAAGAAACCGTCGTAGAGCACAAAATGATTGGCTTGCGGTATGACGTGCTCCAGGCCGTAGTGTTTCTTTAAGAAACCCAAAAGTTTCTCCGACGGACGATCCACCGAACACTTGACCGGTTCCCATTTCTCCTCGCTTAACATGGTTTGGAAAAGTTTCTTACCCAAACCGCTGCGTTGACGCTTATCGTGCACATAGAAATCCAGTATGCAGGGCGCATTGTCCACCTTACGCGATTGACCGAGCTCATCGAAGAGATACAAATCTTTCATGCCGATCTTAAGCAAGCCGACAACTTCATCGCCACGCCCACTATTACGTTCAGCCAAATCGGCCATCAGGTAGACAATTTGATTGTCCGACTTACGTAATTTCTGCGCCGTTGTAATGGGTATGTTCAGTTTCTGCGCGATGGCCGACAGCTGGCCCAAATGATCGATAATGGCTGACATTTTGGCGGTGGCCTCGAGCGCTTGCCGTCGATTGCCGTGAAACGTGTGCGGCAACAGGCTGGAGTCGACTTTCACAATGGGCTGTGAAAATAGGCTGCGTATGTCGAATTTGAAAACGGCCATTTTTTGTTGCTTCTGAGATTCTACAAAAATATTTGTCGTAACGTTGCTCTTATGTATATTTTCGTTTCTTTGGTTGTGTAAATATGTATTTATGAAAATACAACGCGCTCACTGTCATATAATTTTTAATTCTCTATTTCACACTCAAATCGATTTGCAGCTTCGTTATGCGAACTTCACCACACACGCGCTCCGCTATTGTCGCTGGTCGGTTGGCGTTGCAAAACTGTGTGACTCATTGATGAAATATCAAATTATTTATGAATTTTTTACTACAATTTAAGCGTTAGAAGAATGTCGACACATATTTTTGAAATTTGAAATTTTCGTAGCGTAAAATAGTTCCGTGTTTTCTGTGGCTTTTATTCGATTGAATTGAAAATTTCACATTTGTTTGACACGTTGCTGTTGTTTGTAAACAAAATATACTTTTGCTTCATGCTTTTGCTTGTATATTTTTAAGCAAATGTCAAGTTTGTAAACTTTTGATTTGATTTGCTTTGTTTTTGCTGTTATAGCAACAGTCAAAAAGCACAACAAGTGTTTAAATGCGTCAAATGACAGTTATGGTTCGAGAGTTGGCGTGTTATTCTTGGTCATGGCATGTGTTTGTTTACTTATACTCAGATTAAAATAAACTGCGGTGCAGGGTTGCATCAAAGCACATTATTAATTAAAAATTATTTTATAAATGTCTGGGATTTTAACTTAAATACATTCAGCGTTAGTCCTCCAACTTTTCTAAAACTTTCTAAAAAAAAATATTTTTCCTAATATATTCCGTCTTTGTGAGCGAGCAGGCGCAATCATTATTGTTGTGTAGGTGTAATATTAATAAAATCGCCAATATGTTGACCTTAATAGTTATTAAATTGTCTGACACTAAGCACTCAAGCCAATTTATTGACATGAGGCACTAAAAAATATCATCTTCTTAAAAACAAAATATGGAAAGCGTGCAATTCACAAGTGGGTAATGTTTTCCGGTTGCAACAGATATTTTTTCCGATGTCTCTGATTCCACATGGGACACTTTTGCTGATTTATAATATACTGGAAGAAATATTCGTCAGCTTTGTCGCCTAATAATATGCTACATTGTGCAAGACTTCAGACAAATGTCTAAAACTTGTACTTACGTTTTCTTCTTCACTTAACGCGTAGGATACGTTCCTTCAAAGTAGAGCGTAATTTGTAACAGTGCTAAAGGAGTCTAACTTAACTTGCAAATAATGGCGTTAGGCTAGGTTAAATTAGATTGATGTTCTCTCGGCGTGGCACTTAGACTGTTATTTTGAGTCCTGTGTAAATGAAAAACATGAAAAAACGTTAACTTCGGCTGCACCGAAGCTAATATGCCCTTCACATGTGCATTTCCTTTAGTAAGTATGTGTCTAGTTTGTATGGAAGCTATACGCTATAGTAATCCGATTTGAAAATTTTTTTCGGAGATTATGTTATTACCTTAAGCAGTAATCTATGTCAAATTTTGTGAAGATACCACGTCAAATGCGAAAGTTTTCCATACGAGCCCTTGATTTCGATTGTTCGGTTTGTATGGCAACTGTATGCTATAGTGAGCCGATATGAACAATTTCTTCGGAGATTGCATTTTTGCCTTAGAAACTAATCTATACCAAATTTCGTGAATATATCTTGTCAAATGTGAAAGTTTTCCATACAAAACTTGATTCCGATCGTTCAGTTTGTATGGCAGCTGTATTTTATAGTGGTCCGATATCGGCAGTTTCGACAAATGAGCAGCTTTTTGAAGAGAAAATTACTGTCTTTTGTCAACAACGCATCTAATGTAAAGAGTGATCTACCTTTTTAAATTAAAGGTTCACTACCTTTTTAAATTAAAACCACATAAACATCAAATTTAATGCGGAATGTTTATTATCATTCGAAAGAACATGCATTCTTTGGCATATATTTTTTGAAGATTATTTCTTTCAAATGTTGGCGCGGCTCCGTCTAACATGGTCCATCCCTTGAGTCCAATTTTCGATAACTGGTTGAAGCAGTTCGATTAGTAACTAGCGAATGACACACGTTATCTGTCAAGCTATTGAAAAAAGTATCTCTAGTTTAATCAATCGTTAGTTTTTGCTTTTCTTTTGCGTTCTGTTAGAAATTATTCATAAGGTAATTGAAATTTCTTTGTTTTTATTCGAAATCACCACTGTCAATATTTTTGTTTTCGTATTGTTCAGCTAATTCATTTAGAGCGCCATTAGAGAGACTGGCTACTGCTGCTTAATGTGTTTCTGAGACGTCTTTCAAATTAAATTCCACTCTCTTTTTAAAATTTTTCTCAAATTTCTACTAACTTTACCACACAAAAGATACGACGGCCTAAATCGCAAACACTTTTTCGATATACTTAAAGAAACAATGCTTGAAAGTCGGCATGTAGGCACAACAGAGTTACCAGAGGACTTCAACATATATCTTTTATCAATTCAAACCATTTTGGTTAATGCAATATTTAGAGTATGAAACGTGTCAATGTTACATATATTCGCATATGAAATGTTTACCTTACAGTCATCAAATTTTTGTTTTGTTCGGGTAAATTGGTCAAATATAGATTTAGGGGTTTCTCTTTTTGGGACAACAAATGTATACATTCCGATAAATAATCTTTGATTAACACTTATTTAAACCGAATGACTATTTACTGCTGCTAATGACACCAAAATTAGGCCAAAATAATTATTTTCCTTATAGTCGCAATCACCGCTTCAATCTGTTTGGGACCGCGATTGACTAAATCTTCACATTCTTTTTTAGTAATGGAGTTCCATACTTCTACTTACCTAGTAAATAATTCCGCTTTTATTTTCGGTGGACTAGCATAACTGTGTTCCCTTTTTTAAAAACAAACCACAGGTTCTCAATAGAATTAATATCAGTGGGTCATTCCAAGTTTCAATTCGTTGACTTCTAAGCTACTCTATAGTTTTCTTAGTTTTGTGCTGTGAGTCGTTGTCTTGCATCAGAACGATTTTGTTACTGTCTCAACCCAATTTCTTCAGAGAAGAAAAATACTTTTCCTTTTATATGTATATATATATTCGTGTCCATATTTCCTTTGATTAAAATTAGGTTTTCAAAGGCACTCCAAAAAGCACTTTTCTGCCTTCAAATTTGAGTGTTGGGTTGAGATGGCGGTTGATAATAGTCTTTGATGACTTTTTCCAAACGTAATGTATTCCGTCTGACCCATGAAGATTAATTTTGGTTTCGTCGGTGCAAAATATATTCACCTACTTTTCTGAAATTCAGTTTTGGTGCGCTTTAGCAAATTTTAGACGTAGGTATTGCTGAAATTTAGTAAGCAACGGTTTTTTTAATTTTGCGCCTGGTTTAAAACTCTTGTTTTTTTCAACTCGCGGTGTACAGTCATGGGAGAAATTTCTTTTCTGTAAGTCCTCTCCAGTTCTTTTTGAATCTCAGTAACTGATTTTACTGCTTCTGAAGTCATCAGACGGTTGATAGTTCGTATAGCGTGGTTATTTAAAACGGATCGTTGACCAGATTGATGATTTAGTACTGATATTTCATGACAATTTGCAATATTTTTCACTGACCCAAACGAAATTTCAGCTAAATTTTGCAACTTGCCGATATGAAAGCCCTTCATTTGAAGTACAGAAATTTTCTGATTTTTTCTAAAAACAACAAAAAAAAAATAGTGATCCATTTCGAAGTTCCCTATTTAAAAAAAAAAACAGAAACTTCCAAATAATTTATTATCATTCGAAAGAACATTCCTTGGCATTTATTTTTGGAAAATGATCTCTTTCAAATATTGTATCAGTGTATTTCGGCCTTCAAGAACTTATGGTGAACTAAAATGATTTTTAAATAAAAATAATTAAGTAATGCGGAAATTCAAAACAAAATTTTGTTAAAATTTATAATATACATACACATACTATATATCGCCAAATAAAAAAGAAAGTGTTTGGAAAAATTACAAAGAAAAAAATCACTAACGCCTAATTCATCAGCCACGCCTCACAACAGCAAATCGAAAGCGAAGCAGAAAACTTATACAAATTTTATTGAAAAAAACTTGTAAAAATACAATGTTTATCAAAATTACGCACACACCCAAACAACTTTACTAAAATAAACGACACTTACATGTGTTTATCAGCCGCAACGATAAATACAAACAAAAGACTTAAGACACAAACTTGCAGTAAAAACTTCAAATTTATTACAACTGCCCACCCTATCGACCAATCTACATTTAAACACATAATTTAAATACATAAAATATAAACTACAACGCTACGAAATCAAAACTTAAGAATGAATACCGCATGCAACAGCTTAATTAAGTTTGGGAACTTTTTAATGCGCGCTGCTGCCTGCCCGAACCAACTAAAAATATGCAAACAAAAAGAAGAAAAAAAACAAAAACTTTGAGCTAACAACATTGTAGGGGCTAAAACAAGAGCAATTAGTTAATATTTACGGACGTTTATGCTCTTTTTCACACATTCTTAATTGTAGCAGCGACGAGCGAAGATCAAACAACGCTCAACGCCAGCAAACACTCAACAACAACAGCAACACCGACTTCACTATGGTGAGCGCGCTGCTCTCCGCTGACCTAAGTTAAGAGTGCGCGCAGCACTGCGCTGTGTGTGTGTGCGTGTAAACAGTGGCGCATGTGGCATGCCCCGCACGAACTCCACAACCGTACACACGCACAGACACACGAGCGCGCGCGTCTATGTCAACGCACAGCAAATATTTGCAATTGTCCCCAGCGCATTGAGCATCACGGCAATGTCCTACCTACAAGTCGTCGCCGAGGCATTTCAGGTGCTTTGCCGCCGCTCAGGTGGTCTCTGCTGGTGTTTGTGAGTCACATTTCGTCTGACTGAGCTGAGATTGAGATGAGCGCGCGAGTGCGCTGAGCGCTTGCTGGACGGCTGGCTGGCTCTGTGTGTGCTGTGGCGCCCAGCCTGCTTTAATGTGGTGTTGTGAGCGTTTTCTAGCCAGTCTGCTGTTGAATTTCGTTGCGTGCGGTGCCCCTAACGGATGAATTTTCGGTGCGGTGCTGTTTAAACAATATCTTGCATTAACTATAAATTATAAAAAATGCTAGAAAACTCAGTCAATTGTGTTTATTACAACGTGCTTTATATTAGCGCTGGCAAAAATATGAAGTTTTTATAAAAAATATTGCACAATAATTCCGTGTTATAAGACAAAATATAATTTTGTGCTACACTGAGTGTTTGCTCGCCGATATTATCTCAAGTACTTTTTGCAAAACGAAAATATATCGTCACGAAAATTATTATTGTTGCCCACAAACTGTTCGAAAAGCGCATATGTAACGGTGTCGGCGCCGTTCACCGTGTTTTTTGGTCGTTTTACCACCATTTAGTGAATGTAGGCAATGAAAAACAAATTTATTGAACACATTTTTATGCAATTTCGATTTGATTGTCAGCAAAATTGCACAAACATTCATTGCTTGCGGCGTTAAATGTGCTGTTTATATGAAAGGAATGTGAAAGAAGAAAAAAAGCAAAAAGAAAGTGTCGCCAAAAACCCCAAAAAACACTAAAAAGGATTTACAATCAGCGACATTAAAATTGATGTTTGTGCAAAACTATTGACGTTAGCGAATTTATTGTGCGAACTCCGACTCCGCTCACCGACGGCAAAAGTGGAATTTCTTATTGGAAAACCAAACTTAAATAAAAGTTGTTATGAGCTATGAAAATATGATTTTTGGCTTCGTAAACTACAAGCAAGAAAGTGTAATTTACAGAAGAAAGTCATAAAAAAGTGTCAGCAAAAATTAAAAAAAAAAAATTATTAAAAATTAAAAAAAAAATTATTAAAAATTAAAAAAAAATATATATATTAAAAATTAAAAACAAAAAATGCCATAATAGCTTATGTTTCTCCAAAAGCGCTATAAGTGAGCTTGAACATCGTAAAATACTCTTTACTAAAAGCGTTGACACCAAAACAATAATTTTAAGCACACACCAATAATATGTGCTAGTAAGCTTTCATCAAAGAAAACGAACGCCTGTCGCGCATGGAAGCTCCACAGTAAAAACAACGTGAAATCGCTTACAAAAATTTTCTGAGTGAAAGCTCATGAACCAACACCTGTAGCGCATGAAAGCTCTACAATAAAAAATGACGTGAAATCGTTTTAAAAATTTGTGTGAGTGAAAGCTTTGAAACACAAATGTCACCAAGCATTAGGGCAACAGACACAAAGTAAACGTAAAAATACCGTTAAGTGTGCGAACCTTCATACAAGTGCTATTAAAACTTTCAGCCAAGTGCTATTAGTGCTTTCACCTCTTAAAGCTTTAAGCTCGCAAGCAACTATAATATGGTTACAGCCACAAATTATACATAAAAAATACCACTAGGTGCGCGAACTTTCATACAAGTGCTTTTGGAACTTTCAGCCAAGTGCTATTAGCGCTTTCGTCTCATGAAGCTTTAAGCTTTCAAGCAACTTTAACAGTTTAAAAAAACTGAAAACATGCACGACAATTACAAAATCGCAACACAAATGCATGCAAAGTCGACTAAACGAACTTGCCAAAACGATAGCGCATGCCGTAACTCGCATTTATACGCAACGCCGTCGACGCAAGCTCCGCTTGACATTAATATACCACACGACTCAATCAATACAATTACAGCAACGTTAAGTGACTTAAACGATATGCCGCACTACCGTTATGGCGGTAGTGATGCCTTAGCGTCCACCTTATCCCTGCTGCCGCTCGGACGACGTCGTTGGTTTCAGCGCCAAACTTGCTTACTTTGCATTTTGGCGGCATTCATTTGCGGTCTCTTCCTCGGCATCTTCGTGCCTATGGTGGATTTGACTAATGTATTTTCAAACTTATCAACGGAGCCCGCGTCGCCTGCAGCTATAGTGGGTCAACACATACCGCTCGGCTTAACTGCTTCCGATTGGGAACCGCTGCCTTACGATAAAGTAAAATTAGCAACACCCTTTAATCGCACAACAGCGGCGACGCACCGAGCCAACCTCAAGGAGGTGGCACACAGCCCCTTTAGCGTCGCCTTCATTAGCGAGCGCGAAGGCAGGATTGGTGCGGAGGAAATTTTGAGCGATGGCGCGCATCATGCTGACGATAGACGCGATGCGCGTGTACAGCGCACGGCGGATGCAACACTTGCGCAACCGACAGTGGAGCGTACGGCAAAAATGCTGCACGACTTCGGCGCACCAACTTGGTCGGAGCAACAAGCTTTGGAAAACAACAACATCATGACGAAGAATATACTACAACGACCGAACGCACAGAAGAAACACCAGTCGGCAACACCGACCGCACCGGGCATCATAAAATCCAACATCTATTGGGGTGAGCTGGTAGAGCGCGCGCTGCCACAAGGTTTCAGCGCACAAGACACACGCGATTGGAATGCCTATGTTACGTCCGAAACGGCGGTGCAACGACTAGAGCAGGGCTGCGGACGCATGCAAAATCGGCTGCTCACCTTCCGTGATGGCACACGCGCCTGTGCGCGCTATCGCCAAAACACCGATCAAATACAAGGTGAACTTTTCTCCTTTTACTTGGGCCGCCTATTGAATATGACAAATCTCGCACCCAGCGCCGTGCTCACGGTGAATGTGGAATCCGACAAATGGGCCACCGTTGTGCCTGACATAATGCAAGCACAATGGAAGCAGCAACGGCCAGTAGTGTTGACGCGTTGGCTGCCAAATCTCGAACCAGCCGGCATACCCGAACCCTTTCAACCCATCGATCGTCATCTCAACAAGCAGGATGTATGGAATATAACAGCAGCGCTGACGACGACGACGGCTGACAAAGTCAGCCCTGTTAGCGCGGAAGCTACGGAAAATACTTTAAACCAAGGTGCTCACTCCCTGGATTCGTCCATTAATATATCCATTACGCCAAACTCGTTGGCGCTTGAGCGCCTAGTTGAGCTCGCTCAATGGTCGGACTTGATAGTGTTCGACTATTTGATTGCGAATCTCGATCGTGTCGTCAACAATCTCTACAACTTCCAATGGAACGCTGAAATTATGGCCGCACCGGCGCATAATCTAGCGCGTCAGTCCAACTCGCAGTTACTGATCTTCCTCGACAACGAATCCGGCTTGCTGCATGGTTATCGCTTGCTCAAGAAATACGAGGCCTACCATGGTCTACTATTGAATAACTTGTGCGTCTTTCGTGAGCCCACCATACGCGCTTTGCGACAGCTGCGCGATACTGGCGCGGGTCGTAAACTGCGCGAGATTTTTGAACAAACGGCGAGCGCCGAGGTACGCGATGTGCTGCCGACGTTGCCGGACAAATCAATAAAAATACTAAACGATCGCATTGATCGGGTGCTAGGACAGGTGGATAAGTGCAAGCAAATGATCAGTAACAGCTAGTAACTTATCTGCGACGGCGTTGAAGTCTTTGTGAAAGCCCAAGAGAAACGTTTGCGGTGCTCAATGTAAAAATGTATTCTAAATTAGTTAGGTCTAGAAATTTTAATATTTATATTGCTAGTTATTTGTATGCGTAATTGTTAGGGCATTAAATAATTGAGGCGCTCCGCACAAGTCACTGTAAAGTCATAGCTTTAAGCTCATAAATGTGTATTAGTGTAACTGTAATGTCTTGAAAGCTGTAAGTCCTTACCAAAAGCATCACAAAACGTATATGTTTGTATGTAAATCTGACTGATACAAGTTAAATTATTTATACATATGTACTCAAGTGGTGACTGCGTTGCTGTTAGATTTGCCGCAGCGCATTTTTCCCTAGCTGTGGTGAATTTACTTTAGATATATATTTTAAAATCTATCGCTTGATTTTTTTGTTGCACAAAATGTTGGGTTCTAAAAGTTTTGATATCTTCTTTGAAAAAATGTTAAACAAAACTTATCTACATAAAAAAGGCTTGTGACATGCTTGAAGTCCATATTTTCTTCAAAAGAGATGTAGGATAATCTGGTAGGCCAATAAGCCACGCATGGACCAGTTTCGGTCCTTTGCGATGCCAGATGGAGTTCAGTTACTGGGTCCATGAGAAGTAGTCGTTCCTTAGCATGCCTGCGTTTGACGCGAATTTTAACAGACTCTGTGGCCTCACTATCGATACCTTCTCCAGTGTATCGTATCATATCGTGGGATGATGCTTACAGCCTAGTCTTGCCAATGCGGAACAAGGGCACAAGAGATGCTCCATTGTTTCCCTGGTGTCTTGGTCTAGATATTTCCTGCCGTCTTCTCGATCTGGCAGCTCCATTAATTAAATGTTCTTAAACTCAAGCGCACCTAAAAAAAACTCGCTTCGGATAGCTATTTTCGATTCCGAATTATTAATATTCCTTCGAATAAAGGTTGCAACTTGTTGGATAAAGTTAATCTTCAGAGAAAACTGTGCTATTTTTGATATAGAAAGACTGTTCTTAAAAGTTCTAAGCTACTAGATTTATTAGTTACAATCCAATTATATATTTCAGATTGATGCTAAAAAGTCAGTACAATAATTTATATATATTTTTCTGCTAAAAAATCTCAAAACAAAAATTATTGTTGTTGTTATTATAATAACGTTAAGCAGGCCATTATCTCCAGCAATTTGAAAAGAATTTATTTATCACCGATTTTTATTATTTAAAAATTTTTGGCATAAAAGTTAATTCAAGTTAAGCTTCAGCTCGCTCAAAGTTACAAAACAAAATTAAATTTCCAAACATAACCCTTATTAAACTCTAGTTGAGATTTCAAACAATGCAGCTTATCCAAGTCATCAACCATTTCGTTTAAATTTAGTAAAGTTCCATGCCTACTGAGGATTTTCCGCAATATTTTTATCACAAGTCTAAATTTTTTAATTATTTTTATTTCATTACTCCATCTATCTAAAAAACCAGATCAGTTTATAAACATAAATTAATAATATTTAATAAATATTCTTATATATTTATATATATATGTATATATTATATGTACATATGTATTCAAGTCACAAAGCCACTAGTTTCTAGCATTAAGGATAGGCGTAACGGTTGTAGGTCGAGTTTTGTAAGGCAAATAAAAATGTTTTACGTGTGATTTTGTGAGCAAATTAGTTTATAACAAATAAAGTCTAATCATAAGTTTTTCCTTCTACATATAAATACATATTTATAGACCCGATCATGTCTAAAAAATTGTGATATAATATTTAAGTGCGATTTGTATATGTATGTTAATTTATTTAAATATTAATCTAAATATACAGCGAAAATGAAATAAATACTTACAAAAATGAATATAAATTAATTTTTTTTATAAAGATTATGGGGAAAAAATATTAAAGATTATGCTCCTTCATAGCATCACTATAGATGTAACACATTGTCACTATATTTTGGCTTCATATACGGGTGTATACCATTAGTTCGCCATTGTGCTCTCTTCTACTGATATCCAGAGATCATTTAAATTTTTTTTTTTTATAATTTTATTTAATTAATTATTATTTTTTTTTTTTTTTACATTTTTTTTACATGAAATTAATCTAAGTTAATAGATTAGGGTGACACTTGACCGAGTGTTCGTTTAATTTCTACTATAAAACGTGTTGTTAAGCGAGGAATTATTGAGACAATAAAATCGCATATTATTTGTTTGTTAGTACCATAGTGCTGGCTTACGTCACCATTCTACTCGGTAATTCATCCTACAATGGTCCGCAGTTAAATTTACAAATTTTAATCTCACTTAAGGGGGTATTCCAGTCTAGAAGCATGAATTTCAGGTAATTTTTAAAGTGTCGTAAAAAAAGGCAATTAATATTTTTACTATTAATTTTCTTATTAGTTATTTGTTAATTTTAGAAGAGTAGAGAAAAAATTAAAAACTAAAAAAGTGGAAAATTTCAAAAATGATGAGCTGACGAAGTGGGGGGTCTCTAAAAATTTCCACGTGACCATATCCATGATTTCAACCCTCCTAGTTATCTGAAACCAAAACGAAAAAAAAAGATTATTAATCTAGAATCGCAATGGCCGGAACTACGGAAAAGTGAAAAAAAAAATTTTAACAAAATGGCGACTGCCTTAAAAAGTTTATTTGGATCACTTTTTCTGACTATTTGGAATTTTTTAAAAATAATAAAAATAAAAATTTGGGGATGAGGTTAGTTCCAACCATAGATAAGCCTTTAAAGAAGACTCTATAAAAATTTCAAGTAAATCGGTCCAGTAGAACCTGAGAAATCGTGGGTATCGTTCCGAAAAAGTCAGTTTTGAGAAAAACGCGTTTAAAGTTTCGCATTTCGGCCGAACCAGTTTGGATGACGGGTCAGAAAAATGCCTATATCTCCGAAAATAATTTGAATTTTGAAAAATCCTCTGTACACACATTCTTGAAAAGTTAAACTTTGAAAATATAAAAGAAAAATTTCGATTTTTTTTTTTAATTTCTAGACTAGAATACCCTCTTAAAGGTCTAAATGTAGACTAATTACAATAGCATAACCAATTTTCTGTAGAATTCTTTATAGTTTCGTATTTCTAGGAAATTTTTATTTTCTCATAACTACAATTGTACTTTGAATATGTAGAGCGATGTGGTAGCTACCGTGCTTTCCCAATGAATATATATATTTCATTTCATAAATCTGCTTATTTTTGTATTATGAGCCAACTATTCCCTCGGACTAGTGTACTTCTGCTGCCTCGTCAGCCTTCTTCGTATTTGTATTCAAGGTAAATAAACTTGCGGTCTTCAAATCTGAAAAATATTTGAAAGAAAAACTCGTAAGACCACTACTTGGATATACTCATTGTATAGAAGTATATAATAGATGAGTTTCAAATACCTTCAAAGTCGGAAAGAAGTTTGTGAGAACACAAAACGTTCACTTAAACTAAGATTATAATAGGTCAATTGAAAAGTCTCCGGTTTACCATATATAGTAAAACATATTTTAGTATCAAAATTTCCCTCCAACTTTTCGATATCATTTTTGTAGTACGATTTGTCCTCTGCTTCAAGATAGGCCTCAGTTTCGGCGATCACCTTTTCATTCGACATTTCTTTCCAGCGAGCATTCTGAGGTCTGAAAACAGAAACCGTCGGTGGGAGCCAGACCTGAAAAATACGATAGATGCGGAAGCAATTTGAATCCACGAATTTATGCCTTTGTTTTCACTGACTTTTAACACGATGCGTTGCCTTGGTAAAAGCGCACTTTCTTTTTTTTTTCAAATTCGTCCGTCTTACGGCTTTTTCGTCGTTCAAACTGTTCAGCAACGCTATGTAATAGCCGCGGTTGATGGTCCTTCATTTTTCAATGTATTCAATAAAAATTATTCCAGGCGCATCCCAAAATGCCATAATCTTGCCAGCCGATTGTTGCGATTTTCCACGCTTTGCAGCGGATTCGTCGTATGAAGTTCGTTCGGATGACTGTCGATTGGACTTCGAAGTGAAGTGATGGAGTCATGTTTCATCCATTGTTACATATTGATGCAAAATTTCAGATTTTTATTAGGCTCGAACATCTCCAAACACTGTTTCGAATCACCAATATGACATTGTTTTTGGTCAAAAGTGAGCTCGCTGCACCCATTTTGTTCAGACGTTTCTCATACCCAAATAATCGTGAATGATATGATTTACACATTCAGTTGATATCTTTAGAGTGCTTACTTTCTCTAACAACTTCACTTTATGGGCATCCAAAATTATTTTGTGCACTTTCTTGATGTTTTCATGTTTTCGGTAACATCTTCTTTAGGGCGAACAGTGCAATCATCGTCCTCGGTACTCATTTCGCTTCGTTCAAACTTAGCAAACCACTTTTCAACGGTTGATTTCCCTGGAGCAGAGTCCACTTAATATTGATCAATCCAAACTTTGGCTTCAGCAATATTTTCCTCTCCAGAAGCAATGCTTTATTAACACACCAAATACGTTTTTTTTTTATTAATTTTCTTACAATAACAAAAGCTTCTTCACTCAAAATGATATAATTCACAACCTATTGATCCGACAGCTGTCAAATTTTACACGCGCCTTTTGAAGGTTAGGGCTAACTAAAAAATCCATATGATTAAATTCTAGTAGCGCTATTTATGTGGAAGGCCGGGGACTTTTCTATGGAACTGTCAATTTTCAACGAAATGATTATATAAAGTCTAGTAAAAAAATTAAGTACCTTTGTGACCTGATGTTGGCAAACGGTCCAATTATTGACAGTACAGGTGCGAATTAGAAGTTTAGCCGCAAGGTAGCTATTGATAGTAGTTGATTATCTGCCAATCTAACCAGACGTATAGCAAAACCTTCCAAAAGACAATTCTGGCCTGACCATTATTTGCGTCGCCTCACCGCGATTCGACCATAATCGTTTTTGCTTGACGTTATCATAAGTGCCCATTTTTCATCACTAGTAATCATCCGCTTCAGAAATTGATCGATTTGGTTCCGGTTCACAGCTCGAAATTCGGATTATGAAGTTTTTTTTGGGTTAACTCGTGTCGCATCCGTACATCAAGCCTCTTTTTTTATTCAGCTTTATATTAGGTTGTCAAATATCTCCATTCTACCTTTTTGTCTTTTGAATTTCGCAGCTATGTATAAAGCGCTACAGAGCTCGTATCTCGTACTATATATCTTTGAAAGGTCTTGACATAACCTACAAAACGAAGCTATGCATGATTAGTTTGGATAATGCGTTCAACAGTTATAGACGTGTAAACATGGAGTTCACTAACGCCGAAATTCGCGCTATTAAAGTTTCCCTTCGTTAAAGGCAGATTAATCTAATTTTTTTGGGGGGATAGGACTCTATCACTTCGAACTGCGGATGAATGATTTCGACGATTCAGAGCGGGTGAAAACGACACCATGGATAAGTCACCCGGCGGAGGACCTGTGACGACGAATACCGACATCACTCGAAACTGGATCCTTCATCACGACAACGCGCCGTGCCACATCGTCCTCAGCGTGTCCCAGTATTTGGCCTCTAAAGGGATAGCCGTGTTGCAACAGCCGCCTTATTCGCCCGACATGTCACCCTGTGACTTTTTTTCCTAAAACAAAATCAGTGGTCAAAGGAACCCATTTTGAGTCGATTACGGACATCCAGGCGGCCGTGACAAGGGTACTCGCGGACATCGCAGTCGAAGCATTCCAGAAATGTTACGAAGCATGGAAAACGCGCTGGAATCGCTGTATAGCTGCTCAAGGGGACTATGGACTATTTGAAGGGGATGGCAGAGTTGTAGAATAATTTTCAAATATACGGTTTTTATGGAATCAGTCTCATTACTTAATTGTCATGCCAAAGAAGAAGTTTTTTAATAAGTAAACCAGAACCTTAACATACAGATAGTTGCTTACTAGCCATTGAATACAACATAGTCGTCATCTCGATAAACTAGTAAAATTGCTTGTTTTTTCGATTCATAACTCTGCTTTTATTACATTTATAATTTAATTTTAAATAAAACACAAAGTTTATGATTTATCAATATTTACTTTCCGCCTTCAAAGTAAACCCCATTCGATGTAATAAACTTATGCCAACGATTTTTCCAGTCCTCGAAACACTTTCATAAACATTTTTTGGGATAGCCTTCAGCTCCTTCAGAAAATTTTGTTTTATCTCTTCGATAGACTGAAAATGGGTCCCACGGAGCGTCAACTTCAGTTAGGGGAACAAAAACAAAAATCACACGGAGCCAAAACTGGTGAATACGGTGGTTGATCGATGGTATTCATTGCGTTTTTGGCTTTAAATTCGTTTACAATCGTACTCTTTTTTTGTATAAAGTACAGCTTTATGGATATCCAAAATATCCACTAAACTCATTCGAACGGACTCGCGAAGGAAGTCGAGCTCTCTTGCCATCACTCTAGCACTTGCCTGACAAATTTTTAAGCACCATATCCTTCATTGGTTTTAGTATTTTCATCAGTTGAAGAGGTCGAAGGTCGTTCAGAACGAGGCATGTCTTCAACGCTCTCGAACGTCTTTGAGGGCTTTGTACCACTACTAGGTTGGTGTCTTTGATAAAACTGAATCACCGTAAGCCTTTTCCAACATTCTCAACGATTCCTCATACCAAATTTGGTTAGAAATACAAAATTTGCGACAAATTCTTTGTTCGATGTATTTATTCATTATAAGAGATTTTCTGGAGAATTTATTTGCTTATTACACAGTACAACAGCTAATATGGGGGGTGAGAAATTCCAAGTCAGGGTGATGGTACTAGGTCAGTATAGTGAAACCCTCGAAGGGTTTGGCGTTCGTATGTGTCAGTTTTTTTTATGACCTTTTAAATTTTTTCCTTATCTTGATGTTTTTTCGCTTAGTTGTAACATTTGGCACAAATGTAGTTTAACATAACTCGCGAACCACTTGTCCGATTTTGATGAAACAAATTTAGAAAAATTAAGAATTACAGTTTCTCTAATCCGTTTCTATACCGTTTTCCGATATGTGCAACACTTTCGAAGTTAAAAATGAAATGAAGGGAAAAAAGTATTTTTTTACTAAAAATTTAATTTTTTTTTTATTTTTTATTTTTTTATATTATTTTTTTTTTTATTATTTTACATATTATTTTCAGTAGCTTTGGAAATCTTAGAAAGTTCTAATAAAGAATCTGACTGATATGCAGAATCCTCTAGCGAAAGGCATTTAAAAAATTTTACTTTACACACTTAGAAAATGTCTGCTGTCAACAGTTACCATTGAATCTCTCCTTCACCGTTCAATATGTGACCGTCTCATTGTTCCAGCAACATTTTAATAATTCAGTTTCAAATTCAGACCACTCGATTTCGACTTTTTCTGTGTTCCACTTGCCCTTTGTTGAAGGTATTAACTGTATTTCTCAGTTTAAATAGAACTGTATAATTTTTCTCTTTTTCTTCTCAACGACACTTCGTACGCCTCTGCTTTTCTTTACATTCTTATTCAACACGCGGCATTATTAAGTCTTTTCATTTTTAAATGTCTTTGCGCGACCGGCTTTTGACTATAATCATTTCTAAATAGTACAACAAATCATCATTTTGGCAATTATGAACGCGCTCATATGCATTTCATAAATGAAGCGCATACATTAAGCCGGTTACAGACTACAGGCATAGCAGTAACGTTCGCCATATTTTTCCACGCGCTTTCTTCACACATACATACATGTACATGCTCGTATGTATGTATGTATATAATTAATACATATAATAATTTACTGAAATTTATTTCTGATTTTGTATTTCTTGCCACGCCGCGCAGCGTTTTGCCATTGTTCTCGCCCGCCTTAATGGCACAATCAATAACACTTCCACCTAGTCGCGACCCCACACCGAGTTAATGTTTTATTTTGGGTTTTCGAAATGTTGTAGGCCACTTGCCGCTGCCAAATGTCGGGTTATGTGTTACTTATTGAGTTAAGTGAATATAAATTACAAGTTAATGCAAATTAAGCAAATTATCCAAAAGCGATTGATTTAGATCAATAATTTTTGTATGCCATTGGTGAGCAAATTGAGTTGGAAAAACAAAAGCGGAATTTTATTTCTTCAAGATATGTGTATAAGAAACATATAAATTGTAATATGATCGCCTTTATGTTTGAAACTGTTTAAAGTTAAAGTTATGGTAGTCTTTTGTTTCTTCTTTTTGGAACTTTGCCATTTTGGCAATTTAAGCTCCTCTGACGTTAGCGCAAATTTTTTATGTTTGGTGTATAATGGCTACATTCTAAATGATCGGTTTAGAATGGAAAATTTTTACCATAAAATTCACATATTGAAAGACTGGCTTTTTCGGCGCAGGGTCTAAATTCCGAAGGCAATTTTCGACCAACAGCATATGGTTTTTTCTAAATATTAACCAAGTGTTTCTTATCAAGACTCCTGGAACATATGTAATGTCTAGAATCAGTACATACTACATGTACGACGCTCAATTCCCCTGAATACTTTAAGGCGTATACCATAGTTTCTTAAAATACCAGCAAAAATAATTCTTAGCTCCGAGTTCTGAATCCATTGAAGTGAGCTCGAGAAATGATTTGAGATCTCAAGCTGCAGTTTACACACGGATAATTTTTTTATAGTACTCGCCGGGGAAAGCAGAGAGAAACCACCATTGCGTTGAAAATACCAGGTGGATAAGGAGCTGGCTGTACTTAAAGGAAGAAAAGAAAAGGAAGAACGACTGAGGCGCTGTTGCAAACTCGGCTTTAACCGCATTAGCGGCGTTTTTCGCCAATAAAGAATAAGAAGATACTTGTTAGGTGGAAATTCTTAGATACAATCAGCAATGTGACGGACAATGTTCAAGGGTTCACACAACTATGGGCGATATCCGCCAACCTAAAGCTAAATATCGATAAAACTGACATCGTACTCTTTACAAGGAGGTACAAAATACCATCATGGAAACCCTGCGAGGTATATCATGTACCTCGACGTAATTTTGGACAGCAAACTGATATGGAAGCTCAATGTGGAAAAGAGAGTGAAATAGGCCAGTGGCGCCTTATACGCATCTAAGTAAATGCTAGGATCTACTTAGGACCTGTCAGCTGGTGTCATGCAGGGGTCTTACTGTACAGTGCTCTGGTGTAATGAATCGCTATGAACAAAATCTCATACAGGAAATCGATGGAGCAGATACAATGACTCACTGTTCTCTGCATAACGAGCGCACCAGGAACCACTCCAACGTCTGCTCTAGAAAGGTTACTCAACCTACCACCAATCGATTTTTTAATGGAAAGCTCTGCGGCAAAATAAACTGCAAGATTGGCATTATTAGGTGAATTCTATACAATCACCTTCGAAGTCTAGTGGCCAAATTAGACCAAATACCCACACGCTTTATCTGAGAGAGAAGGTTGCAGATCACCATGGCGTAGGAGCTTGCGAGTGGGAATCGGAATATAACTCAGATCTGGATCTTAGGCGACATTTTAAGCTTCCGGATTTCTGCATTATCTGATATGCAGGTCTTTGCAGTTGGCTAACTAAGACAATAATCTCACATCGCATTACGTCGGAGATGTAGCGGCTGACGGAAAGCGGCTGCATATATACCGGATTTCAGACCACAAACGAACTCCGGGAAACAGTTGATGAAATTGCCAAAAGTGCCATCCGTCTGGCTACCGAACCTGTACGGTAAATACGGAAGTGACTAAAAAACCGATCAGGACGAGAGGGAATGCTTCAGTACATGCAGGGTCGCCAAAATCATATGCAAGAGCTCCTTCAAAAAACTTGCTTGCTTCTTACTCACACAGTCTCGAAAGAACTGCCGGATGACTGTTGGTCTCTTAGGAGGTCACAACATACTGGCATAATGTGTGAGCCGGATATGCATGAGTGCTAACGATACAGGCAAAAATGCAGTGAAGTTGAAGAGAGACGCTGGAACACCGAATATGCTTGTGTCCAGCCTTATCTGGGAATTGTCTTAGATATCTAGGAATTTCGCAGTTGAAGGATGAAGTATCATAATTCGATATCAAGTCGCTCTTACAGTTCGCAAAAGCGTTGATATCTTTTATGAGGAATACTTCACCTCAAACTGAACTGAACTTCCATCTGTCATTTCTAATCATCAGTAAGTCTATGTATGGCGTGATAGCCGGCCAGTATAACTTAACCTAACCTAATTGATTTACTAACCTTTAAAAGCAATGTGTGTCCAACAATTGTCCGATAGCAGTGGAATTTATACACCTGCTTTTGGAAGGTCAGATTCTAATTACGAACCATATGGAGAAATGGAGACCTCTCAGAAACGATGCGAACGTCCACTACTGCATAAATAATCGGATAGTTTTTTCTTCTGATCTAATAGTCTGAAAACTGTACTTGATCGCTTTTAAAAGAGCCTGAAACCAAATGTAGGTTGGAGTGTCAATCCAATGACTGATTAAATTTGAGATAAGTGATTTAGCAAACAAAAATTCTTCGGTGAAAAAATGGGTGTTCAAAGCTACGGCCTACGGACTTTTATGTACAATATTTTTCTAGGGTTAATCATAAAAAATTAGGGGTCTCAGTATGGTTGGTAATTGAGAATATATTTCGTGGACTTCAACTCTAAACCCACAGTTCACTTCAAGGCCCACTGAGAATAGCACTGATTGTTTATTTTATTTGTTGAGCCTATAACCTGTATTTTACTTTCAACCGCTTTGACCTGTGATCCAACCCAAATAAATTCATAATATTATTAGACCGACTTGTAACCGGGAAGTCAAACAAATAAGCCAATAAAGTAGTCGCACCTGTCAAGGGTTAATAAAATACATTCACACACACGCACACACGACGAGACACATTTCAGTGTCACCAAAAATATTTCTAAATATGGGGAGCCGGCAATTTGACTCGCCGCCTCTGCTGCTGTCAGTCCAGTCACTCAACTCTTGTCAGTCAAGATTTTATCACCGTTTCTTGTATTTGTTGTGTGTGCTTTTGCTTCATTTACTTTTCTTTGCCGGCGCTTAACATTTGCGCCGACTACCGCGACGACTCTTCTGATTGGTCCATTTAGAAGCCATACCAAGTAGCACATATTATATATACATATGTATGTTTGTATGCATGTAAGAAGGTTGAATTCTTTTCGACGAAATGATTGGACTGCCAGTGACTTAACGATGTTGAACTTTGATTGTCTTGTTGCTTTTGCCACTGTTGTGCTGCTGTTTTTGTTGCTTTTTATTTGGGCTTTTGCCGTTGGCGGGCCAAGGCTTAACATTATACTGGTCATGGTGTATAAATATTACCTAATAAGAAGATACATTGTACGCGATTAGAGATTGCACAGAGACGCACACATACTAGACAAGCTGAGTTAGATGGACTGACTATAGTTTGTAGTGATTATGCAGAATGACTAAGCAAACAAGTGCATATATTTGAAAAATATGATTTAATGACAAAATTCAGCCATTAAAGAAGCCATGTTGGCTCTTTGATAAAGCTTAACTCAATAATTGAAAGAAATCGTGGCGGGCGCAGAACCAGCTCGAGAACATACTTCAATATTGAGTTACTTATTTGTTGCAAAGTGTTATAAAGAGTAAACCATTTCGAAATCCGCCACTTAAAAAAAAACAACACACAAAATCTTCATATTTAGTGGGGAATGTTTATTAACATTCGCGAACATATTTTTTGGGATTTAGTTTTTGAAGATTATCTCTTTCAAATGTTGGCCGCGGCTCCGTCTCAGATGGTCCATCCGTTGAGTCCAATTTTCGATGACTCGTTCGAGTATTTCGATTGGTAACTGGCGAATAACACGCTGGATGTTTTGCTCCAAGGCCTGAAGCGAAGCAGGATTGACCGCATAGACTTTAGACTTCACATCTCCCCACAGAAAAGAGTCTAACAGTGTGATATCACACGATCTTGATGGCCAATAGACAGACCAAAAACGTGAAATTATCTGCTCACCAAAAGGTCATCTCAATAAATCCATTTATTAGTGAGATGTGTGGTAAGTGGCATCATCTTGTTGAAACCAAATGTCGCTGAGGTGACGAGCTTCAACTTCAGGCATCAAAGAGTCGGTTTTCATGGCGCGATAACGGTCGCCATTGACGGTTACGTTCTCACCGGCATTTTTTTTGGAAGAAATATGAACCGATGATTTCACCTGCCCCTAAACCACACCTAACCGTTGTTTTTCCGGATGAAATAGCAGCTCTTGAATAACTTCAGGTCGTTCTTCGTCCCAAATATGCCAATGTTGCTTATTTATTTACTTTAAATGAACAATGTCACACAACGTCCGGTACGTCCTACCTTTGTCCTTTGCCACCACTGTTAATATTCTAAAATTTGCTTCTGTAGTAAAGGTGATCTTTTTTATGCTCTCAAAGAGTCAAGTACCAATATTATCTCTACCCAAGGGACACGATGATGAAGAATCATCGTGAATCGGACAATGATTAGATATTCCTATGCTTAAAAGATAGCACAAATTAGAAAACCTACAAGAGATCGTCGCTGGCACTGAGTTCTATCGCCTCTGAATACATTTCAACTACTGATTGAAGCGCTTATTTGCGCTGGAGTTCTACTAAACAGAACCCATTTTTCTAACAAAAGAAGCAGTTAAACATTCGGGTATGTTTTAAGTACTGATTGCCTATACTTATAACAGAAAGAACATTCCAATTTTTTCCAAAATAGTATAGCACGCAAGATGTTGTAGGACTGATATGAAATCCAGTTACTGACGTCTAGATATCACCTGATCTATTGGGAAGAGTTAGAAACATGAAGAAGGCGATCAAGATCTCATTCGAAGCTGGATTTATTTCCAGTAACAGAACGGTTATTATGACTAATATTTCTCTAGTCATTCAAGCCGAAATCAAAATAGCAGTAGATTTAAACAGTTCACCCTTTTTTTATTAACTTTCTCGACACAAGGTTAAAGATATTGAATATGTGATAAAGTTGAAAGTTCTTTTCCATATTTACGTTCTAGATAATTTTTCTTACAATCGTATGAGTTTTGTGAAATTTATATTTTCAAAAACTCAAAAGTACCAAAACTTAGACAACTCTTTTCCAGGCTGAAGGAGCCTAAAGGTGAATGGCATTTTTTCTCAGATGTTCTCTAAGACATAACAGGTCTTATAGATTCAGTTATTGTAATCTTGGAAACGTTATTTGTTAACCTCCGACGACATTTGGCACAATTAAAATTGCACTTCCTACTGGCTCCTCACCTCGTTAGAAGCCCAGCCGGAATATTATCGGTGGCCGCATTTCTAACCAATTTTCGTGGGCGGAACCCCATTGCGAATGTTGGAAAAGGCTTTATCAAAAAAAAAAAAAAAAAAAAAAGCCTAGAAGTGGTAAACAGTCTTCAAAGACGGTCGAGAGATCGTTGAAGACATGCTTCGTTTTAGACGACCTCCGACATCTGCAACTAATGAAAATATTCAAAAGTGAAAAATATGTTACTTAAAACTCGTCAGGCAAGTGTTACAGAGATGGCAAGAGAACTCGAAATCTCTCGTGAGTCCGCTCTGGTATGAAATGCGTTCTTGTTCGACTCGCCCGGATAAAGCTGATTTTTTTTTTTTTTTCAAAAAAGAGTATCGTAAAGGGTCTCTTTGGACATGCTTGATGTGCGAATTCTGATCCCACATTCATGGAGAGCATTATACCTGCCGATGAGACATGGATTTATGAGTTTGATGAGCAAACAAGCCAACAATCATCGGAATGGAGGAGTGGAGCCGAAATCAAAATGAACCAGGCCAAAGCCGCTTAAAAAACAAGATGATGCCATTATTCTTTTCGATATTCGTGGTTTGGTGTATCAGAAATTTGTTCCGGAGGGATAGACGGTCAATAAAGAAAAAAAAAAAAATAGAACAGTTGACCGTATTGAGGCATTTGCGTGAGAACATCCGCCGAAATTGGTCGGAATTGTGGAAGAACAATTCATGAATTTTACACGATGACAATGCACAATCGCATCGAGTGACGATTGTGACCGGATTTAAAGCCAAAAACGCAAAGCCTAATACCACAGATTTCGGTTCGTGTGATTTTCTCTTGTTCCCCAAACTGGCATCGCCGCTCCGTGGACCCCGTTTTCGGTCGATCGCAGAGATAAAACAAAATTCACTGAAGGATTCAGCTCCCATCCCAAACAGTGCTTATGAAAAGTGTTTCGAGAACTGGAAAAATAGTTGGCATAAGTGTATTTTATCTGGTGGAGATTACTTTGAAGGCAACAAAATAAATATTGATGAATAATTGAACCTTTTGCGTGTATTTACAATTTCCGTGTACTTTTTCACAATGTGTATAAATGATCAGTGCGATGAACCCAGTTGTTTAGTCAAGTTCGTCAGTCTGTCTGGTTGTAGCGAGCTAGTCCCTCAGTTTTGGGAAATCAAACTGAAATTTTCAACACGTTCTTTTCTCCCTAAGATGCTATTGGACCACCATAGCATCTTGCAGTCGAACAAACTGATCGACCAAACTCAAGCCTCCATTTGGAAAACTCTTATATTTGGCAAGATTTCTTCACGAAATTTGTCACAGTTTACTTTCTTAGTCAAGGTTATAATCTTCGAATAAATTGTTCAGATCGGACAAGTATAATATATAGCTGTCATACAAACTGAGCGATCAAAGTCAAAATTAAAATATTAGTTGCACATAAACCTCTATACCCTGACTTCACCTCCAGAGTCAGCTACAATATTCATAATACTTGGCGATAATGGCGTCATATTTTCTCTGCTGCACAGTACTTAAAAAAAGTAAACCTACTTTACCAAGCTTGTTTTCATTTCAAATTGAAAGCCGGAAAAATTGACTTGCCGAGCGACCAGTTGTTTCTTTCCCTTTTGCGCGCTGATTATTACTATAATTTTTTATAACGAAATAGCCATAAAAAATTACTTTCTTTGCAACAACTGACAGCGCCATAAAAATTACAAAAAATTCCACACGAGTGTGAGTCGAGAAACCCTCAGAGCAGTACAACGCCTTACTTTAATACCGCAACCGGGCGCTCCGCTCCACTTAGACAAGTCTAGAAGGAAGAATCTCATTATTTCGCTTAATACCATAAGTACATACATATGTACGTTGTAGGCACATCTGTACCAGTGTGTAAACGGTATTAAAAAAATTACTTGTTTATTGCATACTTACAAACACACACCAGCGCACCTGCATATATGTATATACGCGATATGTAAGTGAGCAGCGCGCATATGCTACATCATATCCATAATCAACAAATTGCGCGTACAACAGACATACACACACACTCATCTCAATCACCACAGTTATTCGCGTTAACATAACTGCCAACAATGATGTGAATAACGCTGTCTACACCGGTCTCCGCACACATACATACATACATAGAGACATGCATACGCTGATGATAGAGCTGCGCGCACGTTGCAGTGATCACACAGTCGGTGGATTGATGTAATGGCGGTAATGGCGGCGTTGACCACAACCTCTTTCGCTGACTGGCGCTGTCAAGGCGACAAAGTGGCCGCGGCCAACGCGGCTAATTGCGCTAATATCGAGCGCGGCGGCAGCCAATCGCAAGCACTGGCAGCGTTGGAAAATGCAAAAACTACAATAACATAATGGACAAATTGCACACGCTCGCAAATCGCCACTGCCACTGCCACTGCCATGCCACAGCTGCATATATACATATGTATGTATGCAGCGAAGCGCGTCAGTAGTTGTAAAACATGGTTGCTGCGCGCCGCTTAATTATGCATTTATGAACAGAAACCGCGGCGATGGCAGCTGACTAGAACGCAGCGAAAACAAAAGCAAGAAAAAAAAAACGGCGAAGGAAAATTCAAGTCAACTCAAGTTGGGAGCTAGCCGGTAGACAGCGCGCAAACAGCAGCACCGACCAGCTGCCTGTTGAAGAAGCATATAAAAGTAATAATAAGAATAATGAGAGAAAAAAAGCAGCGCATGAAGCAAGTGAAGTGGAAAAGGCAAAATGACGAAGACAAAGTGGGAATCTAGCAGCGATTATAAAAATTGCAGCAACGCGCGGTGGCGCACTCGCGTCTTAAATGCGCTTAAGTAGTTGCATACGCGCATGCTGGTGGCACAAGCAGCTTACAGGCAGACGCGTCCAACTCTGCAGAGGCAGTCGCTTATAGAAAAGCGCGCTTGTCCGCATGTAATCTTATGTACTTATGTGTAAAAAGAAAGATAGGCGCGTGTGTTTGTGCGCGCGTACGAGCAATTTCGCCAGCCAACCAACCAACCACGGTGCAGCAAAAGTTCTCCAGCGACAGGTGGTTGAAGTGCTGATGACTGACGACAGGGCGGATATCGTTGCGGCCATTTTATCAACGCTGACATCGTCGTGTCTTTTTTTGCGCTACTGCTGGCTGTGTGGCTTCTTTTTTGACTAATGGCCGGTTAGGAGTGTTGGCAGTTGCACTATTCATAGATTTCAGCGGGATTAAGTTGTAGATAACTTGGATATAGGTTTCAAAACATTTGATTTCTTTTAAAAATTCAGCGAATTTTTTTATCTCTTCGATCGCGTGAAAACTGGTTCCGCGGTGCAGCAATTTTAGATTACACGAACTCAAATCTGGTTGATCGATGGAAGAAAAACAGTGAGCATCATCGTGTTTTTTGAGCGGCTCGTTTTTCCTCCCTGAATCCGATGTTCACTTGTTTGCATGTCAAACTCATAAACCCATTATCGGCAGTTATAATGCTCTCTATGAATGTGAGATCGGAATGCGCACGATCAAGCTTGTCCAGAGAGACCTGCTTACGGTACTATTTTTGAAAAAAAAATCACCTTTTTTCGGGACGAGTCGAGTAAGAACGGGTTTTGTACCCAAAATATCCACCAAAATCATTCGAACTAACTGAGGTGTACCGACTTAAGTTGCTGCGGTAAACAAACAGTTCGCTGATATTTGGCATTGTAATTAAGGACAGTCCTGCTAACCTAGAAAAGTACAGTGTTTTGAAGGAACATTTATTTTTACAATTTTTATTTTATTGAAGACTCCTAGAATTTTTTTTAATTCGTATTGATTATATTTGCACACATTGGCTCTGTGGTCAATGCACCGCATATTGTGATCTTTCAATCTTTTGTTGCAAAGTTTGTCTTACGATTTATCTTTTGCTTCCAAATACGCCTCAGTCTGGTAGAATTCGTTCCAGAGTATTTTATCTTTAGGTGTTCGAACATCGCTGGGGCCCAATTCGGAGCATATTTTTAAGTGTAGATACAATTCGAAGCTCGTTCATGCAATTTGGTTATACTTTACGGTGTTTCGTGAAACAAAAAATTTACCTCAAAATTGTATGGTTTTCAGCAATTTTCATCAATATTGTCTAATATCGCCCAACTTTAGCTGACTATTAGGTTAGGTTAGTTTGGTAGGCCAATCAGACACGCATAGACCAGTTCTGGTCCTTTACGATACCAGAAGGAGTTCAGTAATTGGTCTATGAGGAGTAGTCTTTCTTTAGGATGCTTATACTTGATGCGAATTTTAACAGACTCTGTGACATCACTAACAATACTTCTGTCAGTGTGTCATAACGTGCGGGGCCTCCAGATACTTACAGCGTAGTTTTGCCAATGCCGCACAAGTCCACAAGAGATTATCCTTTGTCCTTGGTACCTTGCTCTAGACATTTTCTGCAGTCTTACCGATCTGTCAGTCCCATTTTGCCGGTCTGTGTTGCCACCAGGCAGTGACCAGTTAGTATTTCGATCATGTTCCTACAGTCTCTTCCATTGAGTGCCAGTAGGAACTTTATGTACTTCCGATCTACCGTTTTGCACATGACTTTTACAGTTTTGCACCGAGGTAACTCGTTCCATCGTGTTTTGATTTTCTGTACTATGCTTCTGTCCTATCCTATCCTGTCGTATAGACAATGCATGTGTTTCGCAATATTGATCACGTTTTCAGGTGTTAGTCGTACACCATTCTTGGCAATATCGTCCACTACCTCTTTGCCCACAATGCCTTTGTGAACAGCCACCCACTAGAAGTGAAGTTGCTTGCTTCTGGCAACACTTTCCACTGCTGCCCTGCTTCCCAAAACACTTTTGGCCGGTATGCGATATGAAGTTGGTGCCTTGATTCCTGCTTGGCTGTCTACGTATATGTTGACTCTGGAATTGCCAGCAGTTGCATTAAAGGCTACCTCTGCAGCTTTCGCAATGACAAATGTCTCAGCTTGAAATATACTTGAGGTCGGGCAACTTAAAAGGTTGCATTATGCCTACCTCTAGACAGTATAGCTGACTATTGCATTCCACGATTCATCCCGTGCATTCCTGAGTAAAATAATGGACCCCTGTTTTTACTTTTGTCATATTTCGAAGCAAAAGCTTGGTTTTATAACGATTAGACATCTCCAACCTTTGCATAAAATCAATAACTTTTTTTTGTTGTCGAATGTATGTATGCTCGTGCGGAACCAACTTTGGGGAGATTTTTTGCATAACCAAGTATTAAGGCACGATATATACACAGCCGAAAGCCTATGATGCTAGCGCTGCGTACTTTAGTTTGTATAATAATTTGTTATTATGTAAGCTTTAATAAAATAAAAAAAAAAATATCCACACATCCTTTCATATTTTTAAAGTATTAGTCACCTCAAACAACTTTATTTTGAGCCCTCCAATTTGATTTGAAGGTTTTTGTTTCGTCCACAAAATTCTCTTTTGGACTTGTCTTTTGGACGATGTCCTTAACGTTCACATGGGTTGTGCGAAATTTAACTGGTGCTTAGCCCGGATAGCGCAGACAAACTTTTGGAATGAAGAGGGAGATTTTCATTGTGGAAAACAAGACATGAACAGGACAGTCTAGAAATCTCCACGTTTAATCTTTATTAAGACCTTCCACATGATTTTTCGAAAATTTTCGGAAAACAGCTTGAGAATAATGAGCCAAATAATTTTTTTTACTAAGGTATGCAATAATAATAAAAACAAAAGCAGATTCAATATTTTTATGAATAAATTCGTAGCTTGAAAACATCATGAAAATTTCGTAATATATATATATACAGGGCTAAAATTTGTTTCTATTTATTGATTATTTGAATCCTCAGTTAAGGGGTTACATGGGTTTCCTCGGGCAAAAAACGGCGTTTTTTCAATAATTTTTTTTACATATAAAAAATTAAATATTTTAATAATTTTTTTTTTTATTTAATAAACTCATATTTAATAAACATTTTGTAAAATTTTCAAAAAAAAAATATCAAAATGGTAGTCATTACGACGCCATTTCCGGCAGTCCCTCGGAAAAAAGGTGCATCCGCGTTGTCAGCAGAACTTCTTTCAGGATCATTCAAAATAAAAATAAAAAATACGTGTTTTAGTAAAGACAATAAACTAGGTATTGGACTAAGGAAACAAAAAAAAAATGAAAATTGTATTTTTGGCAGACGTTTTTATAAAAAAATGCAAATTTCGATGAAAATTTCTCGACATTTTTGTTTTTTTTTTGTAAATAGTTGTAATTAAAAAAAATCCTTCGCTCAAGACCTTGTAAATGATATCTCGAAGACCTGTGTAAAATTTCATCAAGATCGGTTGAGTAGTTCGCGAGAAATCTTGGCAACCGACTTTGAAAACATAGTTTTGAGAAAAACGCGTTTAAAGTTTTACCTACTGCGCCCTCAGCCTATCTATACCTGACTTCGAGCGTCCAATTTTCAAGGCTGAATCTCTGAAACTATTAGTCGGATCAACTTGAAAATTTAGGACAATATTCTAGAGATTTTATAGAATTTAATAAGACAAAAAAATTTTCGATTTTTTGAAACTGTGAAACCCATGTAACCCCTTAGTTAACCTATAGAACTTATAGTATTATCTTGACATTCTTTGTATGTCCCGGTACAAAATTAGACAAAAACCACGCCTACTTCCCACATCAGACTATTTAAAATTCCATCTGATTCTTTCACTTTCTAGTATACAAGTCAAGAATCACTTGTCCGGATAAAACTTTGCACAAATAGAACTTCAAAGGTATTTCATCTCACGCCCAAATATTGCCTTGTAACTTTTCACCACCGAGACACCAAATAAGTGAAACTTAATGTGTACAGTTACTTTTTGCCGAAAATATCGGACAATATGTGAGGTTTATTATTGAAAGTCGGGGTGAATGTTTCTTTGATAATAATCTAAACTTTTGTCAAAAATTTGAATTGGTTCAAGATTTCCATTAGCCCTCTTATGTACTTAATATAAAAAGCAAGTTTCAAAAGTAAAAAATGTTCGGTTACACCCGAACTTAGCCCTTCTTTAATTGTTTTATATATTTTTGCTGTCCATATAGTTTTGGTTGGTTTTTTTTCTCAACTTTCTGTATTCATATTCGACAATATCAAATTTTCTTATGAATGAAAACACTTGTTCAAAACTGCACTTGCATCGTTAGCCATTATCGGAGAAAATCTCCGACCACAAGCGCACATGCTCAAGATGCAATATGTAGAGATTACTTTTGTCCCTTGAACCTGTTTCGATTTGCATTTCTTAGCCATTAAAATTCTTAATATTTCCATGCATTCTTAAGTTGGCTCTTCCGTTTTTTGTTTTGTTGTTCTGCGTCGCCGTTAAACAATTGTGCACCGCATGGCAGTTGGTTGACATTCTCATTTCGATTATTTCTTCAACTTTTCAAACCATTTCCTACAACAGTCATCAATAACGCTTTTCATATGTTAATGAGCGCTTCTCGGCGCGTAAACAAATTACAAACAACCCATGAAACCTCTTCTCTCTCTATTCAATAACGGACATAACTAATGGGCTTAACATTTGTTTGGTCACCACACCATTGGACGCACCTCAATTGGTTGGTGGGTTGTTTGGTTGGTAACGCGTTGGTATTTTGACGAAATCCAACTTGTTGCTGTTGAAGAATTCATAATTTCGGCGTGTCTTCTTTAGGTTTTAACGTGGCATGAGAGATTTAAATAATTAATCATAGTCTATTGTACCTGTTTTAATACAAAAGAATTATTTCGAAATTTACCTTAAAGTAGCTAGCTTAAATGGAAAGTGAAAAATGCGATTTACGAATTCTGGGTTTAACAATTCACTTCGGCTGAGCAACAAACACTACTTGTGTTGGTGAATCCACCAGTTGCTTAATTTTATAATTAGTGTGTGTGAAGGTTTTGATTTAGTCATAATAAAACATTTTCCATATTTCATATCTCCACTGAATTTAAATCCCATAAATTTTTGCATTATGACAAAAGCTGCTTTGAGACAGGTGTCAAGTGTAATATATCCACTCCAAATACGCATTTGGTTTTGAAAACATTGTTTTTATAATTTTTCGTTCTTCTTTGTTTGGATTATTGATTGTGAAATAATTACTAATTTTTCAAGCAAAATACTTTGTTTCTACGGATCATTCTGAACATTTTTACTTAAGAGACTATAGGTCTAAAACCGGTTTTGAGTCAGCGACTTTTAGGCTGTGGCAACCTCGAAGTCATTACCCGGTGTGTTGTCATGGTAGATAAATGGTTTTTTCTGCTCCAAATGGAAAGCTTTTCTCTGCACTTTGGCGTCAAATCAGCCTGATAATTCTGCTTAACAGAGCTCTCATAGCTTTTTCTCTTTCCCTGGTGAATCGACTTAGATCCCGCCCTGAAAATCTTAGTAAGGAAAATGAAAGCCTTCAATTTTGCAGCTGATTAGATAGTCTTGCTCTTGTACCGAGCTAGTACGCTAAGTAGTTGGAATCAACTGCTTCAAATGGTCTTTATACTCAGGTGTGTACCATTACAAAGGTCACCTAACAATGTGTAATATTTTTCGGATTGCGTTCAATTAGCGTCAAACAATGTTGTGCTGGGCTGTGCTGTGGTCTCACGGGTGCATTTCTCGCCTGGAGTGAACAAACGCGACAGTCATCACACTGATAGCAATTTCGAGGCCAATATTTCTAGCACCAACCGACGTTGAGCCAAGTTGCAACTCGTTTCATCAAATATTAACGGTCGCCATCGAAGGAAAAGGGCCTGTATTTGGGAACTCTTTCATTTTACTCAACGATTTCCCTTGCCAAAACTGACCAATATTGTTCTCTTCCAATTTGTTCTAAAATCTGCGGACATGTTCTACGATACTGATCCGTCTGAAATTTCGATAGAAGTCGTCTACAGCTTCGATCTTGCGATAGTTGGGTCATCGGTCATTAAGGATTTTGGATCGCCATCGTGATCTCTACGTCAACTACTAATAGCCCATTGTTTGTTTAAAGTCAGGACTCAGAAAGCTTGTAAAGCCCACATAATTTCAAATCGTTGTAGGAAAGCAGTAATCCAAAAGCTATTTATCGGCGATATGTCGCTACCAATCGTCCAGTTTTAAGCGTGTTGGAAGAAGACAGAGTAAAATTAGAGAGGACAAGTTGTTTCGAGATAAATAATCAACATCGACTGTTTACTCATCTCCGCAACGCTTGTACGTGGGTAGTAAAATATTAAAGATGCCTCGCATCATACGTAGAAAATCAATCAGATAACTATATGATCGCATACAAAGCAACCCATTCGACCCAATATGGGAATAACGACAATTATTTAGCTGCCTATTTACAAGACATAGTTTATGCAGACATCACGGGGGCGATCCGAAATTTTTCCACTATCGTAAGATCAAAGTACGAAAATTCAGTGGCTACGACTATTGAAATTTCGGGTTGATCGATCCCGTAGGACGTGGCCACGGTTTGAAAAAATGAAAAAAGAGAAATATTGATCGATTTTGAGAAAGAAATAGCGCAGTGAAAACAAAGAGCTCTCGATCAGATCACGATGACCCTTCTTCTTCAAGAACGACAGCCAATAATTGATTTAACTAGTTTCAATCAACAAATCCCACTGTGAGATCACTCCACGGCAGTACAAGGTGGGTTGCGAAGTAAACAGGACTTTTTGAATCTAGCGTGCGTTAATATTTGCTTGCGACCGATTATTTGACCAAAAATCACATTTTAACCATTAACCAGTCCCCGTATTTACCTGACGTTATGCAGACGTAGAGGCCATTCAAAAGCCTTGCACCGGCATACTGGCGGCCATACCAGCCTATGAGCTAAAACATTCGTTCGACATGCTTTTGGACCGTGCAAAAAGCTGTATTGAAGCAGAAGGAGACCATTTTGAATAAAATAAAATAATTTTGCCGAAAAAACCATGTCTGGTTTTTTAAGTCCTGTTTACTTTGGAATGCATCTTGTATTTGACACTGTTTGAACACAATCTGAAAATGATCTTATGCCGTGTAATGGATTTACACACCTAAGCATAAGGAGTATTCGAAGCAGCTGATTTCAACTAGCCAACTTGCTTCGAAGATGATGAAGACCATCAGATGAAAAAGTGCTGACCCTTCATTTTCCATTTTAGGATTCTCAAGGAGAGATCTGCGTCGATTCCCCAGGGAAAGAGAGTAAGATTAGAGGCCTCTATTATTTCGAATTATTGGGCGGATTTGATGCCGAAATATAAAGAAAACGGTCCCATTTGGCGAAGAGAAGATAACTTTTCCACCATTGTAATACACCAGCTAATAACTCCGACGTTGACATGTTCAAATTGGTTCAATTATACTACAAACTGGTATCTCATCCTCCGAGTTCTACCAATTTGGCTCCGTCCGACTTCTATTTGTTTACAAACGTGAAGAAGTCATTAGTCAGCAGCAAGAGAAGCTGTCCAAGAACTCAACTTTTTGCATCAGTTCACGGGTCGACGAATCTAACGGAAAATCCAGTAGAGTCTTCAGGTGAGGTCAATGATGACCGCATATGAAAAGGGATATCAGAACGGCCCAGAAATTATATGCCCTTCTGGCACAATAGGGATAGCAGCTAAAACCTAGTGCCACAAAAATTTGCGTTGCGAACAAAATATTTGAAGGTCTCCACTTGGAAAGTCATGTCGTACCTGCAGAGAGAGGAAGTCTTTCTATCACAGTGGGTTGGTAGATTGGACCTGAATGAACTTAGCGTATGATAGATATTTGTTATGAATTTTCCGTCTATCGAAATCAATTCAATACTCTCGTTTAAGCAATTTTTTGATTTTACCAACCTACGCGCCCCATATTCCCTCAATTCTATACTTTCTTCAATATTTGTTGCTGCAATCTACAATGTACGGAAAAGCAAAGAAACCATCCAGTGCATATAATTTTTAATTTTCTCTGCAGTAAAATCAACATTTAACACCTTTCCAATGGCGGCCACTTCCTCTCGCCTGCGCAAGTGCACGAAAGTCACGTGATGTCAATGGGAAACCGAAAATCAAGCAAATTACACGTAAAGCCATTACGGCGTATAACTTCATTAGAAAACCGCAGGTCCATTGTTAGGAAATGACACGCCGGCAATAGCATTTGTGCAAGTTCAAGCGTAAAGTAACTCACACACACACCCAAACATACACATACACATAAAAGTAAACAGTAAAAATCATAATTCACTTTGCATTTGCATGTGGCCAAAGCGCTTAAGCGACGAATTTTATGCGCACAAAAGGAGCAAATTCTGCAGAACGAAAGGAAGCTGACGCTTTGGAGACTACCAACGACAGCACCCGCAGCCCATAGGATTGGGCGCTGCTGCGGTTTGTGGCTTAATTCATAAACTCAACAATGTTGCTGCAGCCTTTAAGAGCCGTTAAAACTTGACTAAAGTTATTAGCATGACTGCAGGAGTGGAGGCCCGGCAAGTGTGCTTAGCATGGTGAAGGTGGTGCATGTGCAGCGGTTTCGGTGTCGTTGTGGCGCGACGCGACGCGACGCTTCAAACGCATAATGCGCACTTCATTGTAGTTGCAATAGTTAAAGCAATAGTTTGTATGTACATATGTATGTGATATATATGTTTAAGTGTGTAAAATGTATAGCAAAACATTTAAGGTATATACATCATCGATCCCGAAAGGAAAAACCGAACTTACTCAAAATCAAATTTGACTGAACCAGTGCGCGCAAAACGAATCCTTAAATATTTTGTTCGTAGATTGGTACAACATTTTTACACGTTTGTGTGAAGTTTGATCTCAAGATGGCAATTAGAGGGTTTGACCGGAAACTAATAGGACTGAGTCGATTAAAAAAATTTACTGAACCAATCGTTACAATTCTTTAAAAACTTTCAAAATGGGCTCCTTCTGTGTCGATGCAATTCTGCCAGCGCGATTTCCAAGCATTGGAGGCGTCACGGAAAGCATTCTCCGGAATAAGCTTGATAGCCGAGGTACATGCTGATTGGATCCCCTTTCATCGGCCTTTTCAGGCAAGTAGACAAAATAATCCGGGAGCCACATTTGGGTCTTACAGGCTGCGGAAGCGTTGGGGCATCCTTGGTTAGGTAGCTGTTCCCAAGGCAATGTGAGCCGGGTCCATGCCGTGATGCAACTTCTAATCGGCCGCGATCTTGTCGGACCCGATTAATCCTCAGTTTGAGTCGCTTGAGGACTTTCACGTGAAACTTAGCATTGACGGTTTGTTCAGTAGAACACATTCATGGTGGACGATGCCTTTGATGTCAAAAAATCGTTTTCACTTTGGATTTACTCATTCTTCCTGTCCTCACAAGCGACCTCTTCTCGGCCTTTCACACACCACTTCTTGATAACTTGAGGACTTTCACGTCAAACTTAGCATTGACGGTTTGTTCAGTAGAACACATTCATGGTGGACGATGCCTTTGATGTCAAAAAATCGTTTTCACTTTGGATTTACTCATTCTTCCTGTCTTCACAAGCGACCTCTTCCCGGTCTTTCACATACCACCTCTTGATAAAGCAATATCTGGATAAGCCTGCTTGATCATATCTAACGTCTCTGTCACAGATTTGCCGAGTTTGACAAAGAAACTCTGCTCTAACGAACGCTGCATTTTCGGCTTGCACCAGTCACAGAAACACGTCGCACGAAAATGTTTGTCCTGACTCTCCAGCTGCTCGGAAACAACTGACCAGCGGCTCATTCGTTAGCTAGGAACCCCGTCTAGCGAATCCAGTCGCCAGTACGCTCCGAAGTACAGTCGCGGCGGAAGAAAACCAGTTCTATTACTTTCCGGACAAAACCTGTCGAACGATTTGTGCTTTACTTCAAAAAAGGCCTCAGTTTTGTGATCACCTCTTATAAAATAGTCGCTGGGACGAAATCTGGAGACTATGATAGATGCAAAAGCAATTCGAAGACTAATTCATGGATTTTTCCATCGTTTTTACTGACTTGTGACACGGTGTATTGTCTTGGTGAAGCAGTTTTTCTTCAAATGCGGCCGTTTTTCATTGATTTCGTCCTTCAAACGGCCCAGTAACCCTATATAATAGTTGCTGTTATAATTACCTTTTTCGAGGTATTCAATAAAAGTTATTTCATGCGCATCCCAACGTCATAACCTTGCCAGCCGTCTGTTGCGTTTTCCACGCCTTGGAGCGAGTTCATCGTGTTCCGTCCACTCGGATGACTGTGGATTGGGCTTCGGAGTGAAATAATGGAGTTTATTACGCTTGAACATCTCCAAACACTGCTCCGAATCATCAAATCATCGTTGTTTTTGGTCAAAAGCGAGCTTGAGCGGCATCTACTTTGCACAGAGCTTTCTCATACTCAAATATTCTTGAATGATAAGATGTACGAGTATACGATCAGTTGATATCTTTGGAGTTCCTGTTATATCGAACAACTCTCTTTTAAGGACATCCGAAATTAATTTGGGGACTTTTTTGAGATTTTAGTCGATAACAAAGCGTCCACTGCGTTCCATCTTCGGTGCTCATTTCACCACGTCTGAACTTAGCATACCAATCCTTGATGGTATGGAACCTGGAGCAGTGTCCATGAACCCATCATTAAACCAAGTTTTTGCTTCAATTGCATTTTTTCTCTTCAAAAAGCAATATTTTAACAAAACACGAAATTCATTTTTATCAATTTTTTTCACAATAACAAAAGTTGTTCCGCTCAAAACGATAAAATTCATAAACAAATAATCTGACAGCTGCCAATTTTGTACACGCGCCTTTTGAAGATTAGGGCTAACTAAAAATTGTATGGATTTAATTCTAGGAGCGCCATCTATGTATAGGGCCGGAGACTTTTCAATTGACCTGTTAATTTTGTTTTATGTTTTTACAGTATTTTGTCTATATTGGTATTTTAGTCATACTTTTATATGCTGTACTAACATTTTGATAAAGCCCGCAGTTGTCTCAAAAGTGGAGAGACCTACCACTTTCCATGCAGTCCGGAAAGACCTAAAGATCCATTACTTTTGACATTCCAACACTTGTATATTACTCATAGAAAGATAACCACGAGCTTCGGCACACGAATGGGGAGATTGTCTCTTCTATAAAATAGTTTTAGGCGCATCTCTACTACATAAGCTGAATTAAATCCCAGTCAAATCGGCACAAATTTCCTACAGGTTGAATGTACACGCATACTTATGTAAATGTGTTCGTTTCGAACCAAAAATTACATGTGCCCAGCAATCGGTTTACTGCAATTGCAACGCAACGCTTCGCGAAAGGTAGTCGGCGAGTAGGCAACGGCGAAGGACATTATGGAAATTATGCCCGACGGTGATGAAGCCATTACTCAGTTGAACCGCGGTGGCTACGCCCAATCGATCAATGTTAGCGATACAAGCAACTGTTGCTGTTGCCCTTGCTGCTGATGCTGCTGCACCACCGAACACAACCAAAGCCGCCTTCGAACGTCAACATAATCGTTGCTTGCGCATATTGACGGTTCCACTGCCATTTTCGGTTTTGTTTTCTTCTACTATTTTTTTGCAACGAAGCAGACATCTGCTGCGTGCGAGTCGGGAGCGAACGAACGCCTTTGTTAATGCGTGACAAGTGGGGGGAAACACGTTCGAACGAATATGAGTAAATTGAAAATAACTTACTAACCATTGTAGTTTGACTTCCGCTGCGACGCTTTGAATGCGAACGCCGGACAGTTTCTGATTGACGCGCACATGTGCTTATGGCCAGCTTCTGTCACAGCAGGTACTAGCTGGCAGCGGCGTCGGCCATATATACACGTATACAATATGTGGGAGACCACCGCGGTTACGAAGCAATATTTATTTTGACAATGCGAACATAATTATGCACTGCGCCGGCGCTGTTCGCGCATACACGCAAAGCGCACGTTGCGCGCGGCTATTGCTCCCAAGCGAGCGCGCTCGCGCACTTTACTCGTTTTGTGTGCGTTTGAAGTATGAGCGCGCTGAAAATACGATATAGATGATTATAATCTACAAAACAGAACTATTTAACATGGCTTGCAGCGTCTGCATAGCGCGCGGCAGCTGCGTCTGCCAATATTGCCGCCACACAGCCAGTAACAACAAATCATAGGTGGCGCAAAAGGGTAAAAATGTATTTAAACCAAATATGCGCACGGCTCATCAGACACTTAAGCATAGGCGCATATAGTATTCACATACAAGCGCATGCGTACGCATACACACATATGCCACATACGCACATTATAGACTAGTAGTGCAGGTATTGGGAACCCTACAGACAGACAGTGGCGCGCTCATTCGTGCCGCAGTGTTGAAGAGCAATTTATGAATGACATTTACGGCGAAGATTTTATTTCAACCGAATAATATACAACAACGCGCTGTGCGCGCTCGAGTCGGCAGGCCAGCGCAACCGGCAATTCGCAACAAGCACTGCAACAAACAGCCTTCGGTAGTGCGCGCGCATATGCGCGAGAGCGCACCCGATAAGCGCGATAGGGTGATGTTGCGCGCGGTGCTGCATTCGCAGCAAACAGGATTGACGACAACACTAAAACTAAATTCAATTGCGCGCTACGCCGCCGTCGCTCTGTATGGTGTTTATATATACGCGCGCATACATAGCGCACGACGACGCGGTCAAAGCAACGCGGCAGCCGCTTTAGATGGCAGATGAAAGCGCTCGACGTATTCGACAGACAATAACTACAGCGAGCGCCACGCCTAGTTTTTACACTATCAGTCATAAAAAGGCGAAATTTATGCAAATAGCAGACGAACCCAACCGTGCGAACATTGTATGTGGATTGCGGTAGTACACATAGTATTTGCGACGTCGTCTTCGCGTAGTGCTGGCATTACGCGAGTGCAAAGAACGGCGGTGCAAACGGATTGCCACATTTTGCGGTACGCAATAATTGTACGAGCGCGTTTTTGTTGATGCGTGCATTGCACTTCGTTGTGATTTGCCGTTTGTGGCCATCCTCCTGCTTAGATGACAATGCGCGGCTGATGCAAAACACATACACACTTATATATGTGTGTATGAGAATAGGCGGGCATCTGTGCAACATGTACTCGTATGTACATATGTACTACTTGCATTTACTTCTGCGCGTAACATGACTTTTTGTAGCGTTTCATGACTGCTAAGTTTTATCGAAGTCGGCGTTGCGACACAAACACATGCGAAGTGCAATTTGATGGCACAACGGTTTGTTTAGTTCTAAACGAAATGAATGCGGAAAATAAAGATACGCGTTACTATGCATTTCGCAGTCATTAGCGCTCTCATTCGCAAACCTGTGACGCAATGCGGTCATGGATTTTCTGCATTTTTCTCTTATGGCGATCACAAGAAGGTTTGGCGGCAATCTGTCAAATGCAAAGAGCACACCGTGTACAGCGAGTGCTGACATTTTAAAAATTAATAATTAGCAAACAGGTTTAACTAATTGTATATTGTCATGTGTGCATTTACAGAACTCCAACTGCGCCAACGACTACTTGCTCGTTTTTGCACCGATTTAATAACAAAGTGGACTGGAGCGCGTGCAACAGTATGTTAATCCGCTGTTTTGTGGCTTAGAATAGATAAACTGTGATAAGTGCTAAAGTAATCATGATAAACCTGCAATGGGTTCCGGGACATAGTGATGTTCCGGGTAACTGTGCCAGAGCAGGCACCAACCCTACATTTAGCCCCCAGAAAAGAAGCAAATTGAAGTATTATGCCTGTACCTCAGATATTTAATCGACGCACATGTCATAGATTTGGATGAGTTTAGGAAGAATCAATCATTAATTTGTTAAACAAGCCAGCAAATGTGGCATAAATAGAAAATGGGCCACACATGCCGACTATTAAAATATTAAAATTTATAAGGAATAACATAAGAACAACATACAACGGCAATTATAGGAGTTACTAATAGAAACGCTCGAACAAGTCATCGAAAATTGGGCTCCACGGATGGACCATCTGAGATGTAGTCGCGGCTAACATTTGAAAGAGATAATCTTCAAAATTAAATGCCAAAGAATGTTCTTTCGAATTATTATAAGCATTCTCCATTATATTAGAAGTTTATGTATTTTTTCTTTAAAAAAGTAGGAATCCTCGAAATGGATCACCCTTGGGAGGAAAAATACTACTATGGGCAAAAAATAGTAAGACTTTTTTAGGTCGATATGACTGTCAATGATATCTGTCCCAAATGGTACTTCAAAATAATTAGTAGTGTTTAGTATAGGCTTGCCTTTTTGAAGTCCATAAAGTTCATTCGGCGATTTTTACGATGAGTGATATTATTCAACAAAGAATTTCCTTCAAATTTTGTTCCGGTGGCGAAACTTTCAGAATATTGGAAAAGGCCTTCGGTAATAATTATTTGTCGCGAATAAGTGTTTTTAATTGGTAGAAATTATTTAAAGATGACCAAGAACTCGTTGACAACGAATCACGTCCAGAACGGACAACAACCTCAACTGATGATCAACACGTCAATAAAATAAAGGAATTGGTGCTTGAGAATCTACGATTAACAGTCAGAGATCTTACTAGCATTGTTGGAATATCGGAAAGATCAGAGAAAACCAATTTGAAAGATCATTTGGGCCTAAGAAAAAGCAGCGTTCCGTCCCGAAATCTTGGATCTGTGCTTACGACCTGGAAACAGACGATCACTTGGCCGAATATCGTGACAAAGGTGAGCCGAAGCCGAAAAGACCACAATTTGTCGATTCCAAGTTGTTCTCCAGAATTGGGACTGTCTCAAACCACAATCTGGCGGATTTTAAAAAAGGATTTCTTTTGAAACGAAGCTGTTGAGAATTTCACTATCAATGCAGAGCGGTATAAATCGATGATAACCAACACTTTATGCCCTCAATTAGAAGTGGATAACAAGACGGGGCTACGTGCCACATAACACGTGTAAACACCGAATTATTGCGAGAAAAATTTGGAATTTCGATGATTTCAAGAAATGGTGACCCTCCACGATGTTCTTATTTACGCTACTTCTTGCGGGGTTATTTGCAGTCATTGATCTTCAGCAATAAACCAGACACTCTTCAAGCTTTTGGAGTCAACTATACTCGTATGACGAAAATTCACGTTTTGTAACGAATGTCAACGAATGAATGGTCAACATCATCGGGCTACTGAGCGTACTATTCGCAACACCATCAACCATCTTTAGACCCAGCCTTCATTATGTGAAAAAATATAACAGCCGTAGCTGAGAATGTACACGACGAAGACCATGGAGAGTCTGTTCGACGCCGTTTGCAGCAACTCGGACAGACGTATGGAACGACTACGCTCCATGGGCTCTTGAAAAGTTGCATGAAGATCCGACGTTTTCGAGCTATGTTTTGTTTAACGGCTCATTTCTGACTCAATTGCTTTGTAAACTAGCAAAATTCCCACATTTGGCACGAAGAGCAACCTGAAGAGATTCAAGAGCTGCGATTTTATAAAAAAAATAAACAGCGGTTTGATGTGGTTTATGGGGCGAATCATCAGTCCTCAAAAGAAATTGAAGCTCGACGCCACTGCTACACAACGCATCAATCAATGGATTCATTAAGAGAACACTTCGGTGAGCAGATAATTTCACGGCAGTTGCCAGTGGAAATGCTCGAACGATGGATCATCTAAGACGTAGCCGTGGCCAACATTTGAGTTTTGTAAGTTACATAGATTTCGAACAGTACTTGGCTGTGTTGGTTATATAATTTGCGAAATTCAAAAACAATCGCTTCATATAAAGGTATTTTATGTGATCAAATAAAATAATCAAATTTTTCTTAGAGAAAAATAAAAATAATTAGATTTGGACATATGTACATATGTTTTATGGTTTTGTATGGTGTAAGTATATTGTATAAATGTTATATTTCGGTTATATTTAGGGTAAGCGCCGAATTCTTCTTCTACATTCTTCTCCTTTCTATTAATAATTTTAAGTTGTATTCACCGTGAATATTATTACAAGGCTAGGAAAAAATAGTTTTACACTAAGAAATAAACCTTGATATTGATAGACATTTATCATTTATTTTTCAGATCAAGCTTGTCGAAATAGATCAAAAGCTCTTGCGCAGATAAGCCTCAGATTTGAAGTCTACCCTGCCTTTCTTCTGTCTTTTGGATATTTCGATTAAAATGAAAAGTAAATGCAGAGGTCGTTCTGTTTCACTACATACAGAGATACACATGTATACACACATATACATGCATATCTAAGTACACAAAATATTTACTTCTATTTTTTTATTTATCCGTTGAAGCATTTTTCATCAGCCACTGTCACCATATTGATTTGTGCTTTCGTTTTATGCCGCTTGACGGTGTTTGCCTTAATACCAAATATTTAATCCTATTAAAGCTCAATCTATTCGAATTGGAGCATAATTTCATTGGTATTGTCGAATCAACGCACAAATGCCTAATCAGGCGCAAACAAGGTGTGACAAAAGGGTGTTTTCGGGGGCCTCAAACGGCACTTACACTGCGGACGTAAATATTTTGCCAGTTGTTTGTATGTGTGTGTGTCTGTGTGTAGTTAAATAAATATTTGGTATATGTGATTGTCCAATGTGTTCAACATAAACAATGAATATACAAATTATAAGTACGAGCGGAATAGTAGAGTCGAAAAGCAAAATGAAAATAAAATTCAAAGAGAATTAAAAAATCAATTATTTTTCTACTACGCTTACTGCTTAGGCTTAATCCAATCTAACGCGGATTGACTTTTATTTCCAAGGGCTTAAAAACGCGTATGTGTGATTGCTGAAATTTACACATACAATTTCACATTGTAAATATGTGAGTAAGCAGGCTCATACACAAATGAATATCAGAATGTGAATATATTTAAGAATGCGCATGCGTATCCGGTGAATTGAGAAATAATATGACGACATGCGCATTTGCATTTTGAAAAAATATAGCAAATATTATTATTTCTCTTTAAAATTTTTTACTCTCATATTTTTAATTTTTATTTAAATTATTAATATTTTTTTTTTTAATTTAATACTATATTTTTTCATATTTTTAAATTCAATATATTATTTTTTTATCATCTTTTATAATTATTACATTTTTATGTTAAGATTTAAGAAAATATTTTTTAATTAAATACTGTATTATTATTTTTTATTTAAATTATTTTTGTTTTAATAATAATCATTATTATTGGTATTCTTTTAAACGTTTTTTTGTAATTATTGTTGTTTATGACATCTTTTATTATGTTTAGTTATAAAAAATATTTTTTAAATTAAATAATATACTATATTTTTTTACTTAAATTAATTTTTCTTTAATTAATACTATAATTATTATTATTATTTTCTTAATACTACTTTTCAATAACAAGAATTTAATTAAATTAACTTAGTTTAAAAAAAATTTAATTAAATTATAATTTTTTTAAATTATTTTTGTTTTAATTAGTTATGTATATGATTATTAGTATTTTTTTTAACTTTTTTCTGGTAATTATTATTTTTTTAATCATATTTTAAAAAAATATTTTTTTAATTAACTACTATATTAATTTTTTTACTTAAATTAAATTTTTTGAATTAGTATATGATTATAATTATTTTTTTAATACAATATTTTAGTTAAAAAAAAAGAAATTTTTAATTAAATTATATTTTTTTATTTCAATTATTTTTGTTTTAAGTATTTCTATTATTATTAGCATTTTTTTAAACTTTTTTTGGTAACTATTACCTAAATTAATTTTTCTTTAATTAGTATATTATTATAATTTTTTAAAAATGCTTTTTAACAAAAAAATATATTTGGTTGATTAAAAACTATATTAAGTTTTTTATTTTAATTATTTTTGTCTTAATTAGATATATCATTATTACTAAAATTTGTTGAAACTTTACTGTAATTATTGTTTTTTCCAATGATATTGTTTCATATGTTTAGTTATAAAAAATATTTTTTTATTAAATACTATTTAATGTTTTTATTTTTATTTTTATTAAATATAGCGCTATTATTAGTGTTTAAATTAATTTTATTAAAATTATTAATTTAACGGCTTTAAAACGAAACGTACATACAAATAAAAAATATTATAATAAAAGATATTTAGTATATAGATAATAAAAAAATAAATAAACAAAGATTAATAATTCATAAAAATTAAAGAAAATTTAATAAATTATGATTTTTTTGTTTTAATATTTATGTATGTATATACACATATGTTTTTGTTAATCTAAATATTATGTAATTTTTTTACTTTTATCATTTTTTATTTATTTCAATTGACTTTTAAAAAAATTTTTTTCTTTGAAGTTCAAGCATTAATAATATTTATTGATTTTTATTTCACTCAAATTCATTAAAGCTATTCTAATTCTGCCACACAGTCGAATTTAGCATATTTGTGTAATTTAATGTATAGATCTATTAAAAAAAAATTTAACAAGATCATTATTTTCTGTGCATGGCAACGCCGGAGCTGTCATTAAATTTTCCCAATATTTTTGTATTGTAGGGCAATAGTGGTTTTTTGACAACCTGCGATCTAGTACCATACGTCAAATGCCACAATCTATTACGTTAATGCAACAGCTGATCATGTTTTTGTTTAAAATTGCTATTATCTAATAAATACAATATTTTTGTTTAAATTTAAATTAACTAGAGTAGCAAAAAAAATTATCGGATTGATTATCATTTTATGGTGTAGATAATTGTCTGATAAAATTATGCACTATGGTCAGAGAGTAGCCAAAAACCATACAGTAAGGGTAGCAAATGTAAAGTAAAATGTATAAAGTCACCAAAAGATTAGTTGGCACGAATCCCTGACAAAGGCAGAATCCAAAATTATGTTATGAACTGATTCAAGAGTGTACTTCACAGAATATTATATATGTAAATATGTACCTCTGAGTCTATTTCTAGAAAAAAAACGTCTGATAAAAATTCATAATTGCTTCCTTTTTTCAGCTGAATATAAAAGTCTTCAGCTGCTTGAACTTCTACGCTTTCAAAGTGCAAAGGGACAAGTCACCTACCAGCGGACCCCAACTGAAGTTGTTTAAATATCAAAGGCCAAATACATATGTAAGTGATCTTAAACCCCAAAAAAAAGAATAAGTAAATATGATTTTATCACTCCTCTGCGTAATTGTTATTTCCTGGTAAAAAAAAAATCGGGTATCAGTAGAGCGCGGCAACAAATTCATTAACGCTCGCAAAAATAGTGAAAATATGATTTAAAGCCAACACGCGCACGAGTCAACGATGATAAAAACTTTTACTGTTGACACAAAGTAAGCAACAATGTGAGTTAGCGTGTAAAAGTGGGATGGCTATATGCTTCAGGCGCGACTGTACCAGCGAATGGACAAAAGTTAAAGCAATAGCAGAACTGTACCTTTTTACATATACCGGTCAAGCACACACATCAGTGAATAAATATGGACATTACGCAGGTAATGAATAATGAATCACGTAGGCTTAATTTCAGTGTGAAGCACCTTTGCACGTTGGGTGTACGTGAAATTGCAGTTACATTTGAAATTAGAAAATGCCTCGTTGGAATTTTAAATTGAGAGTAAATGTTAGAAAATATTAACAACATGTATAGTAGTTAGTATATAGTATAGTTAGTGATGTTTAATATAAAAAAGAAATTAATACAAAATGAAATAATTAATATTAAAATTATTATATAATATTAAATATTAATATTAAAATTTTATTATAATAATATTAAATTTTTTCTAAAATTTTTATAAATATTAGTTTTTTTATTAAAAAAAAATACAAATTCAGTAAAAGATTTAATTCTCTTAAATTTTAAAATTAAATATTGATAAAACAAAAATCATTTGCGTGCATATTTTCAAGTTCTCAAAGTTATAAAGAAAAGAAGCTTAAGGTATTCAAAGCATCATTCATCATTTCTTTGGACAGTTTCTTTTTTTTTTAGATTATTTCGCTTATTTCTAACATCTAACCTCAAATATATGCAAAAATAAATTAAAAATTACGAAACAAAAATAAAAATTTACTCATTTAATAAACAAAGACTTTTTACTTTGATTTCATTTTTTTAAGACTAATAAAAAAAACAGAGAACAAATATGCACCGTTATTAGAAAATACGTTCCCTCATTTTTATTAAAACAACTTGCGAATATACAAGGTCTGTCGCAAAAGAAACAGGACTGTTAAAAAAAAACAACAAAAAATTAATATTTTTCAAAAGTTATATTTTTTTATTCAAAGTAGTTTCCTTGTGCTTCGATACAGCGTTTAGCCCGGTCAATTAGCATTTCAAATGAGTGTTTAAGGTCATTTTTCGGAATGCTCTTGAGAATATCGGTCGTCGCCTTTTGGATAGCTGAAATGTCCTGAAACCAGTGTCCTTTCATGGGCAAATGAAGTTTTCCAAATAGGTAAAAATCACAGGGTGCCAGATCAGGTGAGTAGGGTGAGTGATTAATGGTTAATATGGATTTTTTTGTCAAAAACTCAGTGACAAGCGTCGAACGATGGCACGGCGCATTATCGTGCAACAGGCGCCAGGACTCTGCCTCACGGTATTGTGATCGAGCACGACGAATGCGTGACAAAAGACGCTTCATAACACTAAGGTAAAACACAGCATTAATCGTTTGGACAGGTGGGACGAACTCTCGGTGTACAATACCCTCGGAATCGTAAAAAACAAACAGCATTGTCTTTATTTTTGACTTCTGAAGACGACTTTTTTTGGCCCGACTTCTAATGGTCGCAGAGGTACTCACGACCTTCTTGGATCACCATAAACTTTTTTTTTCTCATTTGAAATGTTTCAGTAAAGGTTTTCCCAAGTTTAAAACAAAATTTAATAATTGCTCTTTGTTCAAAATGCATTTTACGACCGATGACCAAAAGCTGCTGTCACTTTTTGATCGATTGTAGTTATCCAATTGTCTAAAAATTTTTACGTAATGTCAACAAGAGATCAAACTTTTTATTTCATATACCCACCAATAGGTGGCGCCACCAGAAACAGATATATTTAAAAAGTTCTGTTTCTTTTGCGACAGACCTTGTACTACTGTGATAAAATTGGATGGTGAATTTTGTCGATTTCATCTTCTTCAAAGTAATCCCCTCCCGCTGCAATACACTTATGCCAATGAATTTTCGTCCTCCGTCGTGATGGTCATCAGCGCCTTCTTCGATTCAGCTTTTATATCCTCAATTGAGTCAAAACGGTGTCCTCCGGGTGGTCATGTGAATTTGCAGAATAGCCAGAAGTTACACGAAGGTAAATCAGGCGAATGCGGTGGTTGCGGCACGATATTAGTTGAAAATGTGGCAAAATGATCACGAATAACCAATGCAGTATGAGATGGTGCATTATCGCATTTCTTTGTTCCATAAATTCAGACATAGTAAAAAACGAAGAATTCACTTTCAGAGCCTCACAAAACGACGCGTATCTCAAATACTAATGAATATTTTGATGTGAAATTTATCTAGCTGTCACTAACAGTACTACCAACTTACAGGGAAAAATTTACCGATTCGAAAAACACGTGAAGTATAAACTAAAAATTCAGCTTTCAATTTGATCACAGTAGTATGTGGTTCAAAGCCAACTGGAAAAAGAAATTATTGATCCGAATCAAACCATTTTTGACATACAGGCATACTATTCTTAGGAAACGATTAGCGCCGAATTTCTAGAATATATCCTCACAGATTGATTGATATTTTGGATAAAAAGTTTCTCAATTGGAACTTTGATCCACATATTCTCTATCTGACGACTTGAATAGCTTTGATTTGCATTTTGGAAAGGGAAAGTATCAGTTAGAATTTAAAATTGTGTTGTTAGGGAAGTAGGCGTGGTTGTAATCCGATTTCACTTGTTTTAGAATTGAAATATAGGAATATTAAGGTATCATTATTACAACCGTGAGTTGAACAAAACTACTATAATCTGTAGCAACTTGTTGCAAGGGTATGAAAAGCACATTTCAAGAATTCAATGACAATCGAAGACTCATTTTGAAAAATTGGATCCCCCTGATCCCGTAGCAGATTTCCAGGAGGACCTCCGAAAAAAACCGTCTGGCGATAAGGTAGTTTTTTTTTGCTTAAAACTAAAATTGATTATTACTATAGATGAATACAGGTTAGGATCGAAGGTATCAACATTTTTATCAAAAATATTATTCCATCGACTTTTAAGGGGAACATCTAGAGAGACTGCCTAAAAATCGTAGGTTTTTGAGAATTTAAAAAAAAGAACTACTGTAACGATTGGTTTGACACTTTCAAGGTATGTTTCAAGAATACACACCAAAATTTTCGAAAAAAAATTAAATATATTTTGAGCTATGAAAGATCTTCGGCGGCGCTACAAAATAGGTTAGTTACTGCTTTCCAAGGTGGTATCTTATAATTTTGCGATTAAGTTAGGCGTGATTTGTGATGTACAAACGTGAAATTTATAAGTAAACAAAAAATATTAAACACAATCTCTGTTTTTTTATACTTAAGTTGTAACGAAGCTTTTTACTGCCCCTGCTTCTTACAAGTATAACTTGCTGAGATATACTCGCCGTGTCCAGGGTTCGTTGCAATAAATTTGTAAACACTGGGGCTCTTCTGCGAATTGTACTTTATTTTATTTTATATTATAATTTTAATTAAAGTTACAAAATTGTCTCTCGCGTTGTAATGTCGTCGCCCGAGGAAAGTGCTGTCAGGGTAACGGTTCAGTGTGGTCCTTTAAAGCAATACCGTTTCCCGCTCTGTTTAAATCTCCAAGCATCATCCCATCTGAAACAAGTTGCATATGATAGCTATTGCCATAGTGTCGAGTCATACTAATTTAAAAGATCGTGTAGCATATGTGGCCTATATTTTTCTTCATATAAAGCTGCCAATCAACACAAACAATCACATAAGAACAAGAGATGTTACGAGAGATTCTCTGTTTAATAAATGATGACGATGCTTTTATTGATGGAAGAAGACGATGTTGATACGAAAGTTGTTCCTGACATCCAAATTCAGAACGAAAATGAAATGCCTGATTTACCAGTAATAAATGATATAAAGGAGTGGGTTAAAAGTCCATGGACACAAGATGATTAAGTCTTGTATTTTTAATTAGCATAATTAGGTATCGTTTATTTCTTGACTAGTCATTCGTTGTCTCTATACTTTAATATTTAACTAAATGTTGATTTTATTAAAGATTATTCAATAAATATAAGAATGTTTTTTTTTTATTTTTTGATAAATCCATAAAATTGGAAAATGTGTGACGTCACGACAGGGGGAGGGGGAGTTCAAAATGTGACAAGGGCGGGGGAGGGGTTAAAACGTCCTTAAATTCGTGTGACGTAATTTATGGATGGCCCCCTATATGTACAGCGACAAACATCAATGCGGTAGTCGAAAAAGTCATTTCGTATTTTGTCAATAGATATCGTTGCAGTCGTATATCTCCAGTGCTATCAATCGCATTGTGACATACCATGTACTGTTGGAAAGGTGAGATTTTAAGCTTCATTTAACCAAACAAAAAATAAATTCGGGAAAGTTGAAAAAAAATTACAACTGCTCAAAAATGAGTGAAAATAATGAAGAAATTCGCTGTAATTTTAAATTTTTTTATAAAAAAGGGGAGAATACCACCCAAGCCATCAATGAAATTTTTGAAGTCTAGGGAGACGATGCTGTATCAGTTCGTATAGCACCACAATGGTTCGCTCGCTTCTGTTCTAGAAATTGCGAAATTTCGATTTACACAGATGGAATAATGTCTCCAGCGGAAAAATGGCAAAAAGTGGTCGACCGAAATGGTGCATATTTGTTTATTTATTTATTATTATAAATATAAAAAAATAAGTTAAAATTTTATTAGAAATACGAAAAGACTTTTTCAACTACCATATACTATATATACAAGTATATGTATATATTTATTTATACAGTATACTTTTAAAAGTCATTCTTGCAAATTTCACCAGGTCAATTGTACCGATGAATCAAAAAGCACGCACCTCGATATCAATCGGTGTATCCAGCCGTACATAAAAAAATTCTTATCTCACTTTCTTTAAAATTTATGCGCCAGGGAATCACAACTGGTAAGCTTGTCCACTAGCCACCGATAAAATAATCAAATATAAATAGTGTGAGTGCTATTATCAAAATCAGTATTGCACTGATTTTTATGGCCGCCGGTTGTGCCATAAACCGGTGATAAAAAACCAATGAGAATTTAGAAAATAAAGAAAAACAACGAGTGAAAGTGCGAATAAAGTGAAGTGGCTATCAAACCGACAATTATTTAATTACTTCTAACAAAATAAAAGCAAAGTACATAAGTGCCACTTGTTGATTAGTGATTAGAAAAACGACTATTTAAAACGTACAAAAATGCGAAGAAGCGAGTTCGAAAACAGCACTTACAATGCACAAAACACGCATACCGCAGCGGTTTATGTGCAGAATTCAACTTCCGATGCTTCGATCAATCCGTACGAGCGCACAGAGGTGGAAGATTTAAATAGCGATCAGACTATTGTCACCGATTCAGATACAGTTAGCAATACACAACAACAATTAAATCCACTGCGACGCATTTTCATATTGGAACCGCCCATATTTCTTCTGAATTTCGCCACATCATTGACATGTAAGTTTGCTGAGGCAAAAAATTGCTAAAAAAGTGGACTGCACTTTACAAGTGTACAACAACTGCAACAATGTCTGATATTTAATACTTTCAGCGGTGGTATTTACCAATCAATTACTTTATCAGTCCTGCATAGTTACATTTGGATATACAGAAGCCGAATGCGAGCCAATGTTGGGCATTTCGAATGCAACAATAAATCATGTAAGTAAATAAAAGAATTTGAAATAGGAACATTGATACATAAGGGGGTGTTATGACTAAATTTGGCTATGCTTGTCTGGAAATTCTGCGGACTACACTTAAATTGTAGAAAAACAGAGCTAATAAAATACTACAAGGAGCGTTCCAAAGCGAACAGGACTTAAAAAAAACAGAACAAATGGTTTTTTCGGAAAAATCAATTCAATCAAAATCAATTTATTTTATTCAAAATAGTCTCCTTCTGCTTCAATACAGCTTTTTGCACGGTCCAAAAGCATGTCGAACGAGTGTTTTAGCTCGTTGGCGGGTATGGCCGCCAGTATGCCGGTGCAAGCCTTTTGAATGGCCTCTGCGTCTGCATAACGCTTTCCTTTCATGGGCAAATGAATTTTTTCGAAAAGGTAGAAGTCGCACGGTGCCATATCGAAGAATACGGGGAGTGGTTAGTGGTTAAAATGTGATTTTTGGTTAAATAAGCGTTCTTCGAATGTTGGCTTCTGAGCAATTTTTGGTCGTCAGTCAATTTGTGCGGAACAAACCGTGCACACAACTTTCGTAAGCCCAAATGTTCGGTCGAAATGCCATAAATCGATGTTTTGGAGATGTTCAATTTCATTGCCATGAATTTCAATGACGATTTCTGCTGCTTTTTGATGAATTTACGCACAGTTTCGTTGGAATTTCCGGTGATCACGGATTTTGATTGGCCCACATGTTGATCGTCATTTATGTCCTCATGACCACTTTGAAAACGTTGAAACCACTCGTGCACTCTGCCACGGAACAGGCAATCATCGTCATGAACTTGTTTCATCAATTGAAACGTTTTTTTTTTAAATAAAATTTAATGTTGGCTCTGTGTTCGAAGCTCGTTTTCGCACCGATAACACAAACATGCTGACACTTAAAACGCAATAACTTCCCTTCTAGTCGATGAAATGTCATGAAATTCTCACAATCGACAAAGATAGCAGATTCTAACGGACTAGTCGACATATAGATGGCACCAGGGGCGCAAAAAGTCCTGATTCCTTTGGAAACTACCTTTTAGTATAATATTGTTCACTAAAAAACAAAATTCCGGAAGTTATGCCGCCATTAATAAATGGCACCAGGTAAGAACAAAAACAAGCAGCTACACTACTTTACACCTGTAAAAGAATGGTGGGGCCCAAATGGGAACTAACTCCTCACGTAACTTATTGGCTGTACTCAGCAGTTGTAAAGCCGATTAAGACATACCGTATATTGGCATGGTGATCAATAATGGAAAAGAAATTCACAAGAAGGCGTATAGAAAGCGTACACAGCGCAGCTAGCATATGCATCAGTGGATCCCTTAGAAAAACATCTAGTCAGGTGCTAAACCTTATTTCACATTTACTGCCCACAGACTTGTTCTATAAGCAACTGGCTCTTAAACTGTGGGAATCCTGTCTTTTAGTCGTCTGTAATAAAGGAAATTCTAACATACTTATGAGCTTAGTTCTAGCTAACACCATGACTTTCGAAATCCTGTGCAATCAAACGTAAACGCGGTCCCCAATATTGCTTTAACTTCCAGAAGATAGTAAGAAAATAGTGAGGTGGACAAGCACTCAAGCATAAGTATAATATAGATGGATCTAAACTAGAAATCGAATGTGGAGTGTTGACTTTTCAGCAAAATTGAAGACGACAATCGCCTTCCACCGACCATCGCAGTGTCTTCCAAGCGGTGATCACAGCAATTAAAGAAAGACTTCTTGTTCTGACAAGGAGAGTATTCACAACAAGAATAATATTTATATGTATGTATATACAGCTAGCCAAGTGGCATTAAAATCACTAGATTATCTTAGAGTTTCCTCAGAGATAGTGAAAGAATGTCTTGATATACTGATGGATCGAACATCCACATTTCACAATAAACCAGCAGTGGGTTCCAGGGCTTAGTAATATTATTGGTAACTGTGAAGCAGATGAACTAGGCACATCAGGCACCACGCTACAATTAGACTTCGATAAAGAAAGAATAATATGCCTCTGGCTACGTGTAGATTTACCAAAATGTTTTAGATATAGCTGAGTTTCGGTGGAATCAATGCCTAATTTGCTCACAAGCGTGGGATGAAATGGAAAATGGGCCGCACATGCCGACTATAAGCTAGCAAGTCATTGGTTAATTGACAGGCATCCCAGCAGATTGGAAACACTATAAAATGACTATTGTAGAAGTTATCAGGTGGAAGATGAGAATATAGAGCATTTTCTATGTGACTGCAATATGGAAAAGAATCGCAACTATTGGTAGAGTGTTTCTTGACGATGTCGCGGAGGTTCCGCCAATAAAACTCTTAGTATTAATGAACCTCATCAAGAGCAAAGGCTGGTTCAGAGAGGACGTAATGGAGTGAGGAGATGTTAGTCTAGGCAGTTTCACAATGAGCTTCCTAAAGCCCTATGTGCGTCGTCAGACATTTACAATACGTCGGTTAGTCTGAAGGGCTAATAAGCCTCACTTAAACCATTTTTGGTGCTTAGCGGTACCAAATAGAGTATTGTGACGTAGTCTTGGAGTAGTAGTCATACTTTAGGATGCCAGCGCTTGGCATGATTTTCAACAGGTTTTATGGTCTCATTAACGGTACCTATTTTAATGTCTCAAACTGCCATTGTGCCAGTAGGAACTTCCTGTGTTTCTGATCTACCGTTTTACATATACCTTTTGCAGTATTTGCACTTCGCTATATCGTTCTTGCTCATGTCTAGATCGTCATATAAACAATGCTACCAGCATCGGTTAGGTTTCTGGATTATAGGGTACCAGACCACCCAGTAAAAGAATCTGTATATTTTATAGGGTCTCTTCTGGTTTACAAACTTTTTGACCGACTTTGTTCAGGGTATACAAATTTTTGGAAGGAAAAACTTCTCCGAAAAATGTTCGGGATCGGCCACTGGAAAAAGTTATACGAAAAGATGATTATAGGTGGCTAAGCATTGCAATATCAAATTTTCGGGGAAAATAGTTATTTCTGTTATAATGGCACAAAACTTGTACCCTTTTACAACAAGCAAGGAGAGAGCGTGCGAATGCCAGTTTAAGGTCGCCAAAACGCTTGCCATTCTCATTCAATGCGGATACTCAGACGGTTTTAATTGTTATTTTTTTTAAATTTTTTATATCAAAAACTGATAAAAGAATGACGCCTTTAACAATAAACACATATCGCAAACTTATTATTCGGACTATTTTTATGCATTTGAATTTATCCTTATCTATTTTTATTTTAACAAATATTTTACGCTCATATCAATATGTGAATGCACATATTGGGAAAAATAGGTGAAACCCCAAGCACATATTTACACAAATATTAAGCTTAAACATTGCCAAATAATAATTGATGATAACAGTGCTCACCCGCTTAATTGACTGACAAGGTAATTGATTTCTCACTTGAGCAATTTTTTACACACAAAACAAGTATTCAGCAGACTTTATATATCTTTGTACACTGGATCGCGTAATCGGTGTCTACGCCATTAAAGAAGAAGAAGGATAGGATATTAAGTTTACCACAAAATTGGAAACACTTCTTCTTCTTTATTTGCTAGTTAACAACAGCGCGTCAGTCGTTTCTTCTTTTGCCAATGTAACGCCAATTGGAGATTCCAAGCGAAGCCAGGTCCTTCTCTACTTGGTCTTTCCAACAGAGTGGAGGCCTTCCTGCCTGTACTGCGTCGAATACTTTCAGAAGTGGAGTGTTTTCGTCCATTCGGACGACATGACCTAGCCCGCGTAGCCGCTGTCTTTTAATTCACTGAACTATATCAATGTTGTTGTTAAAACTCGTACAGCTCATCGTATCAAATGCGATATTTGCGGTTATCAATGGGCAAAGGACCTTAAATCTTCCGCAGAACCGTTCTCTCGAAAATACGCAACATCAACTATTGTCATCGTCCATGACTCTGCACCATATAGCGGGCCATATAGTAACGAGTAATTTATACAGTTAGGTCTTTGTTCGTCGAGAGAGGAATTTACTTCTCAATTGTCTACTCAGCCCGAAGTAGCGCCTGTTGGCAAGAGTTATTCTTCGTTGGATTTCGAGGCTGACTGTGTTGTTAGTGTTAATACTGGTTCCAAGATATACAAAATTATCTACGACAGTGACGAGTGCCTTTGTTCACTACCAAACGCATTTGCTTCGCTTTCTTATATCACCAATGTATTACACCATTGGTTTGTTCGATTCGCACACTCTCCAAATACAGATGGTATTATCCACATCACCGCTTTCCACTTATCGAGAAAGTATATCTTTTAATTATATGATACAGTTGTTGTTAATAAAAAAATCACGATAAATTTTGGCGATTAAATCAAGTATCAATTAGTTAAAATTTCTAGTTTTTTGTAGCAAAAATTAACATAATTAACAGCAATTAACTGAAACTCGTTTTTTTTTCAGGACATCGAAAATCAAGTTCAGCCTTATGTCTCGCGCATTATATTAGCCAATTCATTGGTTTCCAGTATTATACCCGCAGTACTAGCGCTCTTTATTGGCGCGTGGTCTGATCGTTTTGGACGCCGGCCGGTGCTTCTGATTTCACTCATTGGTAAGTAAATGTTTGTCACTACACTGTCATTAAGAATATATACTTAAGTATGCATTGAATGTGGTAAGAAGGTACTATACTATATATCTCTAAAGTTGATGTAAGATTTGATTAGGTGACTGATCGAGGATCGCAAGATGATTGCTATATGTAGTCATTTTTGGAACCATTGAAGAATTCCTGCAGTAGCCTATAACAATTGGCAAAGCCGTTTAATTTCCACTCCCACTAGTTCGGTGGGATGTCTGAAGGTATGTGCTCCCAAGTGTTCAAGTCTTAACCTACCAAACGCGGGACAGTCAAGAAGGAAGTGTTGAGTTGTTTCCACCTCATCTTCTTCCATACAGCTTCAGCAGATAGCGTCTGATAAGATTCCCAACTATGTTACAGCATGGACGCCAATACGGCAATGGCCTGTTAAAAGCCCCACAACTAGGGAGAGGCTAGCCTTACTGAGGGCAAAGAGATAACCAAATCTCCTGCGATCGATCTTGGGCCTCTGGGACAGCGCATATCCCAAATGTGTCCCAGCAGAACACAAGAGAATACGGGAGCCCCGACCCGCTCCCATTCTACCGATAGTGGTTCTAGGGTGTTTTCCTTGCTAGCTCATCAACTTTGCAATTTCCTGCGATTCCGCTATGACGCGGCATCCATACCAGTCTTATCACAAAGTTGTAGATGAGTTCAAGGCTAGTATAGCCGCTCTGCTATCTGAGTGAATGTTTACTTCACTGAAGGAGGCTGCACTCCGGAGCAGAAGATCTACTTCTACCTTAATGGATGCAACCTCGGCGTGGAAGACACTGCAATAATCAGGAAGTTTGAAGCTTGAGTTGATTCTGACAGTAGACCCTTCCACCAACCTAGCCCCCAATCCGTAAAGAGTTGTTCGGGGAATAGCCGCAAATTTTTTATATAAAAAATTACCTAAGAAAACGGTGCAATATCCGAAGAAATTGATCAGATCGAGCATATCGCTGCCATATAAACTACTTTTAGTTTCAAACTTCTTCTTATAAAAAATCTTTTTTATCTATAAAAAATGGTCTTTAAGCGTAATTAAGTTGGATTTTAAAGAACCGCCGCAAAACTCCGAACATCAATGCAAATTCCCCAAAAAAATTTTATACAAATTTTTCACAAAAACTTTTGCTCTTTTTTTCTAGGTATTTTCCTGGGTTATGTTGTCAGCTTTATTTTGGCCATGGTCTCCGCTGAATCTCCCACTAATCCCTGGCTGTATGTCATCGCACAAATCCCGGCGGCAGTGACTGGCTCTACCTGTGCTGTTATGATCGTCTCTTACTGTTATATCGCCGATGTGGCGCCGCCACAATTGAAGGGTCTCAAGTGAGTAACCGTATCTAAGTGATGCGTAACCGGCTTACCTAACTGCAACTTTTCTCCAAATAGAATGGTCTTGAACGATGCTGCCATCGGTGCTGGTTCCGTCATCGGCACACTGGCGGGCAGTGCACTCTTCGACCACACTAGCATGCAAGTCGTATTTGTCGTTTCGGCAGCAGCGATTCTATTAGCCTTCGTATATATCTACCGCGTGAACGAGGAGAGTTTGAAGGTGGCGCACACAACGCTGGGTGTAAGTTACCACGAATGCGACAGTTTCCTTTGCACTCTAATTTTTTTTGTTGTTTTTCTTGCAGTATAAACTGTGCCAATTCTTCAGCGTTAGTCATGTGATTGAACTGGTGCGCACCTGCGTTGCCAGACGTGCCAATTACATGCGCACTTTCATCTGGTTCTCCATGATCGCTTTGATCATAACCAATTTCACAACGTGTAAGTATTTTTGATAGTTTACAGTTATTTTTTATGAATTTTTCAATATTCTTTCCGCGTTCTAGCTGGCGAAGGCAACGTATTCTACTTGTTCTTGCGTGCCAAATTCGATGTGACCGTTAGCCAGTACAGTGACTACAATTCGATTAGCGATGCCATACAAATTATTGGTGGCATTATTGCTGTTATTGCATTCAGAAAGGTGAATATAATTAAATTTATGAAAAAAAACCTCGTACAACAACAACTACTTTTATTTTGTAGTACTTGCGCCTGTCTATCGTCAGCATGGCCATGCTGTCTCTCCTTTCCGCGGTTGGTGAGAGCACAGTGCGTGCCGCCGCGCAGCGATTCTGGGAAATGTACCTCGCCACGGCGGTGGGCTTCATGTCAGGCATTATTGCACCTATGTTGCTGACAATACTCGCCTTCGTCACGCCCACAAACGAAACCGGCAAGGTGTTCTCCGTCACTACTGCGCTGCAGACAATCACACCGCTCGGCGCATCGCCGCTCTATACGAGTGTTTACGATGCTACACTCTCCTCCTATCCGGGCATGTTCAATATTATTAGCGCGTTGTTGTATTTGCTTAGTTTTGTGCTCGTTATGTAAGTATTTTTTTATTATTAAATAATTGTTTTATATCAATTCACTTTTTTATATTTTTTTCAGCGTGATATTTATAGTATCGAAACGCAATAAGATTACCGTTAGTCCTCCAATTCCATCCAGAGTATAATATGCAATATTAGCATTCATTAGGGTGTGTCGAAATTTTACGAATGTAAATGTGTACATGAAATGAACAAAGTATCTGCCCTACAGTATTATAAGAGATTGGTTGCATTAAAGCCTTGCTGTAGTTATTATTATAATATTTTTGTATGTATGTATGTATTTAAGCATAATAGCCAAACATATATGTAAATTCATATACATACATGGTCAACATAATTGGCCTACCTAGCGTGCTACTGGCAACACTATCACCCATCTTGAGACCCAGCATTCTTCATTGTATAATATTTGACCGAATAGATCACGTCCATCACGCAGTGAAGAAAATATAAAAAATAGAGAATAATAAAAATAGAAAACTGTATGTAGGAGGACCTTCCACTTACAATTAAAAACTCATGCTTGGAGAGGTTTTCTTAGAGGTGTCTAGGAACTTATTTTTCCGAGTACCAATCGAAAAAAAAAATTTTTTTTTGAATCACCCTAATGTACATATATTTCTACATTTTACTTGTAAGGTATTTCTGTGAAAGATTTTTGAATTTGTCGTGTATTTAAAAAATATACTAAACTTATTCTGTTGCCATGATATTATAAAAATTAGTTACAATATTTAGGCTTAAAATAACTTAAATGTTTCACAAATTTTTACATCGATAAGCACTTGCGGAGTTAAGTATTTCTTTTATATTTGTAAGAATTTAAGAGTAAATAAATTATAATGAAGAAGAAAATCAACTTATTCTAAGAGTAGACAATAATCAGTTTTGTATCTTTTCAACTTTCCAAGAGCCACAAAAAATCTTGGAAAAAAAGAAAAGAAAAAAAAGGAAGAAAAAATGGCACAACAAGTAAAAATTAAATATTAAGTAAAAACAATAATAATAGCAATCCATGAATAAAATATTTGTTTTTTCTCCTAATATAGACCTTGTATCGAAAAAAACGCTAATTTTCAATAAAATAAATTCTTTCGTCAAAATATCAGATTACTGTAATACATTGTAACAAAAAAATACACGGAAATTGTAATTAATTTGCTAAGTTGGTAGGACTGTCCTTAATTACCATGCCGAATATGAGCACGATCTGTCCAGCAGTTAGTTCACAGCTGCTGTTTAAATCGGTACACCTCAGTAGTTCGTTGCGATTTTTACCATGGATAAAATTATCGAACAAAGGATTGGTTCCAAATTTTGCATTTATAATCAAATTTCGTGTGCGGAATCGTTGCGAATGTTGGAAAAGGCTTACGCTGATTCAGTTTTACCAAAAACACAAACCTACAAATGGTACGTAACCCTCAACGACGGCCGAGAAATCGTTGAAGGCATGCGGTCAGGACGACTCCGACCTCTTCCACTGGATATGGCGCTTGAAAATCATGGGTATGAAACGTGTTCTTGCTCGACTCGTCCCAATAAAGCTGAATTTTTTCAAAAACAGAACCGTAAACACTCGAACTCAAAAATCAAGCTAATGGTTATTGTTTTTTCGATATTCGTAGTTTGGTGCATCATGAATTTTTTTCGGAGGGACAAACGGATCATAAGGAATTCTGTTTGGCCGTGTTAACTTGTTTGCGTAAGAACATAAGTCGAAAACGGCTGGAGTTGTGGAAGAAGAATTCATGGATTTTACATCATAATAATGCACCGAGCCACTATTGTGAAACTTATATTCCGGGGAACTCGTTTTCAGTCGATCGAAGAAATAAAACAAAATTCGATTAAGGAGCTGAAGGCCATCACAAAAAGTGCTTATGAAAAGTATTTCGAAGACTGGAAAAATCGTTGGTATACATAAGTGTATTTGGTGTACATTTGGTGGGGATTATCTTGAAGGCGTCCAAATAAATATTGATGAATACTTAAATATTTTTAAATGATTTTGTGTTTTATTTACAATTTCCGGGTACTTTTTTACAGTTTAATGTTTCCTACTTAATATTAAATAAAACAGATGTTTGGAACATTGAAGGTAAGCTTACACCAAATTTCGTGAAAGAAAATAATTGTACAAATTTTAATTTTTTATTATTTTTAAAAAGTTCGAAATAGTCAGAAAAAGTGATCCAAAAAAACTTTTTTTTAGGCAGTCGCCATTTTGTGAATTTTTTTTTTCCCCACTTGTCCGTAGTTCCGGCCATTGCGACATTATTCTAGATTAATAACCCTTTTTTCTTTTTGGTTTCAGATAACTAGGAGGGTTGAAATCATGGGTAGGGTCACGTAGGGACCCCCCACTTCGTCAGCTCAAAATTTTTGAAAATTTTCACTTTTTTAGTTTTTAGTTTTTTTCTCTACTCTTCTAAAAAAATGGATAGTAAAAATATTAATTACCCTTGTTTTACGACACTTTAAAAATTACCTGAAATTCATGCTTCTAGACTAGAATACCTCCTTAAATTTTTCAACAAATTTCAAACTTTATACAAAAGTTATAGATCTTTTCATTACCTATAACATTGTCATAACTTTTCCTATAGAATTCGTAGTTTTACCGTAAATCTAAATAAACCGTTTTTAACCCTTAGAAATTCAATCACATCCCTCCCCTTCCTTTTCCCGATCACAGATAATTTTTTCTTTTTAAGTTTGATATTTTATCTTTCTTTCCCATGGATTTCATCCCACTATAATTTTTTTTTTTTCAATAATTATCTACCCTGGTCCATGCAGTGTGCACATTTCGGTGGCTCCAGCGCAAGTAAGCATCCCAGAGGTCTCAAATGGACTATTGAAAAAAACTGCCAAATATTTAAATACGAGTCGGAGATTTGTGAAAAGCTGGTCTGACCTTTATGGAAAAATTGGAAACGTAAAAGACAAGCCAGGGAGAAAGAAGAATCACGTGGTAACCAAAAATTAAGACCAGCTAAAAAAATTGTTTAAAAAGGCATCAGGTATTTATATCTCTCAATACAATAGGGGACAGACTTCAGAGATCTGACATCAAACTCAGCAGAACTGTAACCAAACCACCACTTCTAAAAATACACATTGAAGAAAGGTTGAATTGGGCGCTGTAAAACAACAACCGTGATTGGTCAACATTTATTTTGTTCAACCCTTTAAGACGTAAAGTGCACACATTTAAGCACTCCCAAAAGGTGCGTGGTTGCGGATGCCTCTCTGCTCATGGATTTGTGGTTTTAAGTTGCTGCATAGCTTTATAGCTAATGTTAGAATTGTATAAAAGGGGTTTTCTGAAGTCAGTTGAAATGCTTTACGCCAAAAAACAACCAAGAATGAAAACCGCAAGAAGACCATGATCCGTCAATAAAAGATTTCATTCGGCTACTCCAAGGTCGCTTCTTGTGGAATATGTGAAAATTTAGTTATAAGTTGCCATCAAAGATGTCAGGCTAAAAACGTAATAGGCAAGCGGAAGATTGGATCAAGTGTTGAATAAACATAATGTTCAGTGGAAGGAAATACCCGAGGGCTGAGACTTAACTGCAACGTAATCGCCAACGTTAGATAAATGTAACCGTCTAATGGCACTACTGCTTTACTGAGGTATTTTATAAAGAACACGTTAAACCTAAAAGTATGCAAAGCATTTTTACAACTATTGCTCTTAATAGTAACAGTGCTTTTAGGTTTTATAGCTAAATTTCCCATTTACTTGATACCTCTTTATAAATCTTTTTACATTGCTTTTAGTAAGTATATACTAATATACATAGTATGCGGGAGATTTCGAGTGCTTTCAGTGAAAAAATCTAGTAAACTAAATTACTGACAAAACTCTGAACGAATGAACCATAAATGGGGAACGCTACCAACTACAACTTATCAAATTGAAGTGATAGATTGCCGAAAAGCGCGCAGATTTACGCTTCTCCATGTTATAATCCAAACCTTAAATAAACAATTAAAATAAGACAAACAAGTAAGGAAGGGCTATGTTCGGGTTCATACATTTTCACACTATCGGTCGGAGTCTTATAGGATTCATCTTAAGCGAATTTGGCTGTTGTAGATTTAATGGTTTAGAAGATATGTACATTCAACCTATTGAAGAGCGGAACCACGCCCATTTTTTCGCACAGGTGCCCCTTGCCACTGTGAAGACCGTATAGTAGTTAGTATAAATAGAAGTGAGAACCATGTAATAAGTTAGTCCTAAGAGTATAAATAAAGAGTACACATTTCGGTGCGGCGCAAAATATATTCTTTTGGATCATTTTTACTCAATGAAAAAATTAACTAGCGACATCGCTTTGCTCTACGGGCTGTTGAAAAGTTCCAAGAAGATCCGAGGTTTTCGAGCCAAATTTTGTTCGTCGAAGAGGCCTTTTTCTGGATCAATGGGTATGTAAACAAGTAAAATTGTCGCATTTGGAACGAAGAGTAACCTGAACTGCCATTCAAGAACTGCCATTTCATCCGGCAAAAATAATGAATTGGTGTGGGAAGTTTATGCGGACAATCCCGCTTCGATTCAGGCCTTCGGTGTTTATTCTTTAAAAAGAAGGGAACCTCGAAATGGATCACTCTTCAAATAATAACTTATTTAAGGGGTATCCTACTCTAGAATTTTGAAAAATTCGATATTTTTTCATATATTTAAAGTTTAGACTTTCAAAAATATGACCTTGGAAGGATTTTTCAAAATTCGACTTTTTTTCGGAGATACAGCCGATTTTGTGAGGTAGCGTCCGTGTTCACTAGCATTGTCTCCTAAACTTTAAACGAGTTTTTCTCGAAACTACTTTTTTTCCACACGATACCGGCATTATCTCAAGTTCTATACAACGATATACTTGGAATTTTGTGTGAACCTTCCTTATATAATCCTTTATCGTTCGTACCAGCATCGTGCTTTGTTTTTAATATTTTAAAAAAATTCAGGAATTTCAAAAAAGAAGCGTAAAAAATGATTTTTATTTTCAGGCAGTCGCCATTTTTCAAAAAAAAAAAAATTTTTGTGTTCCCGGACTATAACAGCATCCTTACTGATTAAGAATTTCTTTTGATTTTTTTTTCAGACCACCAGGAGAGTCAGGATCAATGTTACCAGGATGCGCCATCTTTTTACACCTGTCCCTTCCCCCCTCTAATGAGTTTAAATTTTAATATTTTTTTGTAAATTTTTTTTTCTGTATTCTTAAGATATCAATAAAAACACCATAAAAAATTTATAGTACAAATATTTTTGTTTTTGTTTTAAGTAAAATTCAAAAAAACTGCCCAAAATCTAGAGTAGAATACCCCCTTAAAGATTAGAAAGATAAAGACGAGGCAGCCTGCAATTCTATGGTACAAATATATTATGTAATTAAGCACATCAAGGTCATTACACATTTACACATTTACACTTCTATTTCGATTCGATCTTAGTGATGTAAACAACATGCAAACATTGTAATAAAAAAGAGAGCGAGATAACAGAGAAGTAGCTCTCAAACTAAACATAACTAACGGCTAAAAATTACCAGAGCTAGTGGCTGATAAGCCGGCAGAAATGTAGACATTTTCAGCAAACTTTTCTCTCTCTTGGACATGACATTTTACTGTTACAATCTAATTCTAAAAACATAACACTCAATTATCACGCTGGAGAGGGCAGGTATTACCAACACTTAAAGGTTTTTAACTTTAAAAAAAAAAAATCGCTTATCTCGATACGGAAATGCCAAGCACCTGTAGCCAAATGAATATATATATATTTATATATGTATGTATATATAACAACAAATTATTTTTATTTTTTTATTTTTTATAGAGTACAAATAATTTGGCTCCGCGAATTCGGCAACAAGTTTCACACATGACGCTTATTTACATTTTTTATCTACATTTTTTATAGAAAAATCACATAAATTACCTGTCAATATTAATATAAGTGGTATTCCCTAGATATATGGATATACGTGACAAAAAAGAAAATGTAAATAAAACGCAGAATTATTCATCAATATTTATTTTGTCGCCTTCAAACTAATCCACACCAGGTGTGTCGCCAACGAATTTTCTAATGCTCGAAACACTTTTCATAAGCACTTTCTAGGATGACCTTCAGCTCTTTCAGCGAACTTTATTTCATCTCTTCGACCGACTGAAAAAGGATTGGATTCCGATGATTGTTGACTTGTTTGCTTGTCAGACTCATAAACCCATATTTCATCGGCAGTTATAAGGCTCTACTTGAATGTGGGATCGTAATTCGCACGATCGAGCATGTCCAAAGAGACCTCTTTTTTGGTACTGCTTTTGAAAAAAATATTCACCAAAAACATACGTACCGACTAGTTAGAGATGTCGAACTCTCTTACCATCTCTTTAACATTTGCCTAACGATTTTCAAACCCATATTGTTCACTTTTTAAATATTTCCAACAGTTGAAGAGGACGAAGGTCGGAAGGATGTGGCATGTCTTCAACGACCGTCTTTGAAAGCTTTGTGTTACTCGTAGATTTGTGTTTTTGATGAAACTGCTTTTATATTATCCACTTCAAAAACATTTTCTAAAAATAGTTTTAATATACATATTTCATGCATACACTTCACTTCCTAATAACTCATACGCCACGGTGGACCCACTAGACATGCGGTCAAGATGCGTGAATAGCTTGCAATTGATTTTGTGTTTAATTTCTAAGAACAAAAAAAAACGAACATTTAACAACATAATATTTTATGGATAGAAGCTGCCCTTTTCAGATTCATCCGATAGATGTCAAGGAGGCTTTTCTGTGTAATACTCTAACATTAATGCCTCTGTACATTCTCATACGTTCCAAGGTTTTCAGGAAACTTAAGTAAATGATTCTCCAGTTACTATACTTTCATGTCCATACTACATGCCAGATTTCCAAAATTAATTAAAAGGAGAAAGAGAGAACTTTTTGTAATTTTTGCACTTCTGTTGTCCTAAAAAAATTGTACGACAGCAACAAAAGATTTTCATTTTCGTTGCCTCTAAATAACATTTGTAGTTGTAGGTCAACAAAAATACCAGTTTTTAGTATTTCATTACTTAAAGCGGGCAACTTTCTTGAAAGATATAAAAAGCACAATACAATTTTCGCTAATAAATTAAAATTTTGCTTCAACTCGTCCCATTTCGATGCTGGATGGTAATGGAGGCAAAATAATCTCTACAACCAAAAGGCGATTGAAAAGTTCACGGAACACCAAGGTAAAATACATTTTTTTGGCAGAATTCGTTTTTTTGTTTAACATAGTTCCCTTCAAGGGTAATACACTGATTATAGCGACTCTCCAACTTTACCATACAAGTTTTGCAGTACCATTTGTCCTTGGATCACCTCTTCATTCGACGACCATTTCTTCCCAGCAAGCATTCTTTTGAGATCTGAGAACAGGAAGTAGTCGGTGGGGAACTGAACATCTCCAAACACCACTCCGCAGCATCAACTCGACGTTTTTAGTCAAAAGTGAGCTCACGTGCCACCCACTGGTATATCGAACAACTTTTTTAAGGACATCCAAAATTATTATTTTTGACGTTTCCGTCGGCAAAATATTCTTTAGTATTCAGTAAACAATAAGGGCGTCTCGTTCAAACTTAGCAAACAATTTTTTAACGTTTAATTTCTTTGGCGCAGAGTCCAAATAATGTTGACTGATCTAAACCTTGACTTGCTCTGCTGTTCCATAAACATATGAAGCATTTAGTGAACCCTCTTTTTATTGTTCTAACAAAAATTTGGCCATTTTTAAATCGATAACAAATGAAATTACAAAAAAAAGTTATATTTCACATTTCAATAAGTTATGCCTTAGAAACAAAACATCGTAAAGAGTTTTTGAAATCTCGATAAAGTTGTCGAGTTGTTTTTCCTGCGGCATACTTAAAGCTGTTGACATACTGACAAATTTCAAATCACTACAATCTTGCATGCTAGAGATAGAGGCTTATTAGAAGTGTATTGGGTTTTTCATTTGGACACTCACATACATGTAGACAGACATATATGAATATAATTAATTTCATTAATTCATTAATGTATTTTACACATTGGTTTTGTGTTTACGCTTATCAATAACATTAATCGGTTGTTATAAGTATTGTTAAACAAGTGGCCACACTAAAAATCATAATATTCAAGGTGTCAAGTATCTTACGAGTATATGAGTCAGCAAAATAAATTTGTGTCTTGTTTTTTTTTTTATATAGACAAAATTAAAAACAATAAAAACTGGGTAATGTAAAGTACCAAATTTGTGAAAGATTAATGCATATGAACTGCGCAGTTCTTAGTTAGTCATCAACTTAACGAGGCTCCTTAGCATTTGAAATCACCATACCAAATAAAACTTTTCTAAAATTTTGTGGTGCGAGGTCGGAGATGCTATATACCATAATTGCATATAATATGATCAACGTGATGAACGGAGTCGATTGAGCTATATTCGTCAGTCTGCCTATATAAATATAGGCGAATTTTGCACCCAACTACTTGTCAACAAGTAAGGAAAAGCTAAGTTCGAGTGTAACCGAATATTTAACACTCTTGCAGCTTGCAAGGATTAAAGCCAGGAATGAGCCTTGCTAGTTACATCTAAGCATAAAAACATGCTCTCTCAATTTTATTAAGATAACTATTATATTGGCCAATGAATATGAATGAGAGAAAATTGTTACGTACCAAATTTGGTTGACATCGGTCGGGCGGGTATCGAGACATGTGATTTCACCACCACACCCGTCGCGAAATTTTTACCCCGACTCACATAAAGACGCGCGTCTCTTGTGTATTTAGTTATTGGACTATTTAGCTTTTAGTAAGTTTTAACAGTACCGTTATATGAGGAGTGAGCGGGGTTATCATCCGATTTCATTGTCGGTAGGAGTTCTAATAATATTTGCGCTGGGCGAATCTCAGCGGTGCCAAAAAGAAAAACCTCCTGAAGTTAAAAATCAGCTAACGGCAAAAAAATTTGGAACCCTTCACAAATCTTCTAAGATGATTTTTTTTCTACTTCACGCCATTTCACGTGGATGTCCAGAATAGTGAGATAAGAGGTGTTTTTGCCATAATGTAGCAAAATCATTATAATCCAAACAGCTGATCCAGCTGGTATCCAGTAAAATATTGAATCCCAATCGGACAGTATCCAGTTAAAACTTCTACAACCTTTTATAGATTAATTTAGCTAGGAGTGAAGAGTTACCTAGACCTCTTACACTTTACCCTTAGGCAAAACAACCTTTCGGCTGCACAACGGCTGCTAGGAAACCAGCGCTTGCTGATTTCGTCTGAGGCCCAAATTCAGTAGTAAACCAGAAAATGCCAACAGAGCTTCTACTCTTCTCATTCCGCAATTATTGAGACTGTGGTGCCTGCAACAGCCAGCTCAGCAGCCTTACAGTTTCCAGAAATACCACTATGGCCGAACATCCACACTAGTCTAATCATGAAATAGCTAAATAATGGAGGTAAAGAGTGTAGACATCCTTTCGCTAGGTTTGAGCAACCAGTCAGGGAACAAAAGCCTAATATCGCTGCCCTACTATCGGAATGGATAGTCACCGGATTAGTAGATCTACGGCTATTTTCAAAGTATACAAATATCCGTCCAAATTTCAACCCTCAAAAACTACCATTTCGAGTTGAAACAATTTTCAGACGATGATTCAAATAGAGACAATGAAGAAAACGAAACCAAACATAGCAAACAATTTTCGGAATCAGTCCATACTTCTTCTATCCTAATATATTTTTGTTATTGTGGAGGCAGAAAACGTCGCAAAAGTAAAAGAAATGTTGCTGAATTGACGAAACTCTGAGTCCGTAGACCCGAAGGTCGTGGGAACGCCAAATATATGGGTAAGTTTGTGAGATGTGAGTAAAGTTATAAAAAATTCGGAGAGAATATCGAAGAATGTCGAAAATTAATGTCAAATAAGATATTTCAGTTATAAAACCATATACTGTAATTGCGTTAGCAGCGATATAATATCCTAATATCAAATTAAATTGATACAAAAAATGAGAGCAATTGTTTGTTCATTTCGTCTCAGAAGAATTATCTAATCATTAACATAACCTAAATTTTTTATAAAACTTTGCGGAGTTCTAAAAATATTTCAAAAAAAAATTTTTTTTTCTAAAAATATTTCAGACGCCTTTAATTCGTACAAATGACAAGAATACACAACGATCGGTTGGCTGCATTCGAACTTAGTTCTTCCTTACCTCCGCTCTTATTAATGAGAGGGCCAGTGCTCCCAGCCACTATCAGTTATTAGCACCTTTCGACACAAAAACTAAATTTAATTGATAAATTTTTACTGGCTCTCTAACGTCAGCTCTCTCTTATTCTCTGTTTACAAAACTTCTACTACTCTGCTATGTAATGTCTTATCTGCTCTCTTCAAATGATGCAAATAAAATAATTTGAAGCACTTTTCGATAATGAATCAACACGCCAAATCACATAGGGACATGTGTATGCTTGTATGTTTTGTAAAAAAAATCACACTTTTTTACTGGAACAGAGTACTCTTCAATGCGACAATACGGTTTGCAGTACATATTTGGGAGAGCAGACATAATTGAAAAGTATTTAAACGACTTGTGCAACTGAAGCGAGCCACAAACCGATATAACAACACTTGGGATTCCAAGTGTTTCTAGACAGCGCATAAACAATTTGATTTTTTTTTTTTTTCGAAGTAATCGCTGAAACGGTAGTGTTATGTCGATGAAACAGGAATCAATAGCCGCTGAAAAATTGCAGGCAATCGAGGAGGATAGTAATAGTGAAATAACCTCGAGTGAATCGGATGGAAAGAGAAAGTTTACAATTTTAGAACCAGCATTGTTTCTAAATTACATAGCGACAGCGTTGGCCGGTAGGACATTTTAAAAATGTTACCTTAAAACCGTGTACATGAAAAACGTTAATCCATTATTATTATTACGTATATTAAAGGTGCTGTGCTACAAAATCAAGAGCTCTACCAAACTTGTGTTGCCGTTTACGATTACGATGAGGAATTGTGCGAACCCATGTTGGGAGTTATACCCAAAAATGCGACATCACAAGTGAGTACTCTCAAGCAAGTTTTTTATTTAGAACAAAAATTATGTTGGAAGTTGACAATGTAGGACAATTGTCAAAGAGGGGTTTTTCAGTGTTATTTTCTAGTAGTGATTAGTTGTTAGTTTAGTAAGCGAAAAACAAAGAAATCATTAATGGTTTTCATGGTTTCGCCAAGCTTTGCCGAGTTGTGAATCGAACAAACAAGTGATATAAAAGACATGTACTGACATAAAGCAATAAAGAAGTAACGAAAAAATCTAAAAGTAATTATATAACCATTTTGACATATAGAACAGATGTTTTGCGAAGCCATGACGGCTCATATACAACAATATACTTCTTTATTGGCGTAGATACCGCTTACGGGGTTATAGCCGAGTTTATATATGCTACAATACTACAACTAAAATTAGAAGCCTCGGGAAAATGGACTATTAATATAGATAAATATTTAAAAAAATTTAAAGTAAGTAAATGAGAATATAAAGAAAGTGTAAGAAACTCGCAATTGAAAGGTGGCTATAGACGATTCATAAATACTACTTATTAATTTACTGTCAATTGCTGTAAAACTCGGTTACAAAACTTAAATTTGTTCAAAAGTATAAGTAGCGTGGATACTCGATGAACATTTTGGCAAGAATTGTCAATCTTTAAGATTAAAATTAGACATTCTGCTGTTATAGCGTTAAGTAATAAGTAACGAAGACGTGCCGTAGACGTGACGTAGACCCATATACTACACAATTCAAAAAAAAAAATGCGCACATGTAGTTCTACCAGACAGAAGTATTAATAAAACCAATTAAAAATAGCAACAACTCCTTGCGATAAGCTTCAGACTGATAGCATAAAAAAAGAAATGTAAATCGATTACGAAAAAAATAAAATACATATGTGGTAGTATTGATTATCAGTAAAACAGCTGGGGTAATAACAACTGACGGGCCTACTCAGGTGGATTCCCTGTGATTAAATGCCATAATAATTGAAATGTGTGACTCAGCTACGCTATCATTGATCAAAAAAAAAAAAAGTAATAATAATAAATGAAAACGTAAGCGCTTTTATCAGGGAATCTCCTCTAAGATTACAAAAATTATTTAAAAAATAGATTTTTAACAGTGGCAGTCTCTTTAGTAGATTAAGCTGAAAATATAAGTGTATATCCGAGAGCAAAGGGTTTCGCCCGAAAATCCATAAAATACTTGGAAACTTCTTTTCTTTAAAAAAAAAACAATAAATTTAATCAAGGTGGCAATAAGTGCCTAGAATTGCTTTTTGGACTTAACGTTGCTTTGCACATTGTTTCGCTATGCACTTAGCCTAAACAGACTGTTAAGACAGCCCAACAGGAGCCACAAAGGCATACAGCAACAGCAATGCTATTAGTTTTCAAGCAGAAAGAAGTTAATGTTATTAGCATAGCATCTGTTAAATGACTTTGAGACTGAAGTAATGATAAAAACAATGTAGTTTTATTAACAGAAGTGAACAAATGCTATAAGCAGGACACTGTTAACTAACTGTGTGACAGAATAAAGTACAAAAACAGATTTAATAATATTAGCAGGGAACTGTTCAATGAACAAAATGAATGAAAGAAGAGCATTAATGTTATTAGTTGAGCGCTGTTATATGACTGACTGGCTGAAGGAATGATAAAAGCAACTTAATCTTATTAACAGAGCACTGTTAAATGACAAGGAAGCAAAATATTTGACTGAAGTGAATAAATGCTAGTAGCAGAGCAGTGTTATATAACTGTAAAATATTGTTATTAACGAGCAGAAGCGCGTTATTGTTATTTTCAGATCACTGTTAAATGATTGTGAGGCAGAATAAATAACAAAAGCGAGTTAGGGTTATTAGCAGAGCACAGTTAAATGATTATGAAACAATATGAATGATAGAGCATTAATGTTATTAGCAGAGCACTGTGCAAAATGAGTGTAAAACCAAATGAATGTTAGAAGTAAGCTAATGTTATTAGCATAACACTCTTAATACAATGAATAACAGAAATGAGCTAATGCCATTAACGGAGCACTGATAAAGGGCTGTAAAATAAAGGGAATAACAGAAGTGAGTTACTGTTGTCAGTGCAGGACTGAACAACACAGGCAAGTTTGTGTTATTAGCAGAGTACTGTTAAATGACTTCAAATCAAATTAATGACAGAGATGAATAAATGTTATTAGCAGAGCACAGTTAAATAACTGCTAACTGCGAAAAAATATATTTGAATAAAATAAAAAAAATCATTATATTTTAATATATATATTTTTCAAATTGTTTCCAGGCCATCGAAACTGAAGTGCAACCCTATGTGGCCAGGATTATTATGGCGAGTTCGCTGATTAGCAGCGTTTTGCCCGCATTCCTCAGTTTATTTATTGGACCTTGGTCAGATAAATTTGGACGCAGACCGGTGCTTGTAGCAACCTTTGCAGGTAAATAAACAATTTCGCCATTATGATGAAATACAAAGAAATTTATTAAATTAATTGCTGAAACAGCGGCATTTGTCGGACATGTTATAACATCAATACTGGCGGGTATATCTATGGCGACACCGATAAATCCTTGGGTCTACATTATATCGTACATACCACTTGCACTAACTGGTGGCACCTGTGCCTTGATAGCGATGGCATTTTGTCTCGTTTCCGATGTCAGTGATGAGGGCGGCAGAGCTAGACGGTAAGTGATTTTGAAGCTATTTTGTGCACGTAGTCGACAATTATTGAATTATTTTTCGTACTTTGTAGCCTGTTCTTGGTCGAGGGTGCTATGGGTATTGGTACACTAGTTGGCAATTTGATAGCCAGTTACATACTGGCCGCAACTGGTACTATCGGCGTATTCGTAATTGCTGGGAGTATGGATTTGGTAGCGCTACTTTATATCGCCATCTTTATAACCGAAAGTTTGAACGTGAAACATGAAAGAACTACGGTGAGTGGCAAATTTTGAATGCATGATTGATGAAATACAAAATCATTACTATTAAATTAATTTTTTTTTTTTTTGTTATTTTAGTCACATGTGCGTGAGTTCTTCAAATTCGATTTGATTAAGGATCTGGTTAAAACTTGCCTGAAACGCAGACCGCACTACGATCGCGGCATCATTTGGTGTATTATGTTCGCCTTAATTTCGACTACCTTTGTGCAGCGTAAGTACTAAATTTAGTACCAAATTTCTTAAAAGTTACACATAAATATTATCTCTTTCTTACAGAGGGTGAAGCGAATGTAATTTATCTGTTTCTACGCAACAAATTCAATCTCACACTGCAAGAATTCACCACTTTCACCGCGGCCGGCATTGGTATCAAAATGATTGGTTGCGCCATCGTTTTGATATTATTGCGTGTGGTGAGTTTCTATTGAAGTTAACACAGACTGCTTATAAAAACTAAATCACAACAACAAAAATCGCTTTACAGGTATTCAGCGCACCTTTAACTGTGGTGGCTATACTTGGCTTGTTGGGTAGCTTCGCCGACAGTTTTATACGCGCTTTGGCTGAGAAGTTTTGGCAGATGTATGCGGCCGCGGTTGCGGGCTTTATGGGTGGCATTAACAGCCCCATGTTGCAAGCGGTACTTGCGAGTTTGGTGGACCGCACAGAAATCGGTAACACTGCCATTTATTCATTTTTCATAGAAAGTATATTTAATAAAAAAAATTTGTGAATTTTAGGCAAAGTATATGCGGTAATTACCTCACTGCAAACACTATCACCTTTGGCATCGGCGCCAGTCTACACCGGTATTTACAACGCGACATTGGTATCATATCCTGGCGCCTTCTACTTTCTCAGCTCTGGTATCTATGTCGCAAACTTTTTTCTTATAACGTAAGTTCGCTTCAATAACACGCTTGACGCATTTACTAATTCTGTTATTTTTCGGCAATTTTAGGATTATATACCTTATGCAGCGTAAGAGTAGTAACAGAGCAACGACAGCCAATGAGACAGCTTAATGACCGACAGCCCACTTGTATATGTACCTAAATACTTCTTCGAAATTCGAAAAGAAATAAATATATTAACTTAAATTCAACATTTATATGGCTTGGTAATGAGAGCGGATGTATTTTATGTTTGAATATAGTTAAAGCGAAAAAGTTACAAATATATTTATGCATAGAAAAAGTGCATAATTAATTTTTAGTCAAAATTTTGTTTAGCAAAGTTTAAAATTAAATTTATTTAGTATTAGTTAGCATAAAATTTCTAATTCTAAGCATAGTATTAAACACTTTTTTATAAATGAATAAATTAAGCGTAAATTTTGAAAGTCTTGTATTTGCTGCGTATTAAAATAGGTGCTCTGTACATTTAAGGGTAGCGGGTACAAAGACTTTGAGTTCCCTCAAAAAACAAAAAATTTATTTATTTTATTTTATAAAGTTTACAGAACAATAAAATTATTATATAAACTAAAGATAACGCAGCGCTAGCATCGGAGGCTTTCGGCTGGCAAAAAACAAAAAATATTTAACAAGACTCCTCGCGTTGGCAATATTTTTGACCAGTCGAGTTACGGTTAAATAATAGCTAATAGCCTTTCATTGGGCCATTTCGTGAGATAACAAGTTCATCAAACTTGGTTTACAATAAATCGATTGTGACATTCGCTGTGTGGCTTGTGGCGCCGTTCTGTGTGAACCACATATTGTCCAAGTCCAAATCATCCAATTCGGGACTAAAATATTCGGTTATCAATGAGCGGCAGCGATTCCTATTCACTGGTCTTGATCAACACGGAAGAAGTACGGTCCAATGACTTCGCCGGCCCTTAAGCCGCACCAAACAGTAATTTTTTCGGGATGCAATGATGACTAATGATGCATATTTTGCTTATTAACAAATCCATTCAGTCAGAAATGAGCCTCATCGCTGAAAATGATTTTTCGGTGAAAATCCGGGTCATTTTCAAGTTGTTGCTCAGCTCAATTCACGTACATATGACGAATCTGGTGGTCAGGCGTCTTCAGTTCTTACGTCAATTTGAAATTTAAAGTATGGAGACTAAAATCTTTTCGCGAAAGTCGCCACAACGACATCACAGCCCAACGCTTAAGAACGACATGTGGGAGACTGATTGGGGTCTTTCTCAATGGATTCGGTAGCAGCGGCAACCAATTGAAGGTATCGAAACAAAGGTTGTAAGTGAGATATAGAATGAAACCTTGGAAAAATGGATTGATTTGAGTACATACAGGGTGTATCAACAAAAACGACAGCATTTCAGCTATGATGCTTCCATAGAAATTATAGTAGAGAAAATATTCAGACGCCGTTAAATCGCATGACGGCCATTTAAGTGGACCAAAAACCTCGAAATTGATTAGTCGCCAAACTTTGCACGCATTGTGTTCATGTTTTAATGTGAAATATGAGGCGGCAATACGTCAGTCATTATCATGTTATAATCTCGCTATTGGTAGTAGCGGCATTTCCTGCTGTTGTTCTTGTAGCGGTACAGTTCTGCCGAGTTGACTGTCATTTGCCGAATAAAAAAATCCGGGTTCGTTCCGATTACGTGGGAACGACTGTGATGGGAACGGACGGCATTTCCAGCTTCATTTCGAAAGAAATAAGGCCCGATGATTCTGCCATACCACAATCCACACCAAACGGTCCATTTTTTAACAAATTTAATAAATTCCGAAAATATTTCTAAATATAATTCTCTTATATTTCAGGATTGTACCATTCCCTCAACGCAGCTTGATTGCGAATAACAATTATTGCATTACTTATACGCACTGTTGTACGTGGCGGATAAGTGCGGTTATACGAGAGTTGCTTGCACTTGAGAATAAGAGACTTAGAAAAATTATTTTAAAAACTAAAAAACTTATGCAACGCCGCATTGTCAGAATATTTTAATATCTTAAACAAGAACAGTGGGAAAAGTTTACGCATAGAACGGATTTAAAGTCATTATCAGTTTTCATAACAGAAGTATTTTTTTAACTATACGACAACGCATTTACATGGTTGACAACACAAGAGGCCATCAGAAAATCGCGTCTATCAATTTTTGAATACGCTTATCAATATAAATAATTCATTATTATTGTTTGTAACAAACATCTGCACGTGGAGACTAAAAAACTAAGTACTGCATTACCTGTATTATCATGAGGGCCTTTCTAAATTGTAAACGAACCAAACGACTTAACCGGTTGTTTGATTAGTCTTTTGTTGATTAGTTTTGATTATATACATAAATAATAATTTATAACCGCGTATGCGGGGTCTACGCCAATTAAGGGGGTGGTAGGGTTTTCAAGGTAAAAAAAAAAGACTTTTTTTGTAAATTTATTTCTCAAATCTGGATGGAGTAATTTTATTCGGACCTTTTGTACATTATAGAGCACACTTTTGGCAATGTAAGGTAATTTTTTCATGCAGAAATATTGAGGCATAAGCCGGTAACAGTGCTTTCCCCAGAACGTCTTGAGAAAAAAACACTTTGCGGTGTTCACCATAACTCGGCTGGAAATTATCCGAAAATCTTCCCCCAAACGTTCTCTGATAATTTTTTTTTGCATTCAAAAATTTTTGGCGGCCATCTAAAGTGTGAACTGTTATTTTCTACTAAAAATTCCAAGGACATATTCTTGAAATGTTAAATAATAAGATAAGACAAAAAAAAAATCGATTTTTCGAAAGTGAAAAAACCAAGAATTGTCTTTCCACAATTCCGTCCTTTTTAGGCGAATAGCGTTACGCAAACGACGCATAACGTTCAAATAATATTCCTTGTTGACTGTTTGACCGGTTGGAAGGAATTCATAATGCACAACACCACGATAATTGAAGAAAACAGTCAACATGACCTTGACTTTTGAGCGACTTTGGCGGTTGTTTCGGTGTCGTAAGCATAGATCCAAGTCTCATCGCCAGTTATAATGCATTTCATGACACCCTGTTAGTCGGAAAGCATCGTTTCACACACTTCAACGCGACGCCTTTTTTCCAAAAAATTCAATGTTTTCGATACCATTCGAGATTTGACGCTCTTGAGGCCCAAAACATTCTTCAAAATGGTATTGGCTGAGCCTTTCGATATGCCAACTTCATCAGCAAGGTCTCTAATTGTTAATCGACGGTTTTTCAACACCAAATCTTTGATTTGTTGAACGTGAGCTTCGTCGGTTGAGGTTGATGGTCGCCCTGCACGCTCTTCGTCTTCGACACGTTCACGGCCGGCTTGGAACTCACTATACCACTTGTAAACATTTTTTTAGACAAAGGCTTTCTGCACCATCCTCAACGTATCCGCAGAAGAAAATTGATTCCGTAAACAAAATTTAATGCAAATTCTTTGCTCAACAAATTTCGACATCGCAAAAAACAAAAAACTGATTTTTAGCAGCTCACAAAACAACACGTATCTCATACACTAATGAATATTTTAACATGAAATTTGACATAAATGTGACTGACAGTACTACCAACCTAAAAAAAAAAAAAATAATTCTCCAAATCCTTCGAGGCGCGCAGTTTAAATTCAAATGTCACCTTATTTTTGGGCACAATAGTATATATTGGCAACTTGGGCTTTAATTTTTTGCAATTGGGCGTCGATACAACCCAGTCATTTTTTAGAGTACGTTTCGACCCTTCTCCAAATATTCAAAGTAGATCACACTTTGCGATATTCCCAGTTCCTAATGCGCAAAGACCATAAATCTTCCGCGAAACCTTTCTTATAGAGACTCGTACCGCGACACATCAGATGTTGCCACTTGGTCTTTGTTCGTTGAGAGAGGACTTTACTTTTCAATTGTTTACTCAGTTCGAAGTAGCGCCTTTCACTACCAAAAAAATTAAAAAATTTTTATAATTTAAACTTCGACTTAAAAATTACTCGTTGGAAATCGATTTTAGACCAAGAGTTTCCTAATCAAATGTGTTCAGAATGATGCATAAAACATTTTCGCACACACGATTAATACATTTTTTTTTTGGTTCCCTAGAAGTCGATCCGCTCTAGTGTACATAAACATATTTCGACACATTAGACCAATTAGTTTTTTTTTGGTTTGATTTTGTTATCAAGTTGTGATACCAATATTACTACCTAATCACAATAACGGAAATGCCATACTTTTGTAACTTATGAAAATGAGTATGGGTATATAAGTACTCTGCTTTGTGGAGTGCACTAATTTTAAACTTACAAACAGATGTTATTGACATACGTACATAATGGGACTTTAAGTATATTTTATAAGTAAATTACCTCTTTACTGGTTAACAGTAAATGTTAACACATACCAGATGTTTATAATACATTACTCATGCGTCACAGGAAACATACATACATATTTATCTGATATAATTGTCACAACATAATTAATAAAAAAATACTTACATATATATGGCGGAATAGAAGAAAGATAAAATTATTTATGGCAGATATTTCATTATTTTTCTTTGATACTTTGCAGTACAAGGATTAGTAAAATAAATTCATTATGGTTTGAATAGCATACAATAGATTTCGTAATACTAGAATGTATCTATAAAGATAAGATTTCGTACTTTGATAACTTCTCAGATAATGATGGGCAAGTTGAGCACTTCTTCACCGAAAAATGTTTTTGTTTTGATTTTTCTGTAGATATGTACTCAATTTGTACGCAATGACAGATAAGCGTTAGATTAGATCAGAAAGAAACTTATTTAATGTACTTTAAACAGGTATAGAGTTTTCTATTTCCAGAGTGGATATTTGTCAGACTATCAGGCAAAGTACACAGGTGTCTTTGACATTTACGACCATTTTTCAAATTCTGTTATATTTCGCGCCAAGTTTCATTCAGATATCTCAATTTCTACTCAAGTTGCTGTTTGCTTGGACGAACGAACGGACAGACAAACAGACAATCTCCCAGAATTCAACTCGCCTTGTCATCACGATAATTTATAAATATGTATGTTAGGGTGATTCAAAAACAAAATTTTTTTTTTTCGATTGGTACTCGGAAAAATAGGTTCCTAGACGCTTCTAAGAAAGCCTCTCCAAATATGAGTTTTTAATTGTAACGGGAAGGTCCTCCTACATACAGTTTTCTATTTTTTCTTATTATCAGATAGAAAAATTTATATCTCGCTACCAACTACTTGAAAAAATATCTTGTTCCTTAGATTTTGTAGGAAATTGAATGCTCCACAAAAAAGGTTTCCACGATTTTTTCGTAAACGCAACCGTTTAAAAGATATTAAGGGTTGAAGTTTGATTATTTTTGGGAACTTTTTTTATTTCTTTTGAATTTTATAACTCAATGAAAAAAATTATTATGAACATGAAACTCATAGGTTTTTGGAGAGGCTTTCTTAGAGGTGCCTAGGAACCTATTTTTCAGAGTACCTAACGAAAAAAAAAAATTTTTTTTTTTGATCCACCTTAATATGCATTGATGTTTGACGATGAATATCTCGTAAACGCTTAACTTAATCGAAAAATCATATGAGACCATTTTTATAGAGCAGCAAATTTCCTACAAAACTATGAGTTTCATCATTCATAATGCTTTTTTTTTATTGAGTTATAAAATTAATAAGAAATATAGAATTTTTCCAAAAATAATCAAACTTTTTTTTCCAGTACCAATTGAAAAAAAAAATTTTTTTTTCGAATCACTCTAATGTACATATGTATGCATAACCCTATATCTATCTCGATTACTTTTAGATGATACATACAATCATTGAACAAAACTATTATACTCTCTAGCAACATGTTGCAAGAGGATGAAAAATAAATGAAGATCAAATACAATCTTCAAGCATTCAAATACATCGCATTATATTAATATCAAGCACCACAATGTTATTTAATTTCGTTTAACACTTAGAATAGTATTTCCGATATAAATTATATTAATAAGGCCTTGAAACTACTTATTTATGTTTATATGATTATTGGAAGCATATACCTAAACAGATTTAGTGTTGCCTATTATTATCACAAAAGTGATTCCTCGCTCAGAAAAGTGATAAGTGACACTCGGACGAAAGTGACTAAAATAGTTGGTAGCAAATAGTTTTTATTATCACCTCTAAGTCATCGCAAATAAGGTAGTTTTCGATTTAAAACTAAAGTTTGATTAAACAAAAGTGTGATTAAGTAGCAACTTAAGTTTTTTTTTTTTAATAATTGTAGTTAATATTACCTTTGAAATAAGATACGTAAAATGGAAATTAAAAAAGCAACAAAATATGTCATCAAAAATGCCTTACATGATCACAATTAAAAGTTCACATATTATATTGTGATGGATTACAAACCAATGAACTTAGATTACTATCTAAATTACAAAAAAAAAATCGATTTGAAACTTTTTAGAGGAATCAAAAAAGAGTTAAAACATTGAAATCTATTTATGAAAATTGAATTATTTTCCCGAAACTTAAATAACCTTTTCGGCAAATGTAAAACGGGTTTGTTGAGGTCCTGAAATGCAAAAACTGTAAAATTTTTCAAAACACATATTATTTTTAAAAGTATACCGCTTTTAGTGCAATGGCAACGAGACCCGTATGAGGCATACTGTAAGACTTTAAACAAGTTTTTCTTGAAACCACTTTTTCGACACTGTCGTCACGAACTTAAGATTCTAATCACTTCTCCTTCTACAGGTTGCACGGACGGACGGAAATTATCCCGACGCACATATACTACATTTAATGGTTTCCGTTATTCTAACAAACCTTTTGCTGAATTATGGATCAGTGTATGAATTATATACATATATAATAAATTGTTGGAAAATATGTTCTCAGACCTTTTTCAGCCCACAATGGTAGCTTTATAATGATTTCCGACATTCCGTTAAGTTTGGTCAGCACCAAAGCGCTCATTTTATTCAGACGCCTAACCGATAGATCCAGGGGATGCAAGCCAGCTTCCATAAGATGGCTGTGTATCACGATCGTAAGGTCTATTAAATTATTAACTTGCCCCACTGCAGCACTTGAAGTCATGCTGGAGCTCTCACCGCTGCATCTAGTGATTAAACAGGTAAGGAAACATAAGGCAAAGGGACGATAAGTTCGTCTAAACAGATGAAGACCCTAGGGGAAGGCCCACCGCTTTTATTCCAAGGGACGGCGTTACAAAGAAGATTAATTTTACAAAGACATTTACATAGCGATACTGCTGAGAGGCAGCTCTATCCAGGGGTTCACAGACGGCTCGAAAACACCAAAACACATTGGAGCAGGCATTTCGGGACTTCATACCAATCTAACCACACCAATGGGACGTTTTATGAGCATTTTTCAAGCAGAAGTCTTTGTCATAAGTCAGCCAGAACCATGCATCGCAGTGGGGTCTCACACTCTTAAGGAGCTGCTCCGCATGGAGGAGAGAGTGGAGAGAGAACAGCACTGGCAACAGGCAGCAGGAATAGCAAGGCTTAAGGAAATAATCAACCTCCCTCGAGACAAATTCCGACTCCTTGTCGCGCTCATGCCGGTTTTACGACAGGGAACAGAATACCCCAGAACACATGATTCTGGATTGCCCAACAACTTGCAGAAGCAAGCTAAGGGTCCTAGGCTCCCTTGGCGACCATATGTGGTAAAGGCGAGGGCACAACAGGCCGTAGGTCGCATTGCAATACCTCAGTTTTTATTTATATGTCTATCTAAGTTTGGTCAAAATGTGTGATATTTTACTAAATTAAATGACAAAGTTATTTAAAAATCATGTGGTTTAGCGATGACCTAAGAAATCTGTGAAGTTTACGGAGACGATGCTGTATCAGTTCGTGTAGCACAACAATGGTTCCCTCGCTATAGTTCTAGAAATTTCGGTGTGAAAGATGCACCTCACTCTGGTCGACCTCGTTGAAAAATTCGATGAAATTGTGGAAAATATTGACCAGGACCGTCACATAGGCAGCCATGACATTGCTAAGGAACTGAACATTCAGCTACAAACGGTTTTGAACCATTTAAAAACAGCTGGCTACAAAAAGAAGCTCGATGTTTGGGTACCACATGAATTGTCTGTGAAAATTTTAATGGACCGAATTAACATTTAACGATTGCCAAAACGAAATGAAATCGAACCATTTCTGAAGCGAAAGGTAACGTGAGACGAAAAGTGGATCAAATACGACAATAATGTGCGAAAAAGTTCATGGTCCAAATCATCCACTATGAACTGCTCCAGCCTGGTCAAAAGATTCATTCTACTTTTTACGGTGAACAATTGATGAGATTGCAGCAAGGAATCAAAAAAAAACGGTCACAACTGATCAACAGAAAGGGCTTCGTCTTCCATCAGGACAACGCTAGCCCGCACACATCTTTGATGACTCAGCAAAAACTGGGAAAGCTTGGCTGGCAAGTTTTGATGCATCCACCATATAGTCCTGACCTTTCACCAGCGGACTACCATTTGTTTTGGTCAATGCGGAACTCGCTTAATGGAGTAAAGTTGGCTTCAAGAGAAGCCTGTGAAAATTACTTATAGCAGTTGTTCGCCGGGAAACCAGAAAAGTTTTACACTAATGGAATAATGTCTCTAGCGGGAAAATGGCAAAAAGTGGTCGTCGGTACATATTTGGTTCATTAAAGTTCAATATGAATATAAAAAAAAAATAAGTTGAAGTTTGATTAGAAAACGAAAAGACTTTTTCCCAAAGTCTGTTGGACTGTAGCAACTGCAGAAAACGTCTGTCATTTTAAAAATAAGCTAATAAAATTATTAAAAATGATTTATATATAAGTCAGTTTTGTTAAAATACTTTTGAAACTCTTCGAATTTACGTAGCAGTATTACCTTACTGGCGCTATAGCTACCTGCGCCAGGTATAGGAGAATCATCATAACACATAGTTACAGTCTGGCGTCCACTGGATTCTTAGAATATGTCTAAAACGGAGGAAGTGTGAAATAAATGTAAACAAACAGAGATTATTTGGCAATTATAAAGTGTTGAGAGACCCCAAAAAGTACCAGCCAGTGATGAGTCAGCGCTTTAAATGTTGAGTTAATCTATGTAATTGGATATGCCAGCTACAGCAGCAGGCACTGAAATGCTCTCGTTATCTCACACTCTATTTAAACTGCACAAATATGTAAAGTTCGTACATATATATTAACTAAAATAAGTTTAAAGCGATATAGTATAAACTCGGATGCGCAGCTGTACGGAGTAAATTTGTGCGACTGATTTTTTGCTGATTTAAAACGAAATATTAATTTAAACAAACAACACACAATGGCAGCGCGTCGGCCAACCTCGTTGAATCTGAATGCGAGACACTCGTCTACTCTCGAGCAGTTCGTTTACGAAGTTGGTACTGTGATGCCGTTAACTCCCGCTTCAACACCGGAAATGACGCCGTTACCGTTATTTGCAATAACCGAAACCAAAACAGCAGAAGTTGTACCGAGTACCAATGATGATATGGCTTCAAATCAATTTGTGGAGAAAAATAAACGCACCGTGATTGAGCCGGCGGTCTTTCTGGTTTACGTTGCCACTTCGATGGCCGGTAAGACACTTGTTTTGTGCTTTCAACAAAAGTGCCAGTTTGAAAAGGACTTGTTCGAATAATTTTCTGTTTTTCGAAAAAAGGTGCCGTTTTGCAGAATCAACAACTCTATCAGACCTGTCACGTTGTCTTCAAATACGATAAAGAACTATGTGAGCCAATGCTGGGAGTTATTGCCAAAAATGAGACTTCCATAGTGAGTACACGCATTACACAAATTATTATAATTATACATACACATGTAGGTAATTAAATGGAAGTGGTGGCAATTAAAGTAATTGTTTGCTATAAAAAAAAAGATTTAAATCCAGTGATAATAAGTGTAGTGAGTAGATGGAGAAGTGACCAGTGCCATAAGTCACATATTCCGAATATTAATGAAAACCAAGTTATGTGAAATCAAGAGTTGTGTCAAATTTAATAGGAGCAAACCGTGGGATAATCGAATCTTATTGAAGAAATTCCCTTTGTATAGTTATGATACATAAACCATCTCAAAACGATAAGCCTTGCTAACTCAATAAAATTGTGTGCAATAAATTTGAATACATGATATTTCGAAAAAGTTCCAAACTATCCGAACGGACATTATACAAATTGTATGTGCCTTTTCAGGGTAGTGGATTTTTGCTAGTGATACGAAATTACGAGTATAACTGTATTACTGCGATTTACGAAGAGATGACGTTAACTGATTTGCAATACAAATTCAATATTCAAAAAAAAAAAACGTATAAACGCGAGTGTTAAAAAAAAAATTGAAAAGTCACCTCTTCATACGACGAAAATTTCGTCCCAGCCAGCATTCTCTTGAGATCTGAGAACAGAAAAAAGTCGCTAGAGACCAAATCTGTAGAATACGGTGGGAATGGAAACAATCCGATGCATAATTCATGGATTTTTGCCATCGTTTTCACTGACTTGTGACACTATGCATTGTCTTGGTGAAACATCTTTTCTTCAAATGAGACCATTTTTCGGCGATTTCATCCTTCAAACGGTCAAATGACGCTATGCAATAGTCGATGCTGATAGTCCTTCCTTTTCAAGGTAGTCAGTCAATAAAAATTATTCCATGAGCATTCTAAAATATAAACCTGTCAGCCAACTGTGGCGTTTTTCCACCCTTTGAGCGAATTTAGCGTGTGCAGTCCACTCGGATGACTGTCGATTGGACTTCGTAGTGAAATAATGGAGCCATGTTTTATCCATTGTCACATACCGACACAAATGCACAGGTTTGTTGCGCTTGAACATCTGCAAACACTGCTTCCAATCATCAACTCGTCGTTGTGTTTGATCAAAAATGAGCTCTCGCGGGATCTACTTTGCATGGAGCTTTCTTATACCCAAAAATTTGTGAATGATATGATGTACACGATCAGTTAATATCTTTAAAGTATCTGTTACCTCGAATAACGGTAATTTAAAATCATTTTTTGGACTGTTTTGAATGTTTTCGTCAATAACAAACTCTTTTGGGCGGCTACTATGTTCACCGCCTGCAGTGTTAAAAGACGATTTGGCAAATGCCTCTCAAGCCTTAAAAAAACGCAGGCGTCGGGTGTTGACTGGTGATGACAAATGGGTATATTACGACAACCCTAAAAGCAAAAAACTATATGGAAAACCTGTCAACCAGCAAATCTTAATATCCAAGACGTCAGCGTCATACGGTGTATTCGTTAAGATTAGGAATTCGCACTGTACTATTAGCTTCTAAAACTGCGTAAAACCATTAATGGCGAACGCTACCGACAACTCATTAAATTGAAGCAAACAATTGCCGAAAAATTCGCCACTAGAAACGAGTAAGGAAATTTTCAAAATGCAACTCTCGGCCTCATGTTGCAGGACCACTTAAAAATTGCTTGCAAAACAGCGGGTAGAAAGTTGTGCTTCACACGCTTTACAACCGGCGATCTTATCGCTTCTAAATCCTATTCGTTCCAGACGATGCAAAAGGCCTTCACTGGAATACAGTCCACAACAGTACAAGGCAGCAAAATTGTTCTTGATGTAATCCACAAAATATCAGAAAATGGAAAATATTTTGCATAACACTATTGCGCATTTTTTTTTTAATAAACGTTAACATCTTAAAACCACACAAATATAATTTTAGACCCAATACTACTCTCATTCATACAAGTATTTGTTGAGATTCCTCCGACTTTTTTCCAACTATACTTTTGCCTTTATAATTACTGATAACGCATATTACATACAAATATACTGGATTGCTCTATTTACCGGATTTAGCAATAATCCAATAATGCTCTTCATCCGGTTAGATTTCTATCTTAATTGTACAAACAGAAATATATACATACATGTATGATGTAAACCGATCTATATGTATGACTGAGCATAGAATTTTCGTCTATCGTCAGTCTATATAAAATCTCTATTTACATATTTCCTCAGTATATGGTACGAATTAACTCCGTTATGTTTGCTCACTTAAAAACAGTAATGAGATGGCAGGTTATGGTGGAAATAATTACCTAATTTTCCATAGTCTTAAGTGAAAAAATATAATAAACAAGTAAGTAAGAGCTAAGTTCGGGTGCCACCGAAGATTTTACGAGGTGTGTTCAAAGAGAATCACGAATTTTGTGTTTTTTCAAAAATTATTTAAATTATTTATTTATTCATGAATATCTATTTTGTCCCTTTCAAAGTAATCCCCATGAAATATTATACACTTGTGCCAACAGTTTTTCCAATCTTCGAAGCACTTCAAAAAATAATTTTTTTTTTATCTTCTTCGGCTCCTCCTTCGATGCCGTCTTTATCTCGTCAAGAGAAGCGTAACGTCGTCCTTTCATGGGCCTCTTCAGTTTAGGGAACAAGAAAAAGTCACAGGGGGCCAGAACTGGGGAATACGGTGGCTGCGTCATCATTAGTGTGTTGTTTTTGGCCAAAAAGTCGCGCACAAGCAACGATGTGTGTGAGCAGGGGCGTTATCGTGGTGCAAAAGCCAATTTTTGTTCTTCCACAAATCCGGGCGTTTCTGGCGGATTGCTTCGCGCAAATTGCGCATAACTTGCAGGTAATATCCATATTGACCGTTCTTCCCTGTGGCAAGAACTCATGATGCACCACGCCCCCTGCAATCGAAGAAAACTGACAGTGACGATTCGCGATACTTTTTGAACACACCTCGTATACTCTTACAACAATCAAAGCCAGGGAAATAACTTAAGGTGTAAAACGAGAGTATCGGAAACCTAGCAATTTTATTTTTACATACATATAACATATTTAACTCATGCACTGACAGACAAAACGATTTTTATTAATTTTTTTTTTTTATATTTATAATGAACCTTAATGAACCAAATATGTACCATTTTGGTGGACTACTTTTTGTCATTTTCCCGCTAGAGACATTATTCCAGTGTAAAACTTTTCTGGTTTCTCGGCGAAAAACTGCGACAATTAATTTTCACAGGCTTCTCTTGAAGCCAACTTTATTGCATTAAGGGAGTTCTGCATGGACGGAAATGAATGGTAGTCCGATGGTGCAAGGTCAGGGCTATATGGTGGATGCATCAAAACTTCCCAGCCAAGCTCTCCCAGTTTTTGCCGAGTTATCAAAGATATGTGTGGTTTAGCGTTGTGCTGATGGAAGACGAAACCCTTTCTATTAAACAGTTCTGGCCGTTTTTTTCGATTACTTACTTCAATCTCATCAGTTTCTGACAGTAAAATGTAGAATCAATCGTTCGACCAGGCTGAAGCAGTTCATAGTGGATCACTCAGTTGTTGAACTTTACCACGCTTCAACCATGATTTTTCCGCACATTATTGTCGTATTTGATCCACTTTTCGTCTCCTGTTACCATACGCTTCAGAAATGGTTCGATTTCATTTCGTTTCAGCAAAGAGTCGCAAATGTTAAATCGGTCCATTAAAATTTTCACAGACAATTCATGTGGTACCCAAACATGGAGCTTGTTTTTGTAGCCAGCTGTTTTTAAATGGTTCAAAACCATTTGAAGCTGAATGGCTGTCATGGCTGCCTATGTGACGGTCCTGATCAATCTTTTCCATAATTTCATCGACTTTTTCAACGATAGGTCGACCAGAGTGAGGTCATCTTTCTCACCGAAATTTCTATAAAAATAATTTATAAAGCCTCCGACTTTTCCTTCTGCCTGTTACAAGCTTCCAGGCAAACTTAATATGCCTTGTTCAGGGTATAAAAAAGCTTAGTGATAACAGTGCTTATCAATAAACAGGTGGGCGTCTAGCAATCTTGCTTGTCATTCACTACCGATTCATTCAAATATGCAGGCTCGTGTGTAAATCCCCTGTCATTATTAATGCTATATTTATATATATTTAACACTTGTTAAGTCATTATTATTCAATGCAGGCTACACTCAAGATTATACCCTACGTCACACAAACGTTTTCACCTCAAGAAATCTTTTTGGGCATTTTTAATATTTTGGGTATTTTTATAGAGGTACGCATACAATTTCTTAGGTGGATAGCTGTCAAAATAAACATGTGTTATTGACAATTCGTATACCAACAATTCTGAAAAGGCTATCGATACAAATGAAGCTCGTTTGAATTGGTTCCGGGCGGAAGTGCTAAAAATAAGAGATGGTATAATACTATCACTTTATTGGACGACATTTTAGTGATGGAAGTATGCCACAAATTAGGCGATCAAAGTTCTTTTTCAATGATGTTTTAACACGTTCTACCCGGCGCTTTTTATCTATGTTTCTATACATTGTGAGCACAAGATTGTCAAGTTTCTATTTTTTTTTTTTTTTTTTAGAAATTTTTGTTTTAGAAAGAACTATAAAAAATTAATTTTATTATGTTGAAAATGGCTACAACAAATCTAAATTTATAATTTCCCAATCTATTTTATTTCCACGGTTCAAGACGCCAGATAAATGAATTTTCCTGTGAACCACCGGTGGTCCACGCCGCCAGATATGCGCTGTTGGACCACCGGTGGTCCACTACGAGTAAAACGTGTTAATAAGCCACTATAGCAAACAGTGATTGTAGGCAGCATGACTATTGAAACGTGTTCTACATTTATTGAATCATCTATACTAATATTATAAAAAGGAAAGATTTGTACCTATTTTTGTCTGTTTGTATGTTTGTAATGAATAGGCTCAAAAAGTACTGGGCCGATTTAAAAAATTCTTTCGCCAATAGAATGCTACATTCTTCCAATTTGACATAGGCTACATTTCATTTTGAAAAAAAAAAAAAAAATTAAGGATCCTTGGTAAAATTTGAACAATGTAACCGAAGGAGTAGAAAAATTAGTCTTAAAATGTCTTTCGTCGAATGCGCTGCCGAAACTATTAGCGATAGAACAAAATAATGCACAACAATATTGAAGAACATCATAATGTCTACAAAAAACTCCGCGGTAGCATATGTCCAACTATTGTAGTTATGTCACTACAACAACTTTTTTCATTTTAAACTATTTATGTGTTTACATTAATCCTTATCCAAATAAATTATTTTATGGTCAAGACCATTTAACTACCTATAAAATAGTTTTTAAATTGGACTTTCCATTCAAAAGATATTACGAATTAAAAAATTCAAAAAATAAACAAAACCACCATAGCGCCGTGGCCGTTGTTTGCGATGCATTCTGAAAAGCGCGCCGGGCCAGAGAATGTAAAGTATAGAGAAGGTGCAAATTGAATTCTATATGATGTTCAATTTCGCGGCTAACAGAGCCGATAGAATCAAAGTATGGAATTCGACGTTGTCGCTGCTATTTAGCAGAATTGAGCACGTGCAGTGGCAAAAATATATGTAAAACGACTGAATTCATTATTTATTACTGTTATTTTAATTTTTTGATTGTTATTATTTTTATTTTTTAATTTTTCAAAAGTGCCCGCCACTTAAACCATCAAAGAAATTGAACATAAATAGACTTACATACATTTTTTAATACAAATAAAAATATTTGTGAAAAGAATATTTTATATCAAAATTTCCAAAAATAAATAATTGTCTACCCCGTGTGATGCCGGGACGGGCTGCTAGTTTTTTTATATAACAAATAGGCTGAAATTTAATTAAAATGAAAAATTAGTTTCATTGCTAGCCGTAACCTCCAAAAAAATACCACACAAATATTATGTAGCATATTATTGTCTTTGTTTGACTCATAACGCCACTTATCTTTATACCCATTTGGGGAATTGTTTTTATTTGTTTACATATATTTATCTCTCTATTGCCAATTGCCATAAATGAGCGTCAACACACAGCTGAGCGATTACCACTCTCTCTTTCGTTTGTTGTTTACAAATCTAGATACTCATTTGGTATTCGTGTGGTGAACACAATGAGCGCGACAGACTGCATCAGCACGACGTGAACTGAAAATTGCGTTGTGAATCCTTCTACATAAACATTTGTGAGAAGGCAGCAACATAACAAGGGCCGGCATGTACACAAGACAACACAGCTCTCCATTTTGCATGTACACAATTTCGTTGTGGCCATACTAATATGTTGCACTTCAATGAAATTTTAACATTTTGTCACCCTTTGTCTACTGTCAACTCTACTGTCGTCCTACTGTCGTTGGCAAATATAAAAATATATTGAAGTTAGCGCGAGCGACAACTGTCGGCCTGCGGTCGAGTAGTCGTGCAGCTGCAAAATAACTGTGTCCATGAGAACGTGTGTATTTTAATATTTGACGGATGTCGTTTGCAGTCTGTCGCGCTCATTGTGTTCAGCACATCACACGCACCAACGCGAAGCTCTTTTTATTTTTGCTTTGTTGAGAGAGCGCCGCCAAGAGTTATACGTTGAACACAATGGTTGCGACAGACGACAACCGACATCTGTCAAATATTAAAATACACACGTTCTTATGGACACTGTTATTTTGTCAGCTGCACGACTATGCGACGGTAGGCCGACAGTTGTCGTTCTCGCTAAATTTAAAATTTTCCTATATTTGCCTGCGACAATAGGACGACAGTAGAGTTGACAGTAGAATGGAAGACAGAGAGATGAGGAAGAGTGGTGATGCCACTAATATGTAAAATGTAAAATTATTCACAGCTCTTACAAACTTGACGTTATTTTACAAATAAAAGCATAAAATAGCTCTATTATAGCTCTATTATATCATTTGTAATAACAATTGATAATTTAAAACAAAAATATATACCTATTTACTTATTTTTTGCATAAAAAATTTCACTTTGAACAAAATATTAAAATTTCATTGAAGTGCAAGGTATTAGTATGGCCACAACGAAATTGTGTGCATGCAAAATGGAGAGCTGTGTTGTCTTGTGTACATGCGTTCAGGTAGTAGGATGCACAACGCCGTTTTTAGTTCACTGTCGTGATGCAATGTTGTGTCGCAACCATTGTGTTCAGCGTATTATGGCTAAAGTTGTCAAAAATGCCACCAAATAGACTATTGAATAAAAATTCTGCTGAAATAAATGACGAAATCAGTTGAGATTTCAAATATATTAGACAATTGTACGTCCTAATCGCCGTTTGAAAATATCGATCAATCTGTGAAATATATTATTGAAATTGGAGGATAATATTTTTCTGATAATAATATAACTTTTTGTTAAAAATGGAAAGGAGTACCGAAAAATACCCAAGACATACAATAAAAATCTTATTTCACATAGTGGCAACACTGTCAAATGATATCAACAAAAGCGCATTTTGACCGCGCTCTCTCGTATCAAAAAGCGAGCGAAGTGCAAACCCAACAAAGAAATATCGAAATATGTTCTGTTTAGTAGTGATTTACAACACTTATGTGACACTTAATTCGAAAGTTGCTGTGATCGAACTTGTAAATTAATGCATAATAATTGAATTTGTTAATTGATAATTAAAGTATAAACATGCCACAAAGCAACGCAGAGGAACGCGAAATTTTATTTTTACCAACAAATCAAGAGGGCGATGATATTTCTAATATTGCGGCAGCGCCCACGCTTACGCCCCCAAAGTCGCCAAAAAATCGTACGATAATCGAACCGGCAGTGTTTTTAATATACGCTGCCTCAGTGCTTGCAAGTAAGTTTGCTGCAAAAGCTTTGAGTTAGATTTTTTTTGGGAAAAAAACAGTATTTCACACGTGTAAAACTCCAAAAACAGGCGCTGTGTTGCAAAATCAGATGCTTTATCAAACATGCACGGTGGTTTACGAGTATAATGTGACTGTGTGCAAGCCGATGTTGGGCATTGTGCCGGAAACGAATCAAACAGTTGTGAGTAAAGCGAGTAAAATTATACTAAATATTTTTAAATTATTTATTTTAAATTTTCAAAAATATTATTTAAAAAAAAGTATATAATTATAAAAAATTCTATTTTTTTTAAATAAATTTATATTATTTAAAAAAAATAATAATATATTTTTCTAAAATTTCACAAATTATTATTAATTCTTATATTAAAAAAAATTTGGCTCAATGGAGGAAAATCAATGACAAAAGTATTTGAAATTTAATATCTGACATTCTTCCTGTTATAACTAAAAACTGACTCACATGAAAAATAGTGCAATATCATTTCGTGCATTTAATAAATTTTTGCATTTGCGTAATATTTTAGTATTGAAAATTATCGTTTATGAATATCAGCAATAATGACTAACCACGATAAAGGCGATAATGATTGAGCTCTGTTAAAAATAATAAATTACTAATAATCCATTACGAAGCCAAATTAAAATAAGTTTGAGACAATTTTGCAAATTGGTAATTGGTTTGCCTGTAGCACAATTCTTTTTTACACCCAACGCTATTCATCATTTTCAAAACAAAATTAAAATCACAAGTTCGTTCGACAATTCCAAAATAACAGAGTAAGCGGGTATTAAAAAGGGTGGTATTAGGCAAAAAATTAATGCCTCCATATGAATTTGTATTAAATTCATGGCATTTGAGTCAAAAATTAGCTATGTATATTAGAAATTTAAAGCCTACTATTTATATAGAAAACCAAAGAACATTTAAATAGTTAGAAAATTGGCATTGCAATTGGAAAATATTAGGTAAAAAGGTTGGAAATATTTCGAACCTGACGTCTTATTTCTTATTTGATTTTCCTCAGAAGTTTTCATAACAGGTCAATTGAAAAGTCCCCGGCCTGACACATAGATGGCGCTACTAGAATTAAATTCATATGATTTTTGTTAGCCCCAACCTTTAAATGGCGCTTGAATAAATCTGATAGCTGTCGGATAATTAGTTTGCGAATTATATCATTTTGAGTGGAGCAACTTTTGATATTATGAAAAAAATGGATAAAGAGGAATTTTGCGTGTTGATAAAATAATGCTTTTTGAAGTAAATACAGTTGGAGCAAAAACTGAACGCAGTAGACTCCCGGGTTTGTCCCCGACGAAAACATGAAAAAGTACCCAAAGTAATTTTGGGATGACCGTAAAGTGAAGTTGTTTGAGATAGCAGACATTATAAAGATATTAACTGAACGGGTACATCATATCATTCACGAAAATTTGGGTATGAGGAAGGTCTGAGCAAAGTAGGTGCCACGCGAGCTCGCTTTTGACCAAAAACAACGACGAATTGATGATGCGGAGCACCGTTTCGGGATGTTCAAAGTAATAAACACGAGCTTTTGCATCCATCATTTCACACCGAAGTCCAATAGACAGATATCCGCATGAATTAATTTTTATTAACTACCATGAAAAAGCAAGGACTATTAGTGACTATTACCATTGCGTTATTGGACAGTGGGCTGAAAGACAGTAACATTTGAAGAAAAAGAAAGGGATGTTTCGCCAAGACAATGCAGTGTCGAACTGCTTCCGCATCTATCGTATTCTTCAGATCTGATTCCTAGAGATGGTTTTATGGTCTTTTTCTTTACATGATGGAGACATGTTATGATTATGAGATTATGACCTTCATAGAAAAACAATAAATATCAAAAAATGAGAGGAAATACACGAAAGAGTCGGTTTACACAAAGTCGGGCAAAGAGCACCACGACATATCCCTTTTGAAGTCTTATTTCCAATATTTTGTAGGCTCATAGTATTAATGGCAGCTAATTAAAATAAATAATAGATAACTCTCAAAGAATTTGGTACACTGAAAGTAGTAAAACTCGGTAAAAACTAAAGCCACTTTCGTAGCGATCTTATTTAAAACGACTACACATGAACAAACTCCACTAACTTTTTGTAAGAGAAAAAGGAAGGAAAAAAACAAAAAAAAAATTTAAACTTGGGCCGTACCGAAGCAATAAGTAATACCCCTAAAAGGAGTATAAAATTGTTATCTTAAGAAACATTTATTGGGAGATTGATTTAGGCAACAATCCATACGAAATTTCGTTAGTATACTCGTATATGCTGTCAAATGCGCAGCTTCTTAAGCAGAAAAGAACGTCTGCCAAATTTTAGACTAATATCTCGAAATAAACTCAGGTTGACAGACATAATTTTGTAGACAAAACTTTTTAAACTAGAGGAAAAATCCTTCTTAGCATTTATATTTATTTTATTTCAATTTAATAATAATTTTCACTTGTTTTCTTAAACACATTTTTTATATCTTCTTTTTTTTTTATATACTACCCGTATTTAAAGGATATCGAAACCAAAGTGCAACCCTATGTGGCCAACATTATAATGACGAGTTCGGTGATAAGCAGTGTTTTGCCTGCAATCCTCAGTTTATTTATTGGACCTTGGTCGGATAAGTTTGGACGCAGACCGGTGCTTGTAGCAACTTTCTCAGGTAAGCAATTTATTTTAATAATTGAAAAAATATAAAAATTAATGCAACGAAACGTTTTCGTCAAATAGCGGCCTTCATCGGACACTCTATCACAACAATTCTCGCAGCAATATCTCTGTTAACACCTTTGAATCCATGGGTTTATATTTTATCGAATGTGCCATTGGCTTTGACAGGTGGCACCTGCGCGTTAATAACAATGGTATTCTGTCTAGTCTCCGATGTGTCGGACGAGGGCGGTAAGGCGAGACGGTAGGTGTTGAGTAAAACTAAATTTATTAAAGTCGTTGCTTAAATATTTTTTTTTTTTAATATACCCTCCCATATATAGTATGTTCTTTGTGGATGGCGCTTTGGGTATTGGTACGGTTATTGGCAATGTGATCAGCAGTTATATATTGGCTGGAACCGGCACCATAGGCGTATTCACCATTGCTGCCGGTATGGATTTGCTGGCGTTGCTGTATTTGCTCTTCTTCGTGGACGAAAGTTTGAAGATACAACACGAACGAAAAGAGGTAAAGTTTTTAATGTCTGAGAAACCGTTTGAAAATGTTATTGAAATTCATTTTATCTCTCAATAGTCAAAATTGCGAGAGTTCTTCAAGTTCGGCTTGATCAAGGACTTGGTAAGGAGCTGTCTAAAACGCAGGCCACACTACGATCGTGCCATTATTTGGTGCATAATATTCACCTTGGTCACTACAACATTTGTAATGCGTAAGTATTGATTATTTTGAACACCTTTCTAATGGTTTAGGGGGATTTTGAGGTAACACTTCTTTAAATATAACTAACTCGAACGAAATATGCGTTGTATAACAGAGTACCAATTTGAACGCAGGCTTAGCAACGGATTGTGATATTTTTAAGTTGTTCAACGTTATTTAAAACGAGGTAGTTCGAGTGTTGCCGCCTGTGTGAAAATATTTATGTATTTCGAAAAACTGGACAGAAAACAAAACATTAAAATTTCGAAAAATTTTGGAATAACGTATGTAAAGTTATAACTCATTTTTGAAAAGGGTTGCCACCTGTGCGAAAATATTTTCGACGAAAAACTAGACAGTAAAACGAAACATTATGCTTTCGAAACATGTTGGGAAAACTTGTGTACAATTATAACAAATTTAACAGGGTTGCCACCTGTGTGAAAATATTTATTTCGAAAAACTGGACAGAAAAAGCTTATGTGCAGTTATGACTAATTTCAGAACAGCGTTGCCACTTGTGTGAAACGAAACATTATGCTTTCGAAAAATTTTGGGAAAGTTTGTGAACAGTTACAACAAAATTTTTAACAGGGTTGCCACCTGTTTGAAGTAAAATGGATAAATTTAACGATTTATTACAATACGGTGTTAACAACTGTAGGTTCTTAGGAAGAATTTCGATGAACAAAATTTTGGGTGAAGTTGCCACCTGTTTTGGAAACTTATATTTTTTATAATATACTGAATTTAATGAAATTTTTGATTCATTACAATATGGTGGCTATCTGCTGTGGATTCTTACGCAGACGTTGGTTGAAAAACATTTTGGTGAAGTTGCCACCTGTTTCGAAAATATGCATTTTGAATGAAATGCTGCCTTCAATGTACATATACATACATATGTATATGTATATGTACATTAGGTAAATCTTCTTTAACTGATTTTTGAATAGGGTTGCCACCTGTTTGAAACTTTACTATCAGTTAACAAATTATTACAATATAGTTATTATTAAACTGTATCGGCTCAGGAAGACTTTGCGTGAACATAATTCTGGGCCGAGTTGCCACCTGTTTGGAAGTTTGAAATTTTAATTTTACATGAAATACTAACATATGTATACATATCAAAAAATTTTACAAACGATTTATTTGAAAGATATTTTTTCAAAGCGTTGCCACTGGTTAATTTTTTTTTAAATAAAATCAATCTTGGAATGTTAGGGTGATTCCAAAAAAAAACTTTTTTTCATAGGTTTTTGGAGAGGCTTTCTTAGAGGTGTCTAGGAACCTATTTTTCAGATTACCAAACGAAAAAAAAATTTTTTTTTTAATCCACCCTAATATGCATTGATGTTTGACGATGAATATCTCGTAAACGCTTAACTTAATCGAAAAATCATATGAGACCATTTTTATAGAGCAGTAAATTTCCTACAAAACTATGAGTTTCAACATTCATAATGCTTTTTTTTCATTGAGTTATAAAATCATAAGAAATAAAAAATTTTCCCAAAAATAATCAAACTTTAACTGTTAATATCTTTTAAACGGTTGGGTTTACGAAAAAATTCTTGGAGACCTTTTTTGTAGAGCATTCAATTTCCTACAGAATCAAAGGAACAAGATATTTTTTCAAGTAGTTGGAAGCGACATATAAATTTTTCTACCTAATAATAAGAAAAAAATAGAAAACTGTAAGGAAGACCTTCCCGTTACAATTAAGAACTCATGCTTGGAGAGGCTTTCTTAGAGGTGTCTAGGAACCTATTTTTCCGAGTACCAAACGAAAAAAAAAAGATTTTTTTTTGAATCACCCTAATATATGCACATCGACATACTTGAAATAATGAATACACTTTTTTTCTTTACAGAGGGTGAAGGGAATGTATTTTATCTGTTTCTACGCAACAAATTCAATATCACGCTGCAGCAATTCACGACCTACAATGCCGCCACGATCGGTATTAAAATGGTTGGTTGTGGTCTCATTTTGCTATTTTTGCGAGTGGTGAGTTTAAAGAGTTAATATCAAATATTCTATCAAAAAATAACAAAATTATTCCACAATTATTTACAGCTATTCAAGGCACCTCTTATAGTTGTCGCCATGCTTGGCTTGTTGGGTTGTTTCACCGACAGTTTAATACGCTCATTGGCGCAGGCATTTTGGCAGATATATTTGGCCGCGACTTGTGGCTTCCTGAGTGGCATTAACAGCCCCATGTTGCAAGCGGTACTCGCGAGTTTGGTAGATGCCACCGAAATCGGTGAGTTGGCGCAGGAAATTTGGGATTTCATACAAATTCAATTGCAACACTTTTTTTTTATTTGTATTGCAGGTAAAATCTATGCTGTGATCTCTTCATTGCAAACACTTTCGCCGCTGGCTTCGGCACCGGTTTACACCGGCATTTACAGAGCGACACTGGAGTCATATCCTGGTGCGTTTTTCCTGCTGAGTGCCGCAATTTATTGCATCTGCTTTGTGCTTATTACGTAAGTGTATTTTAAACAAAAATTACTTTAAATTAATAAATTTATTAATAATATTACTTTTTCAGCGTCTTGTTTATTATGCAACGAATCGGTGCCAAAGCTGCCAGGCAACAATCAACGCCTTAGGGAAACGTTTAACAGAATCCTGCTATTTGTATAAACAACTTGATACCAAAGCAATATTTGTATAGAAAAAATATATAAATATTTTGACAGAAACCAGTATTTACATATTTATATACTTGCATGTATATGTGTGTGTCTGAATAATGATTAATTAGACTTAAGGTTTGGTTTAAGTTCCCTAAGCATAAGTGCATCTATTAAGCTGAATATAATATCTGTATATATGTATGTATGTATGTAAGTATGTTTAGAGCAAAAAAATAATTAAGAGATAATATTTGTATAACGGGTGATTTTTTTGAGGTTAAGATTTTCATGCAGTAGTATTTGACAGATCACGTGGGATGTCAGACATGGTGTCAAAGAGAAAGATGCTCAGTATGCTTTGACATTTCATCATGAATAGACTTACTAACGAGCAACGCTTGCAAATCATTGAATTTTATTACCAAAATCAGTGTTCGGTTCGAAATGTGTTTCGCGTCCGTGTCCGATGAGCGATGAGGCTCATTTCTGGTTGAATGGCTACGTAAATAAGCAAAATTGCCGCATTTGGGGTGAAGAGCAACCAGAAGCCGTTCAAGAACTGCCCATGCATCCCGAAAAATGCACTGTTTGGTGTGGTTTGTACGCTGGTGGAATCATTGGACCGTATTTTTTCAAAGATGCTGTTGGACGCAACGTTACGGTGAATGGCGATCGCTATCGTTCGATGCTAACAAACTTTTTGTTGCCAAAAATGGAAGAACTGAACTTGGTTGACATGTGGTTTCAACAAGATGGCGCTACATGCCACACAGCTCGCGATTCTATGGCCATTTTGAGGGAAAACTTCGGACAACAATTCATCTCAAGAAATGGACCCGTAAGTTGGCCACCAAGATCATGCGATTTAACGCCTTTAGACTATTTTTTGTGGGGCTACGTCAAGTCTAAAGTCTACAGAAATAAGCCAGCAACTATTCCAGCTTTGGAAGACAACATTTCCGAAGAAATTCGGGCTATTCCGGCCGAAATGCTCGAAAAAGTTGCCCAAAATTGGACTTTCCGAATGGACCACCTAAGACGCAGCCGCGGTCAACATTTAAATGAAATTATCTTCAAAAAGTAAATGTCATGAACCAATCTAACGTTTCAAATAAAGAACCGATGAGATTTTGCAAATTTTATGCGTTTTTTTTTTTAAAAAAGTTATCAAGCTCTTAAAAAATCACCCTATATTAGAATAATCCGTATTAATATTTTTATATACAAATATTTTCTCTTAATTCATTTTTTATATGTCTATTGTTATGGGTCTATATTAAAAAAAACTAAAAATTATTTACAAAAAAGTAAGTTATTCTTAGTTTTCAAAATGCAAATGTGGTAAGAAGGTGAGATCAAACACAACTACGCAGGTTGCCTTTTAAAGGGTGATTCATTTCGAGATAACCCATGTACGTTTTTAGAGAAAAAACATAGAAACTTCAAATGTAGTGAGGAATGTTTATTATCATTTGAAAGAACAATGTTGGCCCCGGCTAACGTCTCAGATGGTCCAACCGTTGATTCCAATTTTCGATGACTCGTGCATTCGTGCGAGCATTTCGACTGGTAACTAGCGAATAACAAGCATGATGTTTAGCTCCAAGGCCTGAATCGAAGCGGGATTGCTCGCATAAACCCACAGAAAAAAGTCTAACAGTGTGATATCACGTGAAATGTAGGAAAAGTGGCACCATCTGGTTGAAACCAAATGTCGCCGAGATCACGAGCTGCAAGCTCAGGCATTAAATAATCGGTTATCATTGCCCTAAAACGGTCGCCATTGACGTTTATGTTCTGACCGGCATCAATTTTGAAGAAATATGGACCGATGATTTCACCGGCACACAAATCACACCAAACCGTTGATTTTTCTGACAAGCAGCTCTGGAATCTCTTCAGGTTGTTCTTCGTCCCAAATGCGGCTTTTTTACTTGTTTACATACACACTAAGCCAGAAATGGGCCTTATCCCTGAACAAAATTTGTCACGAAAATGTCGAATCTTCTTGGAACTTTTCAAGAGCCCATAGAGCAAAGCGCTGACGCTTGGGAAGGCTAAGAGACTTCAGTTCTTGCACAAGCTATATATTGTATTATTTCCATTTAAGATCTCGACGTAAAATGCGAACGGTGCCGAATCGAAAATGACTTGTTTTTCAAGATACTCTTCATTAAGATCTATAGACTTTCGCATTCGTTTGAACCAGTTGTCGAAGCACTTATCACTCAGATTGAGGTATCTCCAAAATATACGATTTGAATGCACCAACCGTGCCTTCAGGTGTCGAAAAACGTCGACCTTTCAAATCGATTTTTTCGTACGGGAATAAAAAGAAGACTATTCGGTGGATTACTCATCAAATCGATGCTTTGAGTGCTCAAAAATGCAGTAGTTTCAATTGATTGCGGAAGCTCATATTACCATCATGAGGGCTTGTTGTATGTATACCACCCAGAATTTACTGTTCTACATTGTTTTACTGGTATGGGGGCGACTTGTTCAATTTCCAACAAAAAAAAAAAAAAAAAAAAAAAACAGGCAACAATTTTCTTAGAAGTGGATGCGACTCATTTTCAAATATTTCTACAGTCGACTGCTGTTATCTTTCGGGCTAATACACATAAATCCACGATTATAGGAGTTGGCAAAGTATTGTACAAACTTTTTCCAGACGATTTTGAAAAAAGCCCACACCTGCAAACATATTATATTTTACTGTCAATTACTTTTATTACTCAATTTCACTAGAAGCATTAAGAATATAATTACAGAATCCCTTCAAAGTTATAATCTCCACCAAATACAGAGTAAGATTCTATTTAAATAAGCTTCAAAAATAACTGCCGGAGTAGATAGCGGTAATTTATGATACACAAATAATTACAATTCGTTTCTATATATTCTCTATTTACTTTCATCTGCGACAATTTAAATATTAGTCATAAAAACATAGAGTGGTGGTGATAAAAAAACAATGTGGCTTTAGTGAGATTTCTTTTTTTTTATAAGAGGAAGAAAGCATTAATGGAAATTAAGGAAGAAGAATAATCCTTATGTTAGGTTGTCAAATATCTCGCTTCCGCTGTTTTGCTCCTTATTCTTTATAATTGACCTTCCTGTTGGCCAATTCTGGACGCTTCTGGTCGATCGCCTGCTTCAAGCGGTCTAGTTGTTCCCAGTAAATGGTAGAATTAAGCGTCTCGCCATATAGGAGCAGCTCATAGGGATGATTCCCTTCCAATCTCACCAAACACACAGCAAAACCTTCCTGGCTGTCAATCCCGAACTGGCCACTGTTTTGGACGATTCACCGGCTTTCGACCACGACCGTTTTCGCTTGATATTGTCGTATGTGATCCATTTTTCGTCGCCAGTCACCATTAGCTTCAAAAATGGGTCGAGCAGGCGTTAATTCGGTTCAGAAGGTTTTTTTTGCATCAAATCATGCGGCACTCAAACATCAAGCTTTTTTGTGTGTTCCACCTTCTGCAGATGATTTAAGGAAGGATATTTTTTTTTTCAAAAATTAACAAAATGGCGGCCGCAGGACATTTTTGTCTAAATTTTTTTGAAAAAATCAACAGTTAATTAGTCTTAAAAAATCGAAATTTTTGAAAAAATAAAAATCCTTCGATCAGGCCCGAATTTATTATGTACTTTAAAGGCTGCATAAATTTCATTAACTCAAAATCTAATTATCGAATCAACGTGAAATTTTCAGAGAATATTTTCAAGATATTACACTTAACAAAAATGCAAAAAAAAAATTATTTTTTGTAAATCCTGACTACCCCTAACCTCTTAGCGAAGGGAAACTTTAAAATAGCGCGAATTTCGGCCTTAGTGAACTACATTTTTACACGTCTATAACTGTTGAACGCAATATCCAAACTAACCATGCATACCGTCGTTTTGTAGGTTATGTCAATTTTTCAAAGATGTACAGTATTGCCAGATACGTCTCTGTAGCGCTTTATTCATAGCCGCGAAACTCAAAAGACAAAAAAGTGAAAGGAGATATTTGACAACCTAATATATAAAAATTACGTGTTACGTTGTTTGTCTGCGATGAACTCCTAAACTACTGAACCGATTTTTGCAAAATCTAGCATACTGTGTCCAGTTCGAATCAACTTAAAAGATAGGATAGTAAAAACAATCATAAATAAAATATACAAGATCTATTAAATGGACGCTCTATTACTGTGCCCAAAAAATAAGGGGACATTTGAATTAAAACTGCGCCCGCCGAAGGATTTGAAGAATTATTTTTTTAGGTTGGTAGTACTGTCAGTCACATTTATGTCAAATTTCATGGCAATATATTCATTAGTGTTTGAGATACGTGTCGTTTTGAGAGCTGCTAAAAGTGAGTTTTTCGTTTTTTCGATGTCGAAATTTGTTAAGCAAAGAATTTGCATTAAATTTTGTTTACGGAATCATTTTTCTGCTGCGGATACGTTTAGGATGGTGCAGAAAGCCTTTGGTGATGAGGCTATGTCTAAAAAAAATTTTTACAAGTGGTATAGTAAGTTCCAAGCCGGCTGCGAACGTGTCGAAGACGAAGAGCGTCCAGGGCAACCATCAACCTCAACCGACGAAGCTCACGTCCAACAAATCAAAGATTTGGTGTTGAAAAACCATAGATTAACAATTAGAGACCTTGCTGATGAAGTTGGCATATCGAAAGGTTCAGCCAATGCCATTTTGAAGGATGCTTTGGGCCTCAAGCACGTCAAATCTCGACTGGTACTGAAAACATTGAATTTTTTGGAAAAAAAGGCGTCGCGTTGTGTGTGAAACGATGCTTTCCGACTACCAGGGTGTCATGAAATGATGATGACGATGACGATGAAACTTGGATCTATGCTTACGACCCCGAAACAACCGATCAATCGAGCGAAAATCGTGCCAAAAGAGAGCCGAGACCAAAAAAATCGCGCCAAAGTCGTTCAAAAATCAAGGTCATGTTGACTGTTTTCGCCAAAAACTCAACCCACATCGTTCCGCAACCACCGTATTCACCTGATCTGGTGCCGTGCGACTTCTGGCTGTTCACCAAGCTCAAAAGATCGCTCCGGGGACACCGTTTTTATACGATAGAGGAGATTCAAGCCGCAGCGAAGACGGAACTGAAGGCCATCCCGGAAAATGACTACAACCAGTGTTTCGAAGATTGGAAAATCCGTTGGCATAAGTGCATTGTATCGGGAGGAAATTACTTTGAAGGGGATAAAACTGATTTGGAAGAATAAATAAAGAATTTTCAAAATAAATACAATGTCACCTTATGGGCACAGTAGTATGTGGTGCCCGAAACCGCCGAGAGTATCTACGAAAGACGAAAGCGTTTCATTTGATTCCAGATATGTTTCCCGAACGGCAAAACCTAGATGTGCTAAACCCAACGTATAGGAGTGCTTGATTTCCTTAGTTACTGAGTTGAAATTGCCGCTGAAATGGGTCTATCAACAATACAACGATCTCAAGCATACCAGCAAATTTACAAAAAAAAACTGAGGCTGTAACAAGGGCTAAAAGTAAATTTTAATAAACAATAGTTTTTATTTTGTGAGGAAAAAATATAAATTGAAAAATAATTATTCAAATTTATTTTTAGCCCTTGTTACAGCCTCAGTGTTTTTTTATTTTTATTTTCAGCTTACAAAATAAGAGTTATTTGATAACAGTTATTTATTGTTCACAGAATAATAGTTATGTGATGTGTTTCACTTAACTGGTAGGGCTGTTGAGTTGAAAAGTAAGCCCTAAGTAAGTAAGTTTACTACAAATGGAACTGGCTGGTTTAGGTCCTAATCTTAATCTTATTGCGAATTTTTGGGCATGGGTTATAGAAGGAAGGTAGCGAGAACCCGTCAAATACGAATTACTTATTAGTGTGATGAAGGAGGCCTATTCCTCTCGACAAAGATAGTCGCCAGGTGGCCTCCATGTCTAGGAGATGCGCAACTTTATTTACTAACCACGGTTATTCGACGAAGTACTAATTATTTAAGTATTATTTTTTAATTATAACGAACACTAATGAACAAAATTTTACGTTTTTCCTTCACTTTTGAATGTACTAAAGTCACTAAACAATAATACTATATGTGAGTGAAAAAAACATGTTCTTGTGATATCAAACACATATTTTTTAAGTAAAAACACCAGCTATATTTAGAGAAATTATTGCTTACTATAGACAAAATATGTATGATTTTCGTGAATAGTTGGCTCCTGGAAAGTTTTTTTCATTCTCCCACAAATATCTACTAGCATTTATGCCCTTCATTTTTCATTAGGGAATGAGCTGATCGAATTTCTGGACAGAGTACCTAAAATTGCCAGATTTGTATAGTGCATTTGGACTTGATTGTAATGCATTGTATTTAAATAAAAAAATATGCAATAGTGAATACAATTTTGAATAAGCCCAAGACCCACTAATACGTAATAAATGTGATCAACGAGTAAAATATATTATGATAATAATAAAAATCGGTGTAAATAATTTCACTTACCCAGTCTAATAACACATTTAACTGCGTTCGTAAATTTGGGCTCTGAAAAAAAGAATAGTAAAGGTGTAAATAATAATTTATACTCGTATAATTAAATAAATTTATGTAAATTTTTCTCCCAATTTTTTCTCTTTTAGACCCAAAGATACACTGTTTAAGGGGGTATTCTACTCTAGAAACAACTAGTAAAACATTTCAAAAATTATGAGCTGACGAAGTGTCGGGTCTCTAAAAATTTCCACGTGACCATACTTATGATTTCAACCCTCCTAGTTATCTGAAACCCAAAAAACAAATTAATCTAGAATAATCTCGCAATGGCCGGAACTACGGAAAAGTGGGAAAAAAATTTTTTCACAAAATGGCGACTGCCTAAAAAAAGTTTTTTTTGATCACTTTTTCTGACTATTTCGAATTTTTTAAAAATAATAAAAATAAAAATTTGGGGATGGGGCTAGTTCCAACCATAGACAAGCCTATAAAGAATACTCTATAAAAATTTCAAGTAGATCGGTCCAGTAGAACCTGAGAAATCATGGGTATCGTTCCGAAAAAGTCAGTTTTGAGAAAAACGCGTTTAAAGTTTCTCGTTCCGGCCGAACCAGTTTGGATCAGAAAAATGCCTAAATACTTTGAATTTTGAAAAATTCTCTTGTACACATATTCTTGAATATATATAAAAAAAAAAATTCGATTTTCTTAAATTTCTTGACTAGAATACCCCCTTAAGTAAAACATGATCTCTCATTTTCATTGAGATAAATTACATATTGGCCGATATGAGCGATATAAAGTTAGCCAGAAAATATTTATATTAGGTATATTAGAACTAAGAGTAGTATGGACCCGATTCAACCCAATTTTGATACACAGACATACTTTTATTACTTATTTATTCTCACTACATTTCAAAGATATATCTCACACATTGACCGATGTTTTCCTTCAGAAGTCTATGTCGCAAAAAAAAACAGAACTTTTTAAATATAACTGTTTCTGGTGGCGCCACCTATTGGTGGGTATATGAAATAAAAAGTTTGATCTCTTGTTGACATTACGTAAAAATTTTTAGACAATTGGATAACCACAATCGATGTTATCGATCAAAAAGTGATAGCAGCTTTTGGTCATCGGTCGTAAAATGCATTTTGAACAAAGAGCAAATATTAAATTTTGTTTTAAACTTGGAAAACGTTTACAGAAACATTTCAAATGATGAAAAAAGTTTATGGTGATCAGTGCCTATCCCGTAGTAATGTGCATGAGTGGTTTAAGCGATTCCAAGAAGGTCGTGAGAACCTCTGTGACGATCAGAAGTCGGGCCAAAAAAATTCGTCTTCAGAAGTCAAAAATAAAGACAATGCTGTTTGTTTTTTACGATTCCGAGGGTATTGTACACCGAGAGTTCGTCCCACCTGGCCAAACGATTAATGCTGTGTTTTACCTTGGTGTTATGAAGCATCTTTTGTCACGCATTCGTCGTGCTCGACTACAATACCGTGAGGCAGGGTCCTGGCGCTTGTTGGACGATAATGCGCCGTGCCATCGGTCGACGCTTGTCACTGATTTTTTGACAAAAAACTCCATATTAACCATTAATCACTCACCCTACTCACCTGATCTGGCACCCTGTGATTTTAACCTATTTGGAAAACTTCATTTGCCCATGAAAGGACACTGGTTTCAGGACATTTCAGCTATCCAAAAGGCGACGACCGATATTCTCAAGAGCATTCCGATGCTTGACCTTAAACACTCATTTGAAATGCTAATTGACCGGGCTAAACGCTGTATCGAAGCACAAGGAAACTACTTTGAATAAAAAAATATAACTTTTGAAAAATATTAATTTTTTGTTGTTTTTTTTTTAACAGTCCTGTTTCGATTGCGACAGACCTTGTAAGTACTGAGGTCCTCATATTCGGTAACTAGTTTTTGTTGGATTTGAACAATTTTCCGCAATACCATAAAACATAACGTAAAACCCTAAGGCCATTATTTGTGCAAAGTTGTATTCAGTTATATTGATTGCTAATTGATTTGTATACTGGAAAGCGAAAGAATCAAATGGAATTTAAAATTGTGTTACATATGTAAATGCGAAGTAGGCGTGGTTGATGTTCGATTTCGCCCGTTTTCGCATCGTTACTTAGAAAGGTGAGAAAAATATCACATATTAAGTTCTCTAATACCATACCGGGTTTAAAATTTGCTATCTGTGGTGTAATTAGTTATTGTTTTATTGGACTTTTAGTAGTTTTTAATAGTACCGTTATATGGGAAGTGGGCATGGTTATTGTCCGATGTCAATAAAAGAGTGTATGGTGATAGGGCTCTTAGTCGTGCCCAGGTATTTCGATGGCACAAAGAGTTTAAGGAGGGGCGTGAAAGCGTGAAAAACGAGGCGGGGAGTTGAAGACCAGTCGAGGTGCGGACTGACGCGAATGCGCAGCGTGTTCGCGCATTAATCCGTGAAGATCGGCGTTTAACAGTTCGAATGTTGGCCTCGGAACTGAGTATGAACCGTGAAACGGTCAGATAAATTTTAACCGACGATTTTGGGATGAAAAAGTTGTGCCGACGATGCGCCGTGCCTCACCGCCCTCAGCGTGTCCCAGTTTTTGGCCTCTAAAGGGATCGCCGTGTTGCAACAGCCGCCTTATTCGCCCGACATGTCACCCTGTGACTTTTTTTGTTTCCTTAAACAAAATCGGTGGTCAAAAGAACCCATTTTGAGTCGATTACCAACATCCAGGCGGCCGTGACGAGGGTACTCGCGGACATCCCAGTCGAAGCGTTCCAGAAATGCTACGAAGCATGGAAAACGCGCTGGAATCGCTGTATAGCTGCTCAACGGGACTACTTTGAAGGGGATGGCAAAGTTGTAGAATAATTTTCAAATGTACGATTTTTATGGAATCAGTGTCATTACTTAATTGTCACACCTCGTAGTACACTCCGATAAGAATTAAGAATTTTTTCTTAGGAAATAAATATTCTCCCATTTGACGAACTGATTAAACTACTATGAAGAATGTAAGCATTTTAAATTTTTAAGACTATAATATTTATTTCGCCATCACTGTATACGATATGTGCGTACAATATTGGCATATAAATGCGAGCTTATCTTATAATAATCATTTTTATCTTTTATAATTAGCCGAACCCACGAGCTTACTTTATATAGTGCATGTAGACGAAGAAATAAAGAAGCGCAAACAATTTTATACCTTTTAGGAAATACTAAATAGAATAATTTGAAGAAAATGATATCAACTTCAAAAACATGAATACTAAAATAGAGTGATCCACATAGTCTTTAGACGTTACATATCCCCATAGGAAACAGTCTAAAGTGTGATATCACGCGATCACCGAAGTGTTCTCTCAATAAAAACATTGATTGATGCGTGATCTTTAAAAAAAAGCTATTGAAAAAAAGTACCTGTACTTGGTTCACCAGTTAATAAAAAAATAAACAAATACGTGAACCTTTCGTAAAGGGTATCAAATAAAACTCAAATTTAAATCTTTTCAAATAGCACAATCATCGCAGTCAGCATTTTTTATAACTTCTCCATAAAAATTATTTCGCTTTGTTTTTATCACCACATACAGTGTCCAAAGCAAATATTTATGGTATTTGTTGTGGTGAATGACAAGCAAATATTACCTTTATTTGCACCTTCTAAGATGCTAAATTACAAATATTAAAACAAATATTTATGAGATATGACTTACTATACTCTCTTCGATGGCACCCGAAAAGTACCGAATATAGCTGATAGTGGAATAAGAGATTTGAATTTGAAGGGTAAATAGACACCTAAACATGTTTTTTGTTTTGAGTTGAGTTCTTCAGAAATCAATGAAAAAGAAGAAAAAAACGTTTACTTCGACTGCAACGACGCTATAATATCCTTCACGCTGTATTAAAATCCCATTGCATTTCTCAAAACTTAAGAGCATAAAAACTCTGTATTTTGATCGGTCAGCCTGTATGGCAACTATACTGGGGTTGAAAAATAGTTTATGCCGGGTTTAGTGAACATATCTTGTCAAAAAAGAAAAGTTTGTCAAATCAGGACTTGATTTCGACCGATCAGTTTCAGTTATTTGGGTAATATACATATATACAAGTACTACAGTTCAATAGGTGTTGATCCTGCTATACAAAACTGGGTCAGAAGCCTCTTAGCCTCTAGAAGGATATGACAGAAAGGTGCGTCGCTAGAATGACTAAGGAATACCAATTTTACTACAGTAAAACCAATTCTGTTGTAATGTAAAGTGGTATGGTGGACGGGCGTAAGGAAATCCACCTGCCGGAAGCCAATGGAAAGGGTTCAGAGTCTCGCAGCGCTGTGCATAACGGGGACTTTAAAAACAACGGCGGCTCTTGAACTAGTACTAAACCTGCCACCTATAGGCAGGATTCTTTGCTATTGTGAAAGCCGTCGAGCTGGCCTCTAGTGCACCTGTAGCCAATTCCAGAATCAATATCTATGTACTTGGGCAGCCAAGCACCAATCAAGGCAGTAACCTCGTATCGCTTATCGGTCAGAATTATCTTGGGAAGTACGATGATCTGGACAGAAGCCTGGTAAAGAAAATCATAATCCGATAGAACGAGCAACCTGGGTGCAAAACTGCAAAAGTCCCTGCACATGATGGAATACTAACTAGTTACTGTCTGGTGGCAACACACCCGCAGAATGGGGCTAACAGTTCGATAAGACAGCAGGAAATGTTTAGAGCAAGGCATCACAAACAATGGATCATCTCTTGTGTACTTGTGCCGCATTGGCAAGACCACGCTGTAAGCATCTGGGGTCCCCACGGTGTGGTATACTGGAGGAGGTATCGATAGTGAGGCCACCGAGTCTGTTAAAATTCGTGTCAAGCGCAGGCATCCTAAAAGGTGACTACTCTTCATGGGCTTAGTAACCGAACTCCATGTGGTATCGCAAACCGGTCTATGCGAGGCTCATTGACCTACCAGACTAACCTAACCTAACCTACAACTACAGACAGGCAGATGGGCATGGCTAAATCTACTAACCTCGTCTCTGACGTTTCCACTTAGGTGTCACAAACATCATAGAAAACTTCATATACGCTGTTCAGGATATAAAAATCTCATGTATATTTCAATTCGTGTTATCGGTAAGAAAGTGTTGTTTTAAGAAATAACTGTTAAATGTAAAACACCCATAATATACAAACACTACGACTAGATTATAGTATAAACACAAACCTCAGAAGTACATGCGATTTTTCGGTTATTATGAAGACGTTATCGCCTATAATTATTATTGATTAATTGTTAAGATACTCTTCTTGCCATTTAACTGGGAGTTCACAACTGTACGAGTGGCACTTAATTAATCAGTGTGTTTTAATATGTGATCGGAAGTATAACTATACCGGCGGTGCGTGAAATCGAAAACCAATCGCCGATTTAACAAATAAAACATAAACGTTATTGTGAAAAGGCTATCAATTCATACAAAGCAAACCAATTAAAGCATTGGAAAATAATTTCAATGAAATTAAAATTAAGATATAATAAAAAACTAAAAAATATACTATAACTTCCGCCAACGAACGAGTTTTGAAGGAAAAATGGCGGACCGCAAAGAAAAAAGTATACTCGATACACCCGAAGGTATTGGCATGTCTTTCGAACAACTCACGTTCGATACTGATGGAAACTACTTACCACCTGCTTATATGCCGACCAGCAGCCCACATGAGAAAGAACATACGGATGAGCCCACAGCGGAAGACCCCCTTAAGCCAGAGTCAAAGCCTAAAGTGCGTAGGCGCATTTTGACTTTGGAATTGCCGGTATTTCTGATATTTCTCTCGATTCTGCTATCGGGTCCAGTTATGTTGAATCAAGAACTTTATCAAACTTGTGTCGCCGTCTATCACTACAATGAGACAGAATGTGAACCACTGCGCGGTATTATACCCAAAACTGAGGAGGCAAAGGTATGAAATGATCGCAAAGTTATATCGGGAATGAGTGAAAGTTTTAATACAAAAATTGTGTGGGTTATAATTCTGGCAATATGCGGAAAAGCAAAGCAGTATCACTGAAGGGATTATACTATATATGGGAAATTGCAAGTCAGAAGAGATTTTTTTTTGGAAGAGAAATTTTTTAACGAATAAAAAAAGATAAAGGATATTTATAAAATTTAATTTGCGTTGCGATTGCGTTGATCCCATAACTGAGCTGCAGCCAGACCTACGAGAAAAGGCGGCGAAGAAAAAAATTCTATGCTTAAAATTATTTAGTAACCAAAAACCAAAAAAAAAAAATCATGAATACAGATAATGATCGCAGCAAAGACAAAATTCCAAAAAAAAATCCCAAAAGTGGGTTTTTATGTAAAAATTTAGACTTCAGAGTGGCTTAAATCGAAATTATTTAATAATATTCTTTCGATAATTACCTGATATACCATATTCTACTGTGCCCAAAAAATAAGGTGACATTGTATTTATTTTGAAAATTCTTTATTTATTCTTCGAAATCAATTTCATCCCCTTCAAAGTAATCCCCTACCGATGCAATGCCCTTATGCCAATGGATTTTCCAATCTTCGAAACACTGGTTGTAGTCACTTTCCGGGATGGCCTTCAGTTCCGTCTTCGCTCCGGCTTGAATCTCATCTATCGTATAAAAACGGTGTCCCCGGAGCGGTCTTTTGAGCTTGGTGAACAGCCAGAAGTCGCACGGCGCCAGACCAGGTAAATGCGGTGGTTGCGGAACGATATGGGTTGAGTTTTTGGCGAAATGATCACGAATTACGAGGGCAGTATGGGATGGTGCATTATCGTGGTGTAAAAACCAAGAATTGGCTTTCCACAATTCCGGCCTTTTTAGGCGGATAGCGTTACACAAACGACGCATAACGTTCAAATAGTATTCCTTGTTGACTGTTTGACCGGTTGAAAGGAATTCATAATGCACAACACCACGACAATCGAAGAAAACAGTCAACATGACTTTGATTTTTGAGCGACTTTGGCGCGATTTTTTTGGTCTCGGCTCTCTTTTGGCACGATATTCGCTCGATTGATCGGTTGTTTCGGGGTCGTAAGCCTAGATCCAAGTCTCTTTGCCAGTTATAATGCATTTCATGACACCCTGGTAGTCGGAAAGCATCGCTTCACACACTTCAACGCGACGCCTTTTTTCCAAAAAATTCAATGTTTTCGGTAGCACTCGAGATTTGACGCGCTTGAGGCCCAAAACATCCTTCAAAATGGTATTGGCTGAGTCTTTCGATATGCCAACTTCATCAGCAAGGTCTCTAATTGTTAATCGACGGTTTTTCAACACCAAATCTTTGATTTGTTGAACGTGAGCTTCGTCGGTTGAGGTTGATGGTCGCCCTGGACGCTCTTCGTCTTCGACAATACTACCAACCTTAAAAAAAAAATTCTCCAAATCCTTCGACGCGCGCAGTTTAAATTCAAATGTCAGCTTATTTTTTGGGCAATTCGAGCCGATAGGTTTAGTCGTTTTTCAGAAATTTTGACCACAAAGTATACAAGAAGACTTGTAAGAACATCGCTGCGTGTAAAACGCATTTAAAGTTTCCTGAGCCGATTACACTATGTTTTAAAGGTTTTACAAATACGCTCATATCCCCGAAACTATTTGCCAGATGAACTTCGAAGCAGCTTTCGCTGTCCAATATAACCAATATATAACGATTTTATAACGATAACACACATTTTGTTTCAATATTAGTGGTTTCTATAATATCCTTTTTCCTTAACTTGTAAACTTATGAAAAGTGATATTACGTTATTTTGCATTTTGGGTGACGATATACTATGTATGTACATTATATACAAATGTATTCAAAAATATTCCATTTTTTTGTAATTCAGAAGTGGATATAACCCCTTAAACGTGAACTGCCCAGGTCCAACATATTTTCTTGCTTCTGCGTGGAATAATTTTAATCTATCAGAAAATTAGGTGGCGCACAGATAGTCTGTGACTGCAGCCTTCATTTGTTATTAAAACGTTCTTATCGACTATTTGGTTATTACAATTTATGTCTTTTGTACGATAAGCGTAATAACCTAATATAAAATGCGATTTTATACTCTCGCACCATGTTCACCTAACGGTTGTTGGTGTCACCAAAAACTAAGCGAGAAAGATATAGAGTTGTATACTAATGGGCTCTTCAATAAGAGCGCTACAAACACGGTTCGGGCTATCAATGAAATTATTTATTCCTGTGAAAGTACATTCGACGACATTATGTATGGAGCTCGATTTCTTTTGTATGGTCACCACGGGCACGTTTGCAGAAGTGCGGACGCTAAACCCAATATTCGATGGTTTTCAGGCATAGATCGGCCGATAATACTGCAATTTCTCGTTGAATATTGGTACGAACTTCATCAATCGTCGCTGGAATGTTGGCATAGAACATAAATAGAATTCACGCACCGCACAGGAAATAGTCTAACGGCATCTAATCGCACGACCGAGGCGGCCAATTGACTGGGTCATTTCGTGAGATAACACGTTCACCAAATTTGGTTTTCAAAAAATCGATTCTGACATTCCCTGTGTGGCTTGTGGCGCCGTCGTGTTGAAATCTCTTATTGTCCAAGTCCATATCATCCAATTCGGGCCAAAAATATTCGGTTATCATTGAGCGTTGACGATTCCCATTCACAGTAACATGCCGGTCTTGATCATCACGGAAAAAGTACGGCCCAATGACGCTGGCGGACCCTAAATCGCACCAAACCATAATTTTTTCGGGATGCAATGGAGACTCATGGAGTACGTGTGGATTGCTGCCTGACGAAAATTTGGTTATTGACGAATCCATTCCGCCAGAAAAAAGCCACGTCATTGAAAATTATTTTTCGATGAAAATTCGGATCATTTTCAAATCGATCTTGTAAGGATGTAGACCAAGAACTTTTTGCAACGACGTCACGGAGAACCCCAACGCTTGAAAACAACGTGTGAGAAATTAATTTGGGCCTTTCTCAACAGATTCGGTAGCAGCAGCAATACTGTCGACACTACGGGCACTTCTTTGTCTCACTGGCACGGGAATCTTTTGTACTGTGCCTGTCGATTCAGATTTTTCCGCTTGACGCTCAATTGTTGATCTGACAGGACGATTATGACGACCATAAATTGGACGTAGCGCTTTTAGATTTGAGGTCACTGACTCCGAATTTCGGTAGTAAATTTTAATAATTTCGACTCATTGCTGGATCGTATATCTTTCCATGATGAAATGGCAAACCTGACTGAAGAGAAATGTCAAAAGAGCGGGAAAAATTGCGGCACCTATCGGTCTAATTTTTTCTGCAGCGTCCCCAAAAAAAACCCTGTATACATAAATGATCAATATGATGAGATGGGTTCAATTTTAACTGACTGTATGTCTGTCCGTCGAACGTGCAGTCATATAAAGGTTCATAATTAGGGACAGAAAAAAATAGTTATAGGCCAAATTTTTGACTAAAAAAATTATTATGAAGGAAGAGTCGGATATGTATGACGTAGAAATAGAAAATTTTTTCGAAAAACTTTTAAAATTTGATTTTTATTTTTCAACAAAATAATAAAATTAAGAGTTCTTTGATAACAGGTATTAATTTCTCACATAATAATGGTTATGCGATGAGTTTTAATTAACTCTTACGTGATAAGAGTGTCTTGACAAGTATTACTCTCACGCTAAGTTATATTTCTGTGATTGGTTACTAATCATTACTATTAATTTCAGATCGCAAGGGCTTCCTCTTAAACTCAACAGCCCTACAAGTTAGGTGAAACTCGTCGCATAACTTTTATTCTATGAACAACAAATAACGGTTATCAAGTAACTCTTCTTTTGTAAGCGAAAAGTAAAAATCAGAGTTTTACAATTATTTTGTGAGGGAAAAATAAAAATTGAAAAATAATTATTAAACTTGACTTTTTGCGCATTTCCTTATAACTCTTACGGTCGCTGGTATTTCATCTAACGCCCGAAAATAGTTAACGAAAATTCCTTTACCTTGCGCGCGTCTAAAATGTTCGGTTGTAGCCGAACTTGGACCTTTCTCACGAGTTTAAATTTTGAAAACATTAGAAAAGCCCCCTCTCAAAACAATGCTCTTTACGCCTATGCCTATCCAACTGTCGCAAATTATTATGGCTCTAAAATTCTGCTATGTAACGGTCCCTTAACTATTGTTTACAAACTTTTTAATATCACTTCAATTATTACGAAAGCGTGTGCTTCAATAAATATAAGAAACCAAATAAATTTAACTAATTAAAATCGTTTAAGTTCAAATCAAATTCTACAAATTAAAAAAGAAACAAGAAAAAATTTAAACTTCGTTTGCACTGAGCTACAAGTAAATGCTCTTCACAGATATTCCGATGATCGTACAGTTTCTATGGCAGCGATATACATAAATGCGATATATTGAGAACATTATTTAGCATCCATTTTTTGAATATTATCTTCTTCAACCGCGGCTAGGTCTTAGAAGGTCCATCCGTTGAGTTCATTTCGACTGGTAACTGGCGAATGACACGCCTCATGTTTTAATCCACGGCCTGGATCGAAACGGTGTGATATTATACGATTTTGGTGGTCACTTTACCGGCCCAAAACGTGAAATTATCTGCTCATCGAAGTCTACTTTCAATAAATCCATGGATTGATGGTATGTGTGGGAAGTGGCGCCGTCTTGCTAAAATTAAATGTCGCCCCGAGATCTCAATTTTCACTTCAGTCATCTTCGGTTACAATGACACGATAACAGTCGCCATTGACGGTTACGTTCTCACCGGCATCACCGGCTTATAAACCACACCAAACCGTTGTTTTTTCTGAATTAAATGACAGCTGTTAAATCTCTTCAGTTTGCTCTTCATTGAGTCAAAAAATGGGTCGGATCTTCTTGGAACTTTTCGAGAGTCCACTCCAACGCGTTGTCGCTTGGGTAGGTCGGATGGCTTCAGTTCGTGCACAAATTGAATTTTGTGCGCTTTCAGTTCAAAATTTCAACGTAAAATGCGCTAAGTCATACTTCAGGGTGAGTTGCTGCGAACGGCGCCAAATCGACTCTCCATGGTCTTCGTGTACCCTCTCGACTACGGCTGCTATATTTTCAGAGAGAATCCTTTTCTTATAATAGTATGTTTGTGTCCTACAAATACGTTGAATCGGATCATTACTTCTCTTGGCCTCTATATAACTAATATAAAGATTTTCGAACTTTCAGTTGACTTTATATCGACCAATATGGGACTATCTTAATAAAATTCAGAGAGCGTATTTTTCTTATAACGGTGCACAATCGTTCTCAGAACGAATAGAATAGGGTGAAAACTTGCCCTAGACCCCATATAACTAATAAGCCTTATGCACCTGAAGGTACTTCCCGGCTTTTGATCTATGCAAGTTGCGAGAGTATAAAATGTTCGGTTATCTCAGAACCTAACCCTCTTTCACTTGTTTTTACCTTAAATTTCGTTATTTTATCTTTCGTTTCCGATTGGTTTCATCCTGTTAAGATTTTTTTCGTCTTCAAAAATCATCTACCTCATCCTATATATACTAATATTAATATTCCATTTAAGGCAATCGAAAATCGTCTTCAACCTTATGTGGCCCGTATAACAATGACGACCTCTATGCTACATAATGTATGGCCGGGTATACTAGTTCTTTTTGTGGGACCATGGTCGGATAAGTTTGGTCGACGTCCAGTGCTGCTAGTGAGCTTTACGGGTATGCACATCAATCGCCTTAAAGAAATTCAAATAATTCTATAAACATATGTATTTTCAACTCTTTAACTCCCACAGCCGTTTTGATTGGTCACATAATAACCACAATATTAGTAACTTTTTCCAAAGCGTTAGCATTGAACCCTTGGTTTTACTTGTTAGGCGGCCTGCCAGCTACAGTTGTCGGTGGCAATTGCGCTATGACAACTATAGTCTTCTGCTATATATCTGACATTTCTAGTATGGAAAATAAAGCGAAGCGGTAGGTAATCGAGATGCGCACTTGATTGGGATCTTCAATTACGGAACGTTTTTAATAACTGTTTTCTTTTTAGTATGTTCCTTGTAGACATGGCTATGGGTCTCGGTGTGGTACTCGGCAATGTATTGAGCAGCTATTTGTTACGCCGCACCAGTGTCGCCATAGTGTGTGCAACATCGGCTACGCTTGTACTGATAGGTTTGGTGTATATATTCCTTTTCATCGACGAAAGTTTGGATACAGAAAAAACCACATTTTCGGTAAGAAATACTGATCCAAATGTTTAAATTATGTTCATATATTATGTGTGTTGGTCTTTCATTTATTCTAGCATAAGGCGAAGAGTTTCTTCGATTTCGGACTGATAAAAGATCTCGTGAAGACTTGTGTGGCAAAGCGTCCAAATTATGGTCGAGCCATTATTGGCTGTACGATTTCCATATTAATGGTAACCAGCTTTATTATGCGTGAGTTTAATCTGTGGAGGTTTTGATTTATAGCCCTCGAAAGATGCCGTAACTTTTACCATCTAAAAATTGTAATATTATTTTGCAGACGGTGAACAGGGTGTCTTCTACTTGTTCTTACGCAACAAATTCAATGTAACATTACAGCAGTTTACCTACTTTGTAGCCGCTTTAATAACAATTAAGATGGTAGGATGTGGCATAGCCTTCACAGTCTTCAGAAAGGTACTTTCTTAAAATCTTAATTGGTAGCTGACATTTTTTTTAATAATTTCATTTCTTATTTAATTTCAGTTTTTCAAACTTCCGTATTCCACCATTGCTATGATGGGTTTGGCCGGTTGTGTCCTTGATCATCTGACACGTGGTTTGGCGCAAGAATTCTGGCAAATGTATATGGCTTCCTCTTTCGGTCTGATGTCAGGCATAACGGGTCCGATGTTGCAAGCAATCGTTGCACTGGCGGTGCCCTCAAATGAACTCGGTAATAAAAATGCTTTGAAATCCAACGGAACTTCTAACTGACTATGGATGTATATTTTTCTAGGTAAAATCTACTCACTAGTATCGTGTACACAGACAATGTCACCGTTGTTGTCGGCGCCCTTGTATACCTTCATCTACAACAAAACATTGAATTTTTATCCTGGATTTTTCAATTTCATTACGACGGGGCTATATCTGGAGTGCTTCTGTGTTATGATGTAAGTTAATGAAATAAATACTCGCTCCCCATGTTTAGACCGGTGTGGTAATAACGTGAGACAAAATCTAAAAATTAAAAATGCTAAAAATAATGCCGGAAATAGAGTTCGGCAGTACAGGGTTCGATATTTTAGACGAACAGCATTAAAAATCGATATGTAAGGAAAATTATATGGACGCATTTCAACTATGAAAATAACAGCTCACAAAATCCATTATCATTCCGAAGTCTAGTTAAATGTAAACCACCTCATTATTGTTAATTAACTTCCTAATTGTTTTGACTTGACTCACCCCGGTAAAAATTAGAACATATAGATTGACTGATATGTGGGGTAAAAAAAAATCAGCCATATATACTTGGTCCACAAATTTGGTGTTTTGGTTCTTGAAAAGTTATAGTAATATAGTCCAGTCATTTTAGCTTAAATTAGGTAAGAATCTTGGAATTCGATGTACCCATTTATATGTCTGTAAATACTTGTATATATCGAATTCCGAGGTGAACTTACTATAATGACTGGACTAATAATGAAAGATGAGGGGCGGACGGACGGACTGACAGATCGTCACTCAGAACTCAACGCGTCTAGTCATATAAATGATCGTATTATTATTTTTACTATGGATAAAACGTAAAACGGATTTGTCTCAAATTTTGTATTTCAAACTAAAATTCGTTGGTGCAGAGGCATGGACGATGACAACAGCCGATGAGCCACCGTTAGGAGTTTTCGAGAGAAAGGTTCTGCGGAAGATTTATGGTCCTTTGCGTATTGGCCACGGCGAATACCGCATTTGATGAAACGATGAGCTGTATGAGATATGCGATGACATTGATTTAGTTCAGCGAATTAAGTCAGCGGCTGCGGCATGTCGTCGGCCGGAGGGCTCCACATCTCTCACGAGTCCGTTCGAATGATTTTGCTGGATATTTTGGATGTGGAAAGCGTTCTTGCTTGACTCATACTGATAAAGTTGAATTTAAAAAAAAGTAGCGTTAACAGGCCCCTTTGGACATGCTTGAGCGGGCGATTTCCGATCTCACCCTAATGGATAGCCTTATAACTGCCGACGAGATATGGGTAAAAACGTAACGAATATTATCAATCAACTACCGGATTCACCAGATTTAACTCCTTCGATGAGATAAAACAGAATTCGCTGAAAAAACTAAAGGCCATCACAAAGTGTTTCGAGGACTGGAAAAATCGTTGGCATAAGTGTTTTAGATTTGGTGGGGATTACTTTGAAGGCGACAAAATAAATATCGACGAATAATTAAATACTTTGCGTTTATTTACAATTTTCGGGTGCTTTTTTGTCGCAATATACATTTATAATATTTATCTTCATATTTATCTCGATTAGCGTCAGAGCCTAATTCCTGCCTTTACTGTTATATTTTAATTCTTTCATTTTATCATTTCTCTTCAACAGTTTGATAAATTATTACGAGCGACGAGTGGCTAAGAGAGTAAAGACAACTGAAGCCGAAAATGGAGAAAAGGATAAATCTGAAAACATTCGAACAGCATAGTCTTAGGGCAGCGAAAATTAGTAGCTAAGTGCAGTTTTATTTTAAACTGCATATTGTTTTATTTATTAAGCAAAAATATATTCTTTGCTCACTTAATTACTAAAATGTGTTATAAAAAATAAAAATAACGGTATTTAGTTAAATTAAAATTAAGATTTTAATTAAGAGTTATATATAGAAAAAATAATAATTAAAAATTAATTACTAGTCGTTTACATTATTGGAAAAATATTTATAGATAAGTACTTAATTATAAGTAAAAATAATAAAAATACAGATTTAAATTACTTAAAATAAAAATTATTAATAAAAGTAATTATAGTTGCCAGATCTTTCTTTTCTCGGAAATTATACTAGCATTATTTTGAAAAACTTTTCTTGTCACTGCTTAGTGGGCAGAGACATTTATGCGGTATCATTATTTAAACATAAAGCTACTATAGATGGCGCTGTGATAAAAAATTTCCTAACACGTAGGATTTTTTGCGTTAAGGTTAAGGTGTATAGGACTCAAACCACCACCATTTACTAAAATCACAAAAAAAAACTGTACGCGATGGAAAACTTTTAAACTCAAATTCCTAATCACGAGACCTCAAATACAGCACAGATCTCTTAGCACATCAATCGGAAATTTTTCCCTTCAGTTTTATTGACTATTGTTATTATGAACTATATTTCTTGTCAAAATCGATTCGAAAATATTTTTCAGTAGCATAAGATTTGAATACAGAAGCCAGTAGACGCTGCACACTAAATCACTTAGACAGCGAAATTGCCAGTTAAGAAATTATTCAGATTGACAAGCACCAGTCTTAATTGTTTATATTTTGAAATAAAGAAGGATACTCCATAAATTATACCAAAAACAAAATAAACTAAAAAGTACTACTAGCAATAACATATTCCTAATCTAGTCTATTGTAATGCAAATCATTCATTAAGGTTATAAATAAAATAAGCGTGGAGATCTCAACAAACAGCTCGCTCATACTTCGTCAGCATTTTTCATTCATTTCTCTTAAATTATCAACTTTTATCGGTAATAACAAAGTTTTATGACGTAGATAAGGATATACGTGCGACCTTTTTTTATCTATCTCATTAACAAACCAGTAAAAATAAAAAAAAAAGATTCCAGAGAAAGTGATGAGAGTCGATGAACGAAAAGAACTAATTGGCTCGTTAGTGGGTCAGTGGACTTCAGTATCAAAGTTTAGTTGGATATAATTATTGACAGCTGCAGCATATCATTGCTTGAGATTAAGGAATATGCATTTTTTATGATCCAAATCTAATTTATCGGGAGCAATTCTGCAATAGCTCAACTCAGAAGCTTATTTGAATTTTAAGCAACTGGTAAAGTGTATCATTTTAAATACTAAGAGAGATTAAGTAGAAGGCTGCAAGTCCGAAACACGCGCTCTTTTGAATTTTTTTTTGCATTTTATTTAATATATCTAACAAAGTGGAGCGAAATTTTCATATCGACAGGTCTAACCGTTTCGGAGAGATTTGTTTGATGACAGGAGATATTTCGTCTTGCCCTTGTTCACTACCATTTGCCTCGCTCCCTTATTGAGTCTGGAGAAAGCAGAACGAGCGGCGCAGTTGTTATGACTAGTGATCGAAGTCATCGGCGTACGTCAGCAGTTGTACAATCTTATAGAAAATTAGATCCGCTCGAATAATGCCGCTGCCGCTCGAATTATTTTCTCCAGCAGTAGACTGAAGAAGTTGCACGAATCGAATGGCTCGGAGAAGTCTTCCCGATCCTTAAGAAGCTGTTGGTATTGCTCAACATCAGTTAACACAGCCGTATTGACTTTGTGGAGATATCAAGTTCAGACATAGAAGCATAAAGGCAGCTCCGTTTCGTGCTGTTAAAAGCAATTTTGAAATCGACGATGAGGAGGTGTGTGCCGATCATCTTTTCTTGTGTCTTTTCCAAGATTTGGCGCATGGTTAATATCTGGTTAGTTGCTGATTTTCCAGGCCTAAATCCACACTGATAAGGTCTAATCAGTTTGTTGACGGTGGGCTTTAATATTTTACATTCGATAGAATCTCATATGCGATATTGAGATGACTTATTCCACGGTAGTTGGCGCTGACTATGGGGTCTCGCTTTTTATGGATTGGGAAGAGCACACCTAAATTCCAATCTTCGGGCATCATTTCGTCCGGACGTATTCTACAAAGAAGCTGATGCATAATATAGTAGCTTAGCCGACATTCGTTCGGCTGTCTGTTGTGATTGCAGCTTTTCGACGTCGAATCTTCCTTGCGTTTTTTGCTGCACAGAGGCGGCTACATATCTTCGCTGCAACAAGATAGTGCTCCGAGTCAATGTTTGAATCTCAGAGACTACACACGCCTAAACACTGAAGACATATCTTACGTCCATCACAACTTGATCGATATGGTTGGTGGCTTTTCGATCCGGAGACAGCCAGGTTGATTGACGAATTTTCTTATGCTGGAACCTAGTACTACAGACAACAATATTTCGGGCCTCGGCGAAGTCGATCAACCTCAACCCATTTGGTGATGTTTCATCATGGTGGTTGAATTTACCGACCGTTGTTTTTACGTGACAGGTTCTAAACCCAGCGCATGGGAAGTTTCGCCTTCCTACTTTAGATCGCCTTCAAACAAATGTTTTTTGACTACACAGAGGATACTTGGTCAAAGACCGGAGGTTATCATCATATTCTTAAGGTAGTAGTCTGGTAACTTGGGTTCAAAAAATTTAAAATTTGTTTGCTTAATTTGAAAGTACAATGTCTTGAGGAATATGCTGTGAAAATTTCAGACATAAATTCGAAATATTTCGGGAGTTATAACGAGTTCCTTAGAGCGCCTCGGCGTCCTCTCTCTCGGAGTTGTTGAACTTTAAACGCTTTTTTCTCAAAACATTGTTTTTATAGTCGGCCCAGGTCCAACCTTTTTTCTACTGAACCGATTTCTTTCAAATTTTAACAGGCTGTTCTACATACTTATAGTTCTCGTCGGTACTAACGAGAATTTTTTTCACTCCTAACTTTTTATTTTGCAACCCTTTCTTTGCTAAAATAAAATGATTTCTTTTTTTTTCAAAGTTCACCATTTTGTTATTTACCCTTGTTCCGACCATAATGAAATGTCTATAGATTAAAAATAATCAAGAATATTTGATTTCAGATAACATCAAGAGCCAAAATCACCCAGGCCACCCACATGCATTTTTTTATGAGGTTCCAACTTCGAGTGACAATAATAATAAGGTATTAAATTTTTTCAAATACATTTTTTTTATATTTGAAGAATATCGTCAACGTTTAAGGAGCCATACCAGTGTGATTTTTTACAATGGCCTACAATCTTTTTGATTGATTGAAAATTGTCAATTTCGCATTAAAAAGGCGACCATTTTTTTCCTAAAAAAAATATTTTTTTTTGTTTTCAAAATTCGCCATTTTCTTAATTTTTGATATTTTTCAAAGATCGTAGTTCATTGTATAGGAAATATCTTTAATTTTAATAAGCTTTTCAAATTTTTTGTTTCAGCTACTCATTCGATCGGAATCATGCCAGCAGTTGAGGGACTTTTTTTGGCACCTCCGAAGACAGCCCATAACTCCGTTATTTTTCAACATTTTTGTAAAAAGAAAAACTCTTAAAATATAGCTTAAAATATACTTTATTACGTTCAAAGAAATTCGAAATATTCAATCGCGTACTTTCTCTTAAAAAAAATTCACGAAAAGCGCCTAATTTTTCATGCGTCACACTGGTATAGCCCCTTAAACCATATATCATTTCTTTTAGGTCCAAAAAATTGTATCAAGCAATTATTGTTATTCTTATAAACGGCACTATATACTTAAAAAAATACTCGTATATACAATACATTGCAACATCAGTGTATTCAACGGCTTAATTCGAAGCAAATATAGAATAAAATGTAAAAATGCATATAAAAACAGAAGTTTTCAGCACAATTCTTATAGTATAGTAAAAATGCGTCTTTCAGGTTTATTCAAGATAAGTTCTAGCCCTGTGAAAAAAGAGAATATCGAAAACTTCGAAACAACCATATTTATTGAAAGCAAATCATAGAGTGGCGTTGTTGAGAAGTTGTTAGACCCTACAATTTGTAACTTTTTATTCAAGCGACCTTGCACGTTGTTATATGCACAATTTATGCAACACTATATACAGTGTGTTGAAAAATTACGTTTTCATTCTTAGAATTGATGGCAGTTTATTGTAAAAAATGTTGTAAGCATAGAAAATTCATTGCTTTAATAAAGTTTTTTATTCAATCCTTGACTCAATCTCCCGCTTGCCTATTACGTATATGTATAGTCTGACACCTTTTATGACTAGATTTTCCTCATATTCCACAGGAAGCAATCTCCAGGTATGTTGGAGCAGCCGAATGAAATCTTTTGTTGCCGTTAGCTGTTGGTTTTTATTTAAGGGGGTATTCTTGTTTAGAAGCCCGAATTTTAGGTTTTTTTTTTGACGCGATAAAAAAAAATCAAAAATTATTTTGACTATCCATTTTTTTACATGCTTTTTATTGATATTCTAAGAATACAAAACATAAATAATATAAGAATAAATAAAGAAAAGAAATTAAATTTAAAAAACTGCAGGTCGGCGAAGTAGAGACTGATGAAACAATGGCTTGTCCTGGTGTGCAGGATATAAATCCTTTCCGTAACCTAAAATGAAAATTTATGCGAAATCTGTGAAGAGTAAAAGTGTAGTTATCGCACTACGACACGTTTTTGAAAAAAAAAAATTACAAAATGGTGGAGGTTTGAAAAAAAGGTCGTATTTTCCGTTTTATTGTGGTTCGGAATTTTTTTAAAAATAAACCTTTTTTCGAAACTCTTCGTAGTGCGATACTACGAGTATAATGTATGAGTAAAATTTCAAGTGAATCAGTTGAGTGGAACCGAGCACACCGTTTCTAGAAAAGTAGTTATGAGAAAAACGAGTATAAAGTTTGAGAAAGGCTGCGAAACGGTTTTGTCGGCGCGTCACAAAATGAGCTGTAACTAGGAAAATAATTCGAATTTCGAAAAATCCTCTTAGGGACATTTTAATGAAGAGTTAATATATATAAAATATGCAAAAAAAAATCGATTTTTTTAGAATTTCTAAACCGGTATTCTGGCCCTTAAGTCCAAATATTCTCTATTGATTTGGCGGCTGGTGACTGTGATGACTGATCTAAAGTAACGATATGGTTTTCTTATTTCCATTAAGTACTCGTCTGCTCTTATGATTCGGAAAATTGTCTTCTTGCAGTACCAAATCATGGTTATTTTTTGCATAACACCATTATATTGACTTTCGTAAACCCTTTTCATACAATTTCAACATTCTAACGGAATTCAGATTTTCTGTGAAGCACCCCAAATCCCTGAGCAAAGAAGCATACATAAATATGTACATTTTGGAGGTGCTTTACATGCCTCTGAATATATTTTTGCCGTTATTTCCTGATCGCACTGTATACAGTGAGTTCAAAAAGTATTCCCATATAGTTAAAAATAGTGCATTGCTGCTGATCTTTTGAAAAATAAACATTTCGAATAAAATTTTGTTTTACGAAAAGTAAAGCATATTTAATCAAAAGCTTTTTGACATAAACAAGGGCTTCATTTAATAATCTCTCGTGGCTATGGTAGATATAAAGTAATACAATTCATGTGAACATTATTTGAACTTAGAGGTAAAATGGCGATTGAGGGTCAATAACTAATAACTTGTGGGACCGCATTTAGCTTTTATGACTGCTTTAATACGATCAGGTATAGAGTTAATTAGATTATCTAACATTTCCGGAAAATAGCTATTCCAAACTTGTTCAACTTGAGTCCAGGGTTCATCTATGGTCGCCCATAAATTTTCAATAGCATTCATATCGGGTGACTGAGCTGGTCACTCCACCACCCGAATTCTGTTATTTCTCAAAAAAGATTTTGTAATACGGACGGTATGTTTGCGGTCATTGTCATGCACGATGAGAGACGGAAGTAAAAAAAAATGGCGCATCCTGGTGACATTGATCCTGACTCTCCTGGTGGTCTGAAAAAAAAATCAACAGAAATTCTTAATCAATAAGGATCTGATAAGGAGCTGATATAGTCCGGGAACCCGAAAAATTATTTTTTTGAAAAATGGCGACTGCCTGAAAATAGAAATCATTTTTTACGCTTTTTTTTGAAATTCCTGAATTTTTTTTAAATATTAAAATTTTGATACGATGCTGGTAGGAACGATAAAGGATTATATAAAGAAGGTTCACACAAAATTTCAACTAAATCGGTTGTATAGAACTTGAGATAATGCCGGTACCGTGTGAAAAAAGTAGTTTCGAGAAAAACGCGTTTAAAGTTTAGGAGACAATTCTAGTGAATACGGACGCCACCTCACAAAATCGGCTGTATCTCCGAAAATAAGTCGAATTTTGAAAAATCCTTTGAAGGTCATGTTTTTGAAAGTCTAAACTTTAAATATATGAAAAAAAATCGAATTTTTCAAAATTCTAGAGTAGAATACCCCCTTAATCATTGGTCTTGCACGCATATTAAAACTTTTCAACGAATTTCGAATGGTATTGTTGCATACTTTAGTGCCTGAAGACCGCGTTTTTAGCTGCGTCAGTCATGATAAAACGCCGTAAAGTCCTTTCTGTTTCAGGAGTGTCTTTTTGGGCATGCCTAAATTTTTTGGTGGTGTGTTAATATTTAGGCAATTCACAAGCTTTGTTGTATGTCTTATGTCATATTTTAATATTCTTAAAAAATACGACACTTGTGAGCACCCTTAACTGTTGTATGTCATATTTTGTATGTCATATTTTGCCAATACGAGTAATAAGAAAGTAAACAAATACAGCCGATAGAATAGCGAACTCAATAAACATACCGCGCAGTGTTGTATCAGTCATATTTTAATTTTGCATGTGAAACAACAACAGTGCTAATATGACAGTCATAAAAAAATATGACAATATGACGATATGACACAATATGACACCTTGTGAATACCCTAATTGTCTTGTTTTTTTTTTTTTATTTTGCTGATGACAACAATTGAAAATTTATGTTTTCGAGCAATCTCTCTAAATGAAACCCCCTATTGCAAGTCCGAACATACAGCTTTTTAAAAAATGAGGTTCAGTTTTATAGTCCTGTCTGTCCTGTCAATTTTCGACTTTTAATTTTTGTTACAAATCTTAGTAAATGCTAAATCTCTCGTACAATAAAATTATTAAAAAGTGCTAACAACTATTTTGTAACGGAATTAGTTACATACTGCGTCACAACAGCTCAGAAAGTGTTCACGTGCACTTACGGATTTGAACTGTATTTAATCAAGTTTAAATAAACATGGAAATCTATCGAAGTGGGCTTTGAAAACTAGAACGCCGATGCCATATAATAGCAAAAAATGTTTCTTGAAGTATTGTCATATTTGGATGAAATTCAATGGGGAAAGTAAAATTTGCATTACGTGAACACTTTTTGAACTCACTGTTTGTGTATGTACGTATACAAGTGTTCGAATATGTTTTCTGGTTCGAGTGATGAGGAATGATAAACAAAAATTAAATAATCAAAAGCTGCTATGTTTATCACTTAACATCACACCAGCGGAAAGTTCGTAAGTTGCGGATTAACGCCGATTTATATTTAAATAAAGATAGTATCGCCCATCAGTCGCGACATCGCGTGAGAATTAAGATAAACACCGTCTCACTTAACTGGAAGGTGAAAAGCTGAAAAGTAACACTCTGTTGTTCAGTAGATTTGCATATGCCTACGGTCGTCAAAGTCTAAACGTGGAACTCGAAATTCTAATTTCCGAAATAACTAAACCAAAATACTACGACCGTTCTTGCACCAAATTGCGCATGTGAAACTAATTAAGAATCAAATACAAATGCGTGCAGTGCAAAAATTTGATCCAAGTTTAGATCCTCGAAATAACAAATACTAAATTTCGAAATTGCAAACCTACAATATACACGATAAAGATATTGAATCAACACTTCAATCGACGTTACAAAAATGGTTGCTGCAACAATGACAGAACAAAAGGAGCGAAGCATACTCGACTCCCCCGATGGCATTGGCTTGTCCTTCGAACAACTCACATTCGATATCGAGGGCAATTGCTTGCCACCGGCATATTTGCCGACCACAACGCCAAATGAAAAAGAGTTTGCAGAGGAGCCATCAGCGGAAGACCCGCTTAAGCCGGAGTCAAAGCCAAAAAAACGTAGACGTCATATGACCGTGGAATTTCCGCTTTTGCTAATGTTTATTGCTTTAATGTTGGGCGGTTCTGTGATGTTGAACCAAGAACTTTATCAGGCTTGTACAGCCGTTTACAACTATAATGAGACCGACTGTGAACCACTGCGCGGGATTATACCCAAGACGCCGGAGGCAAAGGTAAGTGTTTTTTGTTAACAGCTGTTGTCTTAAGACATGTTTTCTCTACGGTATAAAATAAAAATGCGAACCGACCTAATTAAATCGTCTTTAAAGTAATCACCTCATAAATCATGGAAACATTTGTATTTGTATAAGCTCATACGATGGAATAAAATACATGTGCATTGGGATATCTATTTATAAACCAGCCAAGATTGCACAAGCCTAGGCTAAAGGTAGATCTATAAGCAAAAATATAACAAGAGGACTGAAATGTTGTTATCATTTAAAAAAAATCTATTATTAGCTCAACTAATACGCCTCAGTTTCGGTGATCGCCTCTTCATTCGAGGTAAATTTCCTCCCAGCGTGATCTTCTTTTGGGATCTGAGGAAAGTAAATATCTGGGGTCAGATCTGGAGAATACGGTAGATGCGGAAGCAATTCGAAGCTCAATTCATGGATTTTTGACATCGTTTTCTATTACTTGTGCCACAGTGCATTGTCTTGGCAAAGCAGCACTTTCTTTAATCAACACACGCGAAATTACTTTTTATCCATATATATATTTTTTTTTTTTTTTTGTTCAAAATGAAAAAAAGTTTCTCCACTCAAAATGAAATAACTCACAAACTAATGATCCGTCAGATGTGAAATTTCTGGTATACAAGCACCTCTTGAATGTTACAGCTAACTAAAAATCATACAGATTTCATTCTATTAGCAACACCTACTATGTATCAGGTGCTCTAACATGCTGAGTGACAGTTAAAGTATAACGCCAGGAGAAGACGAACCCGATTCCCCACTCGATGACGATGGAGCATACGTTCCATTGCCCGAACATGAAGAAGTTCGAATAGCAATTACCCGTCTGAAGAACAACAAAACGGCGGGGGCCGATGGATTACCGGTCGAGCTATTCAAACACGGCGGCGAAGAACTGATAAGGAGCATGCATCAGCTTCTTTGTAAAATATGGTCGGACGAAAGCATGCCCAACGATGGGAATTTAAGTGTGCTATGCCCAATCCTTAAAAAAGGAAACCCCACAATCTGTGCCAACTACCGTGGAATAAGCCTCCTCAACATCGCGTATAAGGTTTTATCGAGCGTATTGTGTAAAAGATGAAAGCCCCGTCAACAAACAACACAATTGGACCTAGTCAGTGTGGCTTTAGGCCTCGCAAATCAACAACCGACCAGATATTCAACATGCCCCAAATCTTGGAAAATACCCGTGAGAAGAGGACCGACACACACCACTTCTTCATCGATTTCAAAGCTGCTGTCGACAGCACGAAAAGGAGCTGCCTTTATGCCGCGATGTCTGAATTTGGTATCTCCGCAAAACTAATACGGCTGTGTAAACCGACGTTGAACAACACCAAAAGCTCCGTCAGGTTCGGGAAGGACCACTCCGAGCCGTTCGATACCAAACGAGGTTTCAGACAAGGTGACTCCCTATCGTGCGACTTATTCAATCTGCTGATGGAGAAAATAATTCGAGCAACAGAACTTAATCGAGCAGGTACAATTTTTTATAACAATGTTCAGCTGCTGGCGTATGCCGATGATAATGATATCATTGGGCTCAACACTCGCGCCGTTAGTTCTGCTTTTTCCAAAAGCAAGAAAGAAAAGTAAATTGGTCTGGTCATGAACGAGGGCAAGACGAAATATCTCCTGTCATCAAACAAACAGTCGTTGCACACGCGCCTAGGCTCCCACGTCACTGTTGTCACTGTTCACAGTCATAGCTTTGATAATAATTGTAGATAATTTCGTGTTTCTTGGAACCAGCATCAACACCAACAACAACGTCAGACTCGAAATCCAACGCAGGATAACCCTTGCCAACGGGTGCTACGTCGGACTGAGTAGGTAATTGAGAAGTAAAGTTCTCTCTCGACGAACAAAAACCAAACTCTATAACTCACTCACTATTCCCGTCCTGCTATATGGTGCAGAGGCATGGACGATGACAACATTTGATGAGTGGACGCTGCGAGTTTTCGAGAGAAATATTCTGCGAAAGATTTATGGTATAAATATATATAATCGCGTTAGCGGTGTGTTCTATTACTGGATAGCTGCGCTTCCCTGGTTATGAGGGTTCTGACGAGCCATTGTCTTATCGGCGTCCATACTGCAAGGTTGAGAATCTTATACGACGCCAGCAGCAGAAGCTTAATGGAAGAAGACGAGGTAAATCCTCTCAGCACTTTCTTCTTGATTGTCCCGCATTTGCGACGAGATCAAGGCTTAAACACTTAGTACACACACACTTTCAGATGTCCCGCCGAAAAGGTGGGAAAAGAAATTAAACGTCTGAGGAAATTTTTATTGCCCACAAAGCACTTTACTGATTTGTAAGTTCGAATTACAGGAGTTATATTTTTTTGGCATCACAAGGGATGCAGAGCAGTTCAAGAGAGTTCTTTCGATCAGCTGTCTAACCTTAACTTACCTACTGACTGTGCTCTTTATTACCAATAGGCTCGAAGGTCTTTATGAGCGTGGCATTGCCACTAAAAATGGCAATCAGTTATCGAAGAAAATTATGATTATCTTTATACCGGAAAAGTGATATGTCAAATTGTTTTCAAAGAAAATATTCAAAATAAGTAATTTTAATTTCCTAAACTTTTTCAGGTACTCGAGAACCGTATTCAACCTTATGTTGCTCGAATTAGCATGATAAATTCCATATTACATAACGTATGGCCAGGATTGCTCGTGTTATTCGTGGGACCCTGGTCAGACAAATTTGGGCGTCGACCAGTGTTACTGGCCACTTTTGGAGGTACATAAAAACACCGTTTTCTATTGTCTTACTGATTACAAACTTACGCACAACCCATAGCCTACTTCATTGGTTACACTATAACGACAATATTGGTTTACTTTTCGAAAACACTCTCACTTAACCCCTGGTTCTACATATTGGGCGGCTTACCATCCACCATTGTCGGCGGCAATTGCACAATGATGGCCGTCATCTTTTGCTATATATCTGATGTCTCCGATGCGGATAGCAAACCAAAACGGTATACCCCGCACATGTTGTTTGTTGGATGAAAGGAATTATCTCTTTTTTGTTTGAATTTGTTTCCAGTATGTTCTATGTGGATATAGTTATGGGCGTGGGTGTAGTGTTCGGCAATGTAATTAGTAGTTACTTGTTACGCCTCACGAATGTGGCCACAGTTTGTGCGACTGCTGGTATGCTGGTGTTCATCGCTTTGTTGTATATCATAATTTTCATAGAGGAAAGCTTGGATGTTGAGAAGACCACATTGTCGGTATGTGATTGGCATTAGATTTACGATTTTAGATTTAATTTTTTTTTTATAATATTTACGTTGCAGCATAAAGCTAAGAGCTTCTTTGATGTGCACTTAATTAAGGATCTCGTTAAGACTTGTGTGGCGCGTCGTCCAAATTATGGACGCGCTATTATTGGTTGCACCATATCGATACTGACGGTAACCCATTTAATAATGTGTAAGTATCAAGGATTTAATACTATTTAGCAAGTTTTTGATTAACAAAATCTTCAAATTCTACAGATGGTGAATTTGGTGTATTCTACCTCTTCTTGCGCACCAAATTCAATGCTACATTACAGCAGTTTACCTACTTTAACGCCATTACAATAACAATTAAGATGATCGGGTGTAGCGTAGCCTTCGCAATATTTAGAAAGGTATGTGCATGAAGTTTTTGATGCCATCATTACAGCTTTTGTTTGTGTGACCCTATTTAATATTTTTTATAGTTTTTCAAACTGCCATTCGCCGTCGTTGCTATGATCGGTTTCGTTGGCTCTATTCTAGATCATGTAGGTCGTGGTTTGGCGCAGCGTTTCTGGCATATGTATATGGTCTCGTCATTCGGAATTATATCGGGCATAACGGGACCTATGTTGCAAGCGCTCGTTGCACTTGCCGTGCCACCAAATGAACTTGGTAAAGTTTATGCGTTGGCATCTTGCTTCAAAACGCTCTCACCGCTAATTTCTGCTCCCTTGTACACATACGTCTACAATCGTACGCTGACTTTTTACCCTGGTTTTTATAACTTCATTAGCGCTGGACTTATGGTGGAGTGCTGCGTAGTATTGATGTGAGTAAGAGCGCTTAAATATTGCTTAAAATAGTTAAAATTTGTATAACATTTGGATTCTTCAGCGGGATTGATTTTGAATCCTTGAAACTAAATTTGATTTTTTTGTTTTTAACGGGTGATTCAAGTAGAGCTACTTTTTTGAATAGCCTTATTTTGACAGATCACGCATTAGTCATGCCAAGCTGTCATGTTATTTTTGTTCAGAATTGTTTGGCGTTTTATTATGGAAAGGCTTATGCCTAAACAACGTTTACAAATCGTTCAACTTCATTACGAAAATTTACGTTCTGTAAAGAATGTGTTTCGCGTGCTTTGCTCAACATAATCGCCCTACTGAGCGAGTTTTCGCAAACACCATCATCTCTCATCTTGAGATCCAGCATTCTTTGTTTTATAATATACAAACAAATACACCATGTCCATCACTCAGTGAAGAAAATATGGCAGCCGTAACTGAGAGTATACACGTAGACCATGGAGAGTCGATTCGATGCCTTTCGCAGCAACTCGGACTGATGTACGAGGTGTGTTCAAAAAGTATCGCGAATTTTGTGTTTTTCCAAAAATTATTTATTTATTGATGAATATCTATTTTGTCCCCTTCAAATCCCCATGAGATATTATACACTTGTGCCAACGGTTTTTCCAATCTTCGAAGCACTTCAAAAAATCATTTTTTTATCTTCTTCAGCTCCTCCTTCGATGCCGTCTTTATTTCGTCAAGAGAAGCGTAACGTCGTCCTTTCATGGGCCTCTTCAGTTTAGGGAACAAGAAAAAGTCACAGGGGGCCAGATCTGGGGAATACGGTGGCTGTGGCATCATTAGTGTGTCGTTTTTGGCTTCTTCCACAAATGCGGGCGTTTCTGGCGGATTGCTTCGCGCAAATTGCGCATAATTTGCAGGTAATATTCCTTATTGACCGTTCTTCCCTGTGGCAAGAACTCATGATGCACCACGCCCCTGCAATCGAAGAAAACTGTCAGTTACGATTCGCGATACTTTTTGAACACACCTCGTATGGAGCGATTTGGCACATTTTACGTCGGCATCTTAAATTGAAAACATACAAAATACAGCTTGTGCAAGAACTGCAGCCGCTCGACCCTACAAATGGGCTCTTGAAATGTTCCAAGAAGATCCGACATTTTCGAACCAAATTTTTTTCAACAATGAGACCCATTTCTAGCTCAATGGCCGCATTTAGGGCGAAGAGTAACCTGAAGGGATTGAAGAGCAGTCATTTCATCCAGAAAAAACAACGTTTTGGTGTGGTTGGTGGGCCGTTGGAATCATCAGCGCCGCATATTTCTTCACAGATATTGCCGGTGAAAACATAACCGTCAATGGCGACCATGGTAACCGACTTTTTGATATCTGACAGACAGCGCCACTTCACACACAACGCATCAGTCATTGGATTTATTGAGAGAACATTTCGGTGTGCAGATTTCACGTTTGGGGCCGGTCGATTGGCCACCAAGATCGTGTGACCATTACACTTTTCCTGTGAGGATATATAAGGTCTTATGCGGACAATCCCGCTTCCACTCAGGCTTTGGAGCAAAGCATCATGCATGACATTCGCAGTTACCAGTCCAAATGCTCAAACGATTCATCGAAAATTGGGCTGAACGGATTGACCATATGAGACGTAGCCGCAGCCAACATTTGAAAGGAACGTTCTTCCGAGTGGTTATTAATAATCCCAGCAAATTTGAAGTATCTGTGTTGCTTCTTCAAAAAAGTAGGGAACCTCGAAATGAATCACCCTTTAATAGTGCATTCAAAACGTGGTGTTTTTTTTCAAATTGTTTACATAATAATGAATATATCAAAGGGATATTCAAGTCTAAAGGCTGGAATTTCGAGCGTTTTTGAGTTTTGGCAATTCATAAAAAAACAAAAAAAAATATAGTTCCATTTTTTTACAACAGGTTATATCAAGTTTGCCTCGAAGTTTGTAACACCCAGAGTACCATATGCACTACTGTGCCCAAAAAATAAGGTGACATTGCATTTATTTTGAAAATTCTTTATTTATTCTTCCAAATCAATTTAATCCACTTCAAAGTAATCCCCTCCCGATGCAATGCACTTATGCTAACGGATTTTCCAATCTTCGAAACACTGGTTGTAGTCACTTTCCGGGATGGCCTTCAGTTCCGTCTTCGCTGCGGCTTGAATATCCTCTATCGTATAAAAACGGTGTCCCCGGAGCAGTCTTTTGAGCTTGGTGAACAGCCAGAAGTCGCACGGCGCCAGATCAGATGAATACGGTGGTTGCGGAACGATATGGGTTGTGTTTTTGGCGAAATGATCACGAACTACGAGGACAGTATGGGATGGTGCATTATCATGGTGTAAAAACCAAGAATTGTCTTTCCACAATTCCGGCCTTTTTAGGCGGATAGCGTTACGCAAACGACGCATAACGTTCAAATTATATTCCTTGTTGACTGTTTGACCGGTTGGAAGGAATTTATAATGCACAACACCACGATAATCGAAGAAAACAGTCAACATGACCTTGATTTTTGAGCGACTTTGGCGCGATTTTTTTGGTCTCGGCTCTCTTTTGGCACGATATTCGCTCGATTGATCGGTTGTTTCGGGGTCGTAAGCATAGATCCAAGTTTCATCGCCAATTATAACGCATTTCATGACACCCTAGTAGTCGGAAAGCATCGTTTCACACACTTCAACTCGACCCCTTTTTTCCAAAAAATTCAATGTTTTCGGTACCAGTCGAGATTTGACGCGCTTGAGGCCAAAAACATTTTTCAAAATGGTATTGGCTGAGACTTTCGATATGCCAACTTCATCAGAAAGGTCTCTAATTGTTAATCGATGGGTTTTCAACACCAAATCTTTGATTTGTTGAACGTGAGCTTCATCGGTTGAGGTTGATGGTCGCCCTGGACGCTCTTCGTCTTAGACACTTTCACGGCCGGCTTGGAACTCACTGTACCACTTGTAAACAATTTTTTTAGACATAGCCTCATCACCAAAGGCTTTCTGCACCATCCTCAACGTATCCGCAGCAGAAAATTGATTCCGTAAACAAAATTTAATGCAAATTCTTTGCTCAACAAATTTCGAATCGCAAAAAACGAAAAACTCACTTTTAGCAGCTCACAAAACGACACGTACCTCAAACACTAGTGAATATTTTGACATGAAATTTGACATAAATGTGACTGACAGTACTACCAACCTAAAAAAAATTATTCTCCGAATCCTTCGAGGCGCGCAGTTTAAATTCAAATGTCATCCTATTTGGACACAGTATATATACATAAATAAACAGTGCAATGTTTATCCGTCCGTCCCGCTGTATATATGCATACTAGTCACGCAGTTTTTGAGATATCGATTTGAAATCTTCCACACATCCTGTTTCTTTAAATAAAAAGCGGCTAATTCGTGAAAACCGGCGATGTCGGACCACAACAGAATGACAAACTAAGAAAAAAGTAATTTCTTTCATAACTTTCTCGAATTTTTCAAAAATATTACGAATTCGAATTCGATTTTTTTTTTTTTTTTTGGTTCATACCATAGAGAGATATTTAATTCATTCCTAAGTCCCAAATAAGGCGACAGGTTAGAACATGAGGTTTGGTGGCTATCGCATCAAAAAAGTATTTTTGGGGGAAACGCGTTTGACATTTTAGGTTATTATTTCTGCCGTATTTCCCACAAAATGCCTACAACTTTGAAAACAATTGGAATTTTGAAAAATCACTTTAGGCAGAAATCTACAAATATTTAAACTATCGAAACATGAAACAAAACTGTAGATTTGTTTAAATTTCAAGTTTTCAAGAATGCCTTACAAGTACCAAACAATATCGAATATCTAAATATCAAGCTCAATCACTACAATATAAACAATTTTGATCTATCCTAATATTAAATTTTTCCTTATCTTTATATATAATAGTGTGATAAGTAATTATGAACGACGAGTTGCTGCCAAAAACAGCAAAACAGATGCTGAAAATGGAGAAGAGGAAAAACCGCAAGCCGAAAAGCCTCAAACAGAAAAGTCTCCGTCAGATGTTGAAACATAAATATACTAACTTATGTTAAGTTGTTATTACAAAAAGAAAAATTAATTAGTAAAAATAAGTTAGTTTAAAAAAAAGCATGTATTATTTTAAAATATGTACATATAATAAACACTAACCTAATTTTAAGCGGAAGTTCAGTAATTTATGCAACAAAGCGTTGATAGAGCAGTTGATCTACTCAAGAAAATTGAAGAAAAATGTGCAAATCCTGTTATTCGACAGCATAAATACAAATGATATATTTACATATATGAGATCTACGATAGAAGTTATTTTAAAATTTTCAATGCCGAGAAAACGCTGCTATATTTGTAAACAGCACTGTACATATACGTTAATTTAAAATGGTCTTTGCAAATGGAATTTAAGTGTCGATAAATGTGACTTAAGTGTGATTGCCATACATTTTAAAATTCATTCATTAGAAAAAGGCCAGCCCTTTCAGGTACCACATTCCTTAGTCCACAGAATAGAATAGACTTAAGATTATAAATAAATAAAAATATTTAAAAAATCATTATTTTTTATTAATTTTAAGGTTTTACTTATTGGGTTTTTTTTTTTTTTGTGGAATTTAAATACGATTTTTTTATGTAAAACATTTGACGAAATTATATATTCTCCTGACATCCTGATTTGCGATGAATGTTCTCCCATTCAAAAATTTTGCAGAGACCGGAACAAGCAATAGTCCGAAGTCGCCAAATCTGAAGAATATGGTGAGTGTGAGTGTATCAGTGGCCTTTTTTGTTAGAGAGCATCACCCAATTTGTCCAAGTGATCACAACACACTTCGTGGTATTGTCAGGCAAAAGCTCAAAATAAATGATCCTTTTGAAATCCCACCAAAGCAGGCAGCCTAACCTCTTTTTGGTGACTATCGACCTTCAAAGTGTTTTGAGATGGTTAAGACAATGATCTCTTACAATTTGCATTCTTATAAACAACCCACTTTTCAACGTAACACTGTGCTTCCTAAATGGAACACTTCTCTCTCGTTTGTTAAGCAAATCCCAGTCGTGAATGCGACGAAGCTATTTTCGTTCTGTACGATTATTAGAAACCCATATGTCAAGTTTCAAAATTCATCCCCAACGTTAAATGTGCTTGCGAACGATCGCGTTGGACAAATTTAATCTTTGAGCAATCTCTCGAGTTATGACTCGAGGATTTGCATTGATCAATGATTTTATTCAAGAAGACTTTCAGTGTCTCCTCAAGATCGAAATTACCTGAACGAAATTAGGCAAGCCAATTTTAATATTAGCGTTCCGTCAACAAATCTTCTTTGTACACATCACATAATTTTCACCTTTCTTGAACTGCAATTTCACCCTTTTCATAGTAAAACAGTAAAATATACTGTTTTCGATTTTTCAGCTTCAATAGAGCACCAAGCAAAAACTACTCCCAAAAAAATTTAGAATTAACTATAGCAGCTGCTCACATATACATATTATAAAACGGTACAGCGGTTAAGTGTGAAGTTGGCTGCGAAAAAATTCAATAAGATAAGCTGTTGTCATCAAACGAAATTACTTCGCAAACAACGCAATAACAAAATCTCTCATCTCCACTGACAAAAATCCTATACAATCGACTTTCACATTTACCGCTTAATGCTTGGCCACCGTTTGTTCAGACTTACTGACTTCGTACCGAACCACTTGAATCATGAAATCGGCAAACCGAACTCTGGCGGCTTCTTCTCCGTTGGAGGAAATGGGCAGTGAGCTTTTTTACGGATGAGTCAAAGCTTGGGGGGAAGGTTGGTGGAGAGTTTTCAGTCTCAGGAGATCTCTATTTACTCCAACTTCTGACTTCCCAACTATTGCATTGTTTTCCAAATCGTAGCTGCAGTAGCTACTGCTACGGAGTACACCTTGTTTCAGAGAAGTGACTACCCATTAAGATAAGCGCAGCGATACTAGTCTTGAACTCATTAACTCACAGTCAGGGTTAGTCAACCTAATTATCGTGGTGTAAAAACCAAGAATTGTCTTTCCACAATTCCGGCCTTTTTAGGCGGATAGCGTTACGCAAACGACGCATAACTTTCAAATAATATTCCTTGTTGACTGTTTGACCGGTTGGAAGGAATTCATAATGCACAACACCACGATAATCGAAGAAAACAGTCAAAATGACCTTGATTTTTGAGCGACTTTGGCGCGATTTTTTTGGTCTCGGCTCTCTTTTGGCACGATATTCGCTCGATTGATCGGTTGTTTCGGGGTCATAAGCATAGATCAAAGTCTAAGTCCAGTTATAATGCATTTCATGACACCCTGGTAGTCGGAAAGCATCGTTTCACACACTTCAACGCGACGCCTTTTTTCCAAAAAATTCAATGTTTTCGGTACCAGTCGAGATTTGACGCGCTTGAGGCCCAAAACATCTTTCAAAATGGTATTGACTGAGCCTTTCGATAGCCAACTTCCTCAGCAAGGTCTCTAATTGTTAATCGACGATTTTTCAACACCAAATCTTTGATTTGTAGTACGTGAGCTTCGTCGGTTGAGGTTGATGGTCGCCCTGGACGCTATTCGTATACGACACGTTCACGGCCGGCTTGGAACTCACTATACTACTTGTAAACATTTTTTTTTAGACATAGCCTCATCACCAAAGGCTTTCTGCACCATCCTCAACGTAGCCGCTTTACTTTTTGGGCACAGTAGTACATACATTAGTCCACACATTCCCAGAACGACACTTACGCCAAAGTAATTATTCACGATCTTTCGACTCAAAAGTATTTCAATTTATTTTACAACTGTTAAGTATAAAAATATTCATATCGTAAATTTGACTACTGGGCAAATCTTAACCTTTTTCAAAAGGCCTTGAGGAAACAAGTTAATTTCAAGCACTCGCGCTATCCGGAACTAAATAAAAAGTGTATCTCAATCTGCATACGATTGGCTAGTAAAGTGTGTTTATTTCGAGCTGGCGGACTTTTAGTTGAATGCAGAACCGAAAATGTGAGCAGTAATTATTAAAAAAAACATGAAACAACAAAAAAAATCTTACGTTATTCGATAGATCTTACTGTGTAGCAAGAAAATTTCCGCGATATCTCTGAGTAGCATTATCGCCCGATTTCAAATATGCAGTTTCGAAAAAATGTGTCCACGCGCAGAAGCTGACTCACTCAGCGGGTTGAACAGGGAATCTCTCTTCTACCAATAGAAATATCCTTTTAAATCCCAAAATATACTCGAAGTCAAAAACCCACGTCTTTGAAAATGCTAGACTGGCCTTAACTTTATTAAAATGCGTCAGCATGTTTCACTTATTATATTACAAAATTTAATTTCTAACAATCATTTTACTAAGTTAAATTGATTAAACCCTGAACTTACTCTCCTTTTTACTCCAGTACAAGTTAATCCCATACATTATTTTTAAAATCATTCTAAATAATTTTACACAATAAAAAGTTTCATTACAATTACCGGGTATGCTCCCCCTTTCGCTATGAATGAGCCGAATTCACAAAATTTTGATGTACATTGCCATTAAATTGACTATCAAATGAAAGGTGATTAAGTTTAGAATAAGTGACCATAAAAATTGTTTGCCGCTTGGTTGATTGAATTGATATTCGGGGAAATACATTCCAACGTATCTACTTGTAGTATCGCGGAGACAATGAAATGGTGCATGGAGCTACAATAAATTCATGTAATAGAGGGTTTTTGAACTTCTACCGCCACAATCTACTTCACTAAAATATTCATTATAACGGGTGGTCCAAGTAGAGGTACTATTTTCAATAGCCTTTTTTTTTTGACAGATCACGCGTGAGTCGTGTCAAGCTGCCATGTTATTTTTGTACAGTATTACTTGGTATTTCATCATGGAAATGACTTACGTGTGAATAACGTTTACAAATCGTTCAACTTTATTGCGAAAATTGACGTTCCGTAAATAATGTATTTCGCGCGCTTCGCTCAACTTATGGTCGATCTACTGAGCGTACTTTTCGCAACACCATCACCCATCTTGAGACCCATTGAAAGCGTACAAAATTCAGGTCGCGCAAGAACTGAAGCCGCTCAACTTTCCCAAGTCCTCTTGAAAAGTTCCAAGAAGATCAGACATTTTTTAGCAAAATTTTTTTCAACGATGAGGTTAATTTCTTACACTATGGGTATGTAAACAAGCCAAATTGCCGCATTTCAGACGAAGAGCAACCTGAAGAGATTTAAGAGCTGCCATTTTATCCAGTTTGGAATATTTTGTGCGCCGGTAGAATCATCAGTCCATATTTCTTCAAAAATCATGACGCAGTGAAGGTAACCGTCAATGGCGACCGTTATCGAGCCATGATAACCAACTATTTGATGCCTGAAATTGAATCTCCTGATCTCAGCGATATTTGGTTTCAAGAAGACAGCACCACTTCCCACACATCTCATCAATCAATGAACTTATTGAGAGGAAACTTCGATGAGCAGATAATTTCACGTTTTGGGCCGGTCGGTTGCCTACCAAGATCGTGTGATATCACCCGGTTAAACTTTTTATATGTAAAGTCGAAAGTCTATGCGGACAATCCCGCTTCGATTCAGGCCTTGGAGCTAAACATCACGAGTGTCATTCGCCAGTTACCAATCGAAATGCTCAAAGGAGTCATCGAAGATTGCACTCAATCTGAGACATAGCCCGGCCACCACTTGAAGAAGATAATCTTCAAAAAATAAATGCCAAAGAATGTTCTTTCGAACGGTAGTGAACGTTCCCTATTAAATTTGAAGTTTCTGCGTGTAGGGAACCTCTAAATGCATCACCCTATATAATGATTTCCAATTTTAACCTTTTGATGGTTGACCTTTTCCTGATCTACCGACATAAGTATATCCAACGATTAGAGGACAAGTGAAATTTTTTGATGATTTTTTGCCTTTTTTTCCTTCTTTTTTTCCTGTTCATGAGATCAGAGTCCCATATTTTTGAACACTGATTCTTATGTAGAATTTAACGAGGAATCGAATGGAAAAGTCAATTTTGAAAAAAAGTTGGTGGAAAAGCACAAAAAACCGGGGTTTTTGGAAAAAAAAATGTTTTCTTTAAATTTTTAAAATTTTTTTGGATTTTGAAAATATTTTTATCAGAAAGCTGAGATTTTTTTACATAAAATTGGATAACTTAAAAATTTTTTTCTCTCAATTTTGAGGTCGTTAAAAAATAAAAGAAATAGTCATTTTTTTTTGTTTGATCTCAATTTGAATTGCTCGCCAAAAAACAATGGAGCAACTTTGACCACTAAAAAGTTAACAGATATTCTTCTTTTGGTCTATATTATGATATTCTAAAGTTTGGTCAAAATCGGAGAACCCCGGGTACAAAACCATGTCGCCAATTGATGGAATGGCCCATATGTAGTACGTCTAATCATGTTATGGCAATATTTTTCATTTTATTTTTCGGTGCAACCGATTTTCTTTCCGATTTTCTTGCTTGTGAAAAACAGAGTGACTTAAAAAATCGAAATTATTGCCAAAAATCTTACTCATCAATACGCGACAAATATGAATATGGTTAAGTTCTGCGAATTTTCAATCATTGCGCAAACTGTTAAACTAATATCTGTGGATTTAATTATGCCGTTACAATGCAAACAACCATTAGCTGCGCAAAACTACAATAAGGGAACAATTACAAAAAACAAAACTGCAAATCTTTAGCAGAACACCAAAATGAATCAATTTCAGATTAAAAATTGTTTCGCAAAAATACATACATATATACGCACACACATGCATTTGCATCAACAGGCACAATGGCGGTTATCGCGCGTTAGATTGTCAACCCACAACATGAACCTCCACCAAACTAGAAAGCTTTGAAGCGTCAAAATAGTAAACAAGTTAGTCAGTAGAATTTAGCAGCTGATCGCTAACACATGTCTAACGGCGAAACGCGAAGTGTTTAAGCGAGCGCTCATAAAGAAAACAACAACAACAAGCAGAAATGTGCGAAATTTTGTTTATCTTTGTACGAAATAATGAATTTTAAGTGTAGACAAAGAAAGTTAATAATAATTTAATAAAAACACTCAATTAGCCGCTTAAACTAGATTAAAAAGTGTAAATTTCAATTTTCTCTAAAATAAATTGCCTTTAAAAAACATTAAACTAAAACTAAAAAATATTTGACGACAAAAATATGACCAAGCAAGACGACAGAACCACACCAGAGACGCCGTCGTCTGCTAGCGCCGATATCTCATTCGACCAGGAGACTTACGATGCAGAAAACCAGTTCAGAACACCCGCATATATGGCAACCACCAGCGCTGATGGCTTGCGAGCAGGTGAATTCGCGTCCACCGAACCGCTTACGCCACAAACGAGGCGTATGCCGCGCAGACGAATTATGTCCTTAGAATTGCCGGTGTTTTTAATGTTTGTCGGTTTTTTGTTAACCGGTTCGGTCATGCTCAATCAGGAACTGTATCAAACTTGTGTGGCCGTTTATCACTACAACGAGAGCGACTGTGAACCGCTGCGTGGTATCATTCCTAAAACTGCGGAAGCACAGGTGAGTTTTTACCAAGTTAAAATGGTATTTAGGTGACAACTTTGGTGAAGACATATTAATCGAGATAAATATATTCGAAACTTGAAAGCATTGGTGGAGTTATTCTCGGAATAAGTAACGATTGAACACCAACTGAATGCAATATGTTGATAATAATTTGACACTGACGACCTCTAGCTCAACTTAAGTTCGCTAAAACACTTAAAATTTTCCGAATTTCCTTAAAACTTTCATAGAAACACGAAACCTCGGATATTTGCACACGTCCTCTTCTCATCAAGAAGCTTATAATTTATGGGAACCGCCGATGTCGGATTACTATATCATAAAGCTCCAATTTCAATAAAGATCAATCAGCTACACAAACCACAAAGCTTTAATGTGAATTCCTCACGCGTGTGTGATTATTAGGAATCTCGTTTTGTGATAAATTCGGTTTGGGATTCACCCGGCAAATAAATGGCATTTTAATTTTTTTTTTAGGTTTTTGTATCGGAACTACACTCTTAAGAATGACGATGTTATTGTTGTTGAGTATTGCCCAAATAGTCTAAAACCTGTTATTCACCACCGGTAAAATAGCGAAATGGCTCGAGTAGTTTTTTTATCTGCGTGAAATTTTTGATAATTACAGTGATGCGCGTTAAAATTGTATTAGTATTATAATTGTTTATTTTTTTATTTACAAGAGAAATAATTATAAAGGGGTTTTCAATAAGAGCGCTACAAAAGTTCTTTCAAATAAAACAAAAACGTTTTGGGATATCAATGAAATTCTGCTGAAATTTCACGTTCTCACGAAGTTCATCAATGTCGCTGGCTTTGACTTGACGTTGCCGCACAGGCATCGCGCAATTTCATGAGGTAACACGTTCAACACACTTGGTTTTCAATAAATCGATTCTGACATTCGCTGTGTGGCTTGTGGCTCCATCCTGTATAAACCACATGTTGTCCAAGTCCATGTCATTCAATTCGGGATAAAAATATTCGGTTATCATTGAGCTATAGCGATGCTCATTCACAGTAATGTGCTGGTTTTGATCATCACGGAAGAAGTACGGCCCACTGGCCTATAAACCGCACCACACCGAAATTTTTTCGGGATGCAATGGGGACTTATGAAGTACGTGTGGATTGCTGCCTAATACCATGTTCAGACCGACACTTAATCACACGATTTCGGCTGTTGAGTGGTTTATCTCTCTAATCTTATAAATTTATCAAGATCATTTCAAATCATTTCAATGATTCAATTTCCATGCAAAATCTGTCTGTGCGACTCTGATTTTACGCCGTCTACTTGTCAGCATTGGAAATCTGTTACATTATCACAGCTGATTTAGACACTACAAAGAGAGAAAGATGTAAACAAACAAAATTTTTTTAAACCAATGAATCTAATTTCACCTGAAAATCGACTTAACAAATGAAAAAATGCATCCACTATTTCTATTATATGGAAAATATTTGAAAAAAGACGGCTTTTAATTTCAAAATACTATAGACAATCTTTTCTTTTGATGAAAGAGATGTGACTTCATGAATGACAATAACAGCTGTTTCTTGATGTTTCTAACGGCAGTGAGAACACTGTTAGGTTATGAAATGATTAAATGTAATCTAATCTTTTAAATTTTCGGTGGTATAACGCATAATTTGCTTATTAACGCAGCCATTCAGCCAGAAGTGAGCCTCATCGCTGAAGATGATTTTTCTATGAAAATCGGGATCATTTTCAAGTTGTTGCTCATCCCAATTCACGAACATACGACGATTCTGGCGGTCAAGCGGCTTTAGTTCTTGCGTCAATTTGATCTTGTAGAGATGTAGACCAAGATCTTTTCCCCAAGATATTCCCATCGCTTGAGAACGACGTGTGAGAGACCGATTTGGATCATCTTCCGCTAGCGGCCGCAATATTCTTAACACTACGGCCACTTCTTTGTCTGACTGCCAGGGAATATTTTGTTATGTGCCGGTGGATTCAAATTTTTCCACTAGACGCTCAATTGTTGATCTGACAGGACAGTTATGACGACCATAAATTGAACGTAGAGCTCTTAAAGTAGAGATCACTGACTCCGAAATTCGGTAGTAAATTTTAATAATTTCAACCCGCTGTTGGATCGTAATTCTTTTCATGATGAAATGGCAAATCTTACTTACTACAGACAAATGTCAAAAGAACGGGAAAAAATATGACCTCGTTTGCTGTCCCTAGACACCTATTTTCATAGCTCCCTATTGAAAACCCCTATACAGTGCCGCACATAAGTATTGGCACAGCAATCATTTTGTGTTTTTCGGCTATTTTAAAAGCAGACTAATAGGTTTTTTAGTGTAAATATATTTTCCCTTGTTAAATTCATTCATTAACTACCACATACACTAATTTTTTTATAATAATTCATTTTTAATTATACCTTTTAATTCATATTCATAAAAAATAAGCAATTTCTGCGACACAAAAGTATATATAAGTATATTTTTAATAAAATAAAATTCATTAAGAAATGCATTGTAGTTTCATTTTTATAAGAGCCTGAACTTTTAACAGAACTTATGGCAGTATTATTTTACATTTCTTTGAAATATTACACAACTTTAGCTTTACATTTTTCAGATAATCGAAAAAACCATACAACCTTATGTTGCCAAAATTAATATGACCAGCTCTATATTGAATAATGTATGGCCGGGAATTCTTATACTATTTATTGGACCCTGGTCGGATAAGTTCGGACGTCGACCAGTGCTGTTGGCCACCTTTACCGGTAATGTCAAAAAACAAAGATAGCCATGTTGGAAAAATAGAAATAATTTAATTAAATTAAATAGCTGCGTTTCTTGGACACGCTATAACTACAATCTTAGTTAGCTTTTCACAAGCGCTATCCCTAAATCCCTGGTTCTATATCTTGGCCAGTATACCGTCTACGCTCGTTGGGGGTAGCTGCGCCATGATAACAATTGTGTTCTGTTATATATCTGATGTAACCGATATGGAAAATAAAGCAAAGCGGTGAGTAGACGAAAATGACATGGAAACCTTATGATTTACATACCTAACTTTACTATTATATTAGGATGTTTTTCACAAATATGTCAATGGGTTTGGGTGTAGTAATTGGCAATATAGGTAGTAGTTACTTGTTGCGTCTAACAAATACCACAATAGTCTGCGCTGTATCAGCTGCACTTGTATTCATCGCTTTGATGTATGTCTTGTTTTTCATTGGCGAGAGTTTAGACGTCGAAGAAACCACCTTTGCGGTGAGTAACAAAGGATTTAACTGTTTTCAAATATTATTTTTAACTTGTTGCTTTGATTTTGTATTTTAGTATAAAGCAAAACACTTTTTTGATGTGCGTTTAATCAAAGATCTCGTGAAGACTTGTGCAACGCGACGTCCGAATTATGGACGTGCCTTCATTGTTTGTACAATTTCAATTTTAATTGTGTCAAATTTCGCTCTGAGTGAGTAGAAAATGAATATTTTAAACAAGTGATCAAATTGAAAGGTGAATTTTGTCCATTTCATCTCCTTCAAAGTAATCCCCTCCAGCTGCAATACACTTATGCCAATGAATTTTCCAGACATCATAGCACTTGGAAAAATCTTTCGTCGTGATGGCCACCAGAGCCCTCTTCGATTCAGCTTTTATATGCTCAATTGAGTCAAAACGGTGTCCTCGCAGTGGTCTTTTGAGTTTGCTGAACAGCCAGAAGTCACAGGGGACCAAATCAGGTGAATACGGTGGTTGCGGACGATATTTGTTGAATTTTTGGCGAATTAATCACAAACAAAAATATTTACCGACTTGAAAAACATGCGAAGTATAAATAAAAAAATTCACCTTTCAATGATCACAGTATGTACACTAAATGCAGGGTTGAAAAAATTTAAAAAAAATTAGATTTTCTATTTTTAATTACAATTTTGGCGATGTCCTTGTACATCAAGTGAATATTCTTGTGGAAAATGTGATAGAAGACAATTCATTCTTTTTAATTTTTTTAGGTGATAGTTCTTCCGATATAAATAAAAGAAGATAAACCATTTTATGATAGCCTTCCTAAAATAATTTTAAATCATGTCTTAGTATTCTACTATGTATTGCTTTCTTTTTCGATCGGTGGATCAGATGGTGCCATTAAATAACCTACTGTAATGAAGTTAGTTTATTTTACGATTCAATCGTAATATAGTTTCAAAAGAGAAAATAGTGTTATTGAAACTGGTTTTACTGACAATCCAACTGCTTTCAAAAACATTTTTTTAATCATTTTTATTTGCAAAACATAAGAAAAAAAAATCGGTTAATTTCGATTGAATCAAAGCTAGAATGCTCTTAAAAAATTTAGCCAAGTCTAGAAACTTTCTTTACACATCGCCTAAGTGAGAACGTTTGTTTACATTTTGGGTCACTGACCTTATTTTTACATGTTATGGGGTCAATAACCTCTTTATTTACCATCTATGAGGTCGCTAACCTTTTATTTACATTTAGCCATGTCCACAACCTTTGTTTACATTTAACCAAGCCAACATCCTATGTTTACACTTGGCGTCACTGCCTGTTTTGTTTACATTTTATGAAGTGATTGCGCCTTTTGTTCACATTTCCAATTAATGAACCCATTTTATAAGTATTTTTTAATTAAGATTTTCAGAAATACAAAAAAAATATTTTAAATATTAATTCAATTATTTTTTCAATGCACTATTGGAAAACCTGCATTTCGGTATTATTTAATATATGGTATATACAAGCGAATACATTTCATATATTCAAACATGCAGCGGGAGAGCTCGGCGTCTTCTATCTATTCTTGCGCAACAAGTTCAACGTTACATTGCAAGAGTTCACCTATTATAATGCCGTTGACATCACGATTAAAATGGTTGGTTGCGGGGTTGCCTTCGGCGTGTTCAGAAATGTAAATTTACACGAACGAATATTTTTGTTGTACTTATAATAATTCATGTATTTTAGTTCTTAAAAATATCATTTTCGGCCATTGCCTTGATCGGTTTATTTGGCTCGATTTTGGACAGTCTTACTCGTGGTTTAGCTCAGCAGTTCTGGCAAATGTACTTGGCCACAACCTTTGGCCTAATGTCCGGCATAACGGGGCCAATGTTGCAATCAATCGTTTCATTAGCAGTGTCACCAAATGAAATTGGTAAAAATCACAGAAAATGTTGAAAAAGGAGATATTTCAGCAAGTTGTTTTATATCTTTTTAGGCAAAATTTATTCGCTGGCATCATGTCTGCAAACACTTTCACCATTGCTTTCTGCGCCTCTATATACACTCGTCTACAATGCTACCTTGGACTTTTACCCTGGACTCTATAATTTTATCAGCACAGGATTGCATGTGGAAGGCTTCTGTATTATGATGTACGTTACAAAATATTAGTTATAATATATGCGCATACTAACATACTTTCCCTACATCTGTTCTTCAAAATAGACTCATTTACACTTTCGAACGACGAGTGAAAAATAGAGAAGCTGAGAGACCTCCAACAGATAGTACAACAACTCAAAAGACATAAACAACTCAGATATTTTAAAGTCTTTTGTAAAAGGTGATTACTGATATTTTATATATATTCATTAGTAATTATTTATAACCTAAGTTTGAAAAATAGTTTTAGTTATTAAGAAAACAGTATTGTACGCAAATTAATATACAAATATACACCAAAATATATCGATTTTTATGAAAACAAATCGTTTGAATGTCGAAAAAGTTTACAAGCAAATGGAAAAAGATTTTATCATATAGGCTGTTTTCCAATATGTAGAAGCTAAGTACCTGGAACAGATTTGTTTGTAAGTAATAACAGAAACAGAATCAGAACAGTAACAGAAGCATGAACCGAGCAAAAATCAATATTTAGTTCTTAACTTCCACAACTAACAAAGGCAAGCTGATGCTGATTTTCAGAAGAAGAATGTCTTTCGATCTACACAAAACGGCAAAAATTCAACTCAGATTGCCAAAAGTTAGCGTATCTAGTCGACTTGTACGAAGCCGTCTCAAAGGTGCTCAGTTGTTTGGTTAAACGAGTCGAAAAACATATGTGTCCAAAAAACATGAGAGCACGGCTGAATTTTGTTAAGGAACATTTAGAAAAGACCGTAAAATTTTAGAGAAGAGTACTTTGGAGCGATGCATTAAAGATGAATCGTATTGAATCTAACGGCAAACCATTTGTCCATTGTCCCAGGTGTCAGGCATATAACTCCCGATATACCACAAAATCATTAAGCACGAGGGTGGTAGCGTTTTCCTGGTACTACTTAGGACCATTGATGGGGATAATAATTCAAAGCACGCAACTGAAAATGTCGAAAATTGGTTTAATGCAGAAAGCATTGACGTCCTGAGAAGGGCATTGCAAACCCCATTGAACATTTATGGAGCGATGTTAAGATGCAGATAAAAAGCCAATTGAAGCCGACTTTGGTAATCACTTGGCGCTATGTCCGGTCTATATGGTGGATGCGATAAAACCTCCCATCCGAGCTCCCATCTGGTGCTGTCCTGGAAAAACACTACACCCTTCCTGTTGGCCAATTCTGGACGCTTCTGGTCTATCGCCAGCTTCAAGCGGTCCAGTTGTTCGTAGTACATGGTAGAATTAAACGTCTGGCCATTTGGGAGCAGTGGATGAGTCCCTTCCAACCCCACCAAACACTCAGCAAAACCTTCCAGGCCATCAATCCCGGCTTGGCCACTGTTTGGAACGATTTACCGGCCTTCGATCACGACCGTTTTCGCTTGATATTGTCGTATGTGATCTATTTTTTGTCGCCAGTCACCATACGCTTCAAAAATGGGTCGAGCTTGTTCCGTTTCAGCAGCATATCGCAGGCGTTAATTCGGTTCAGAAGAGTTTTTTGCGTCAAAATATGCGGCACCCAAACATCGAGCTTTTTTTGTGTATCCAGCCTTCTGCAGATGGTTTAAAATGGTTTGCTGACTAACTCCCATCTTCTGGGCGATGTTACGAGATGTCACCTGCCGGTCTAACTCGATGTTTTTCATGATTTGATCGGTATTCATCGTGCAGGTCAAATCTCACTGAACGTTTCTCTAGCGGAACTGCCTTTAACGAAGGAAAACTTTAAAATAGCGCGAATTTCGGCGTTAGTGAACTCCATGTTTACACGTCTATAACTGTTGGACGCAATATCCAAACTAATCATGCATAGCGTTATTTTGTAGGTTATGTCAAGATCTTTCATGTATAGTATTGCCAGATACGAGCTCTGTAGCGCTTAATACATAGCCGTGAAATTCAAAAGACAAAAAGGTGGAAGGGAGATAAGTATTTGACAACCTAATATTAAACAGTTTAAGAGAGAAAACTCTCGTTCAAGTATTGGAAAGAAAAAAAACAGCAGAAAAATCCATGTACAATTAAAAATATGATATCATTTCAAACATATTCGTTTGGTTCTAGTGGTCTATCTCGATTAGTTTTAGATGACACAAACAGCCGTTAGGTGAACTAAACTATTATTCTCTGTAGCAACATAGTCTGCCGAATTCAAAAGCATACTATATAAAGTAAATCTACTAAAAAATAAGAGGGTTGCTCAAAGAGATAACTGTTAAATAGAAAGCAGCCGTAATATACTTAGTTCAAAACATTACGACTAGATTATAGTATAAACTAAAACATCAGAAGTACATACGATTTTTTCTCTTATTATACAGACGTCATTGCCTACAATTATGTTTTATTACATCTTAAGATACTCTCAGCTTTCTTGCCGCTTAGTAATCAGTATGTTTTGATATGTGAACGGAGGTATAAGTGTACCGGCGGTGCGTGAAAACGAAAACAAACACTGAAAACGATATTGTGAAAAAGCTAACAAACCATATAAAAGGGGACTAATGAGAACATTGCAAAATAATTTCAATGAAATAAAAACTAAAAACAAGATATCATAAGCGAAAGCCAAAACTAAAAAATAGACTATAGCTTTCGCAAGCGAACGAATTTTAGTCGAAAAATGGCGGACCACAAAGAAAGAGGTAGACTCGATATAACCGAAGGTATTGGTATATCTTTTGAACAACTCAGGTTCGATACTGAGGGGAATTGCTTACCACCTGCTTATTTGCCGAACACCAACCCAAACGAGAATGAACATACAGATGAGGACTCCTCAGCGAAAGACCCGCTTAAACCAGGATCAAAGTCTAAAGTGCGGAGACACGTTTTGTGTTTAGAATTGCCGGTATTTCTGATATTTCTCTCGATCATTTTATCGGACTCAGTTATGTTGAATCAAGAACTTTATCAAACTTGTGTCACCGTCTATCACTACAATGAGACCGAGTGTGAACCACTGCGCGGTATTATACCCAAAACTGAGGAGGCAAAGGTATGAAATGATCGAAAAATTATACCGAGAATGAATATAAAGCTTCAATATAACAATAATGTAGGGCTTACATCTTATCTTGTTTGTGTGCCGAATGTTTTGAACACATTGTCGATTAGGTGGCGCTCAGATATGAAATCATTGGCCTATGACTGCGGCCTTCAATTGTTAGTAAACGTTCTTATCGACTATATGATTATTTACGTGTATTTCTTTTGTACGCTTATCTAATCCAGGCATGACATGTCTAAATTCACTTAGCTAATCACAATGATAATTCATTTATGCATTCACTTTAAGGGGTCTCTGATTTATCCTTTTGAATTTTACAAATTGTGCCGCGAACTTAATATACCATGTTCAGGTTATAAAAATATATGTATAACTATGTAGTAATTCATCAAGTCTATTTTTAAATATTAACGTAGTGGTTCGGTTCGCGCAATCGCAAGAAAATTTTGTTCAGGGATGAAGCTCACTTCTAGTTGCAAGGGTAAGTTAAATACTAAAATTGTCCAATTTGGAGTAATTATTATCCACCAAGCTATGGTGAGACGCCGTTACATCCTCAAAATTTCTTCGAAAATGTATCCGGCTATAATGTTATAATCAACCGTACCGCCATAGAGCCATGATTAATGACTTTTTCGTGCATGAATTGGAGGATGTTGTTGAAGTGGGCGACATGCTCTACAGCCAACAAAACAATCACTATATTCCGCCGAGGGCTTATGGCGTGGCCTCCAAAATAGTGAAACATCAAAATTGAAATTTATTCTCAAAAAAAAAATACTACTACGAAGAGGTTGTATACCGTAGTATTGATCGTTTTCCCGGAGCGTCTTCAGTTTATGACAGAAACAAAAGTGGTCGTTCAGTTCGAACGTATTCGCAGAAATTTCCTTAATTTCTTTGCAAGCCGACAGAAGGAAGCTTTGTCCTTGATGCATTGTCAACAAAGATTCAGTTGTTGTTGATCTTTTGAAAGAGAATCACGTTAAACGTCATGAGTGCTATGTAAGCGTCGCGCTACAAAGCTGTGTTCCTTTGCATACACCCGAAAGGTCTCAAAATGTCGCAATCAGCGGCCGCTAAATATATGAGAAAGTCGAAGGCATTTGTACAGAAGTGGATACAGCGATATAAAGTGGCTAAAAATGTCGATGATTTAACAGAACGGTGTTCGATAGGAAAAATGAACAAAAAAAATGAAAAAAGTACATACATACTATAGTGAATCTATTTTCGCGTCGTGCTTTACCACTGCGGCAAGGACAGGCAAAATGAATGGCAAAAGGTTTAGATATATCCTACGAAACTATCCGAACCCTTCTCCTTACTCATGATCTGAAATGGCGCAACACAATGAAGAAGCCTCTGTTGACTGACTTTTGACAAAGTGACTCGCTTGGGCGCATGAGAATATATTGATAGAGATTTTGAAAATGTCATTTTTACTGATGAATGTTCTATATGGGCACCTTCTGTCCTCACGCCAGCCTGGTCAACTTCCACCAATAGGCTTGTTCAGCGGACCATAAAACATGGAATAAACGTGCAGCTTTGGGACTGCTTTTCAAAGCAGGGATTCGGCACTTTTTACCTCTTTACTGACAACCTAAATGCCAAGAAAATGATAAAAATCTACAAAAAGGCTTTGCTACTATTTGCCAAAAGATGGTTCATCAGAAAAAAAGAAGATTGGATTCTGCAGGAGGACAACGATCCTAAACACCGCAGCAAGCTCTGTACTCAGTGGAAAACTAAATCTGGCATCGTTACATTGGATTGGCCGTCGCAGTCGCCCGATGCAAACCCTATTGAAAATGCGTGGACATATATTAAGCAGAAGCTTCGTGGAAGACGCACATACACTTTGAAGCAGTTGTCTTATGAAATTCGTTGGATCTGAAGATCCTTGCCACTAGACGTCAAATTAGTAGAAAGCATGCCTCGGAGATGCCAGGCAATTATCGACGCCGGTGGTGGCCGGATTTTTTTTATAAATTAACATGACCACGCTCTTACTTGACAGACTGTATTTTTGGTAATCTTCTGACAACTCGCTAGAAGCAAAATTTACTGTTGAAAAATTGTAACTTTTACAAAAGGGTTTAATAAGAAAAACAACAAAACAAAAACTTTCAAATCCGTCTGCTATAATAACTGTAATGATTTGGTGTGGATGGGCTACGTGTAGAAGTTCAAGAAAGTGAGAAAAGTTCTCTGAGCGCCATTCACTTGGTTGTGGCCAACGGCTCAAGCAGCTTACGACTTCCGCTCTTAGACCAAGAATCCTCTGTGTAGCTAAAAACATGCGCTTGAAGGTGAGCTAAAGTGAGAAGGCGAAGCAGACATCCCCAGCGTTGTGTGCTGGTTTTGGGGCTCGTCGAATTTAACGCCAGGGTGGACAAAGAAGGTATATTTAACATAACGGTAGGTAAATTCAACGTCCATGGTGAAACATCCCCAAATGAATTGAAGCTGATCGATTTCGCCGACGTCTGGTTATCCATAGCACTAGATTCCAGCATAGGAAATTTCATCAAGCTGGGTGTCTTCGGATCGAAAAGCTATCTACAATATCGATCATATTGTGATAGACGGAAGACACGTCTCCAGTGATTTAGACGTACGCTCTGAGGTCCTAGTATTGACTCGGCGGACTATCTTACGGAAGATAGGCATCCGGCTCTGTGCAGCAAAAAACGCAAACCATTCAGAACAGCTGGATTATCATGTCGCAGTAAAAAGAAAACATACTGCCTACCTCGAAACGTTACAATCAACCAGAACACGTGCTAGATTGGGATAGATACTGCGAGTTGAAGAGAGAGGCGAGACGCATTTGCAGACAAAAAGAGGGATGCCAAAATACGTGAGTACAAAGAGCTTGACAAGCTGGCAGACACGAGTGAAAGGGGTTAATTATTGTCCTTTGCGACGACATTGACATGACAGCGAATTAAGAGGCAGCGGCTGCCTGGCTAGGTCATATTGTCCGAATGGATGAAAACGCTCCAGACTGCGAGTACCCGCAATACTACGCCAACAAAGAAGAAGATTTGGTTTGTAGTCTTCTGTAAAATCGTTATACCGTTAAACTGAAAAAAAACTGTACCAGCAGGATGTTATATAAGGCAACATTCGTTTTGATGGAGAGCATTGGATCTTCCAGAAAGATTCTGCTTCAGCACAGAAGGCAAAACCCACCCAGCAGTGGCTTAGAAACAAAATTTTGGAAGTCAAAATTTGAATCCATTGGACTAAAGCTTCTGGTCAGGGTTAGAGAACATAAGCTGTAGAAATTTGTACGAAGGAAAGGATTACCATTTCGTATAAAATTTTGTACACCACTCATTTAATATATAGTATATATTTTTAAATAAAATTAGCTTTATAAAAAAATGTACTATAATTTCTTTTTTATAACAGCCTGAACTTTTAACAAAACTTATGGCAGGACTAAGTATTATTTTACATTTCTTTGAAACATTATACAACCTAAACTTTATATTTTTCAGATAATCGAAAAAATTATACAACCTTACGTTGCCAAAATTACTATGACCAGCTCAATATTGAATAATGTATGGCCGGGAATTCTGGTACTATTTGTTGGACCCTGGTCGGATAAGTTCGGACGTCGACCAGTGCTGTTGGTTACCTTTACCGGTAATATCCCAAAACAGATATAGCCATTTTGGAAAAAGAATTTAATTATTTAATTTAATTAAATAGCTATGTTTCTTGGACAGGTTATAACTACAATCTTAGTTAGCTTTTCACAAGCGCTATCCCTAAATCCCTGGTTCTATCTCTTGGCTAGTATACCGTCTACGCTCGTTGGCGGCGGCTCCGCTATGATAACAATTGTGTTCTGTTATATATCTGATGTAACAGACATGGAAAATAAAGCAAAGCGGTGAGTAGACGAAGACGAGTGACACAGAAACCATTACGGTTTAGATAATTTTATTATCTTATTATTTTAGGATGTTCTACATAAATATGGCAATGGGTTTGGGCGTAGTAATGGGGAATATAGGTAGTAGTTACTTGTTGCGTCTAACAAATACTACAATAGTCTGCGCTGTATCAGCTGTACTCGTATTCATCGCTTTGCTGTATGTTTGGTTTTTCATTGGCGAGAGTTTAGACGTCGAAGAAACCACCTTTGCGGTGAGTAACAAAGGATTTTACTGTTTTCAAATAATATTTTTAACTTGTTGCTTTATTTGTATTTTAGTATAAAGCAAAACACTTTTTTGATGTGCGTTTAATCGAGGATCTCGTGAAGACTTGTGTGACACGGCGGCCGAATTATGGACGAGCCATCATTGCTTGTACAATTTCAATTCTGATTGTGTCAAATTTCGCTTTTAGTGAGTAGAAAATGAGTATTTTAGACATATATGAATACTAAATGCAGGGTTAACAAATTTTTAAGAAAAATTTGATTTATTTTTTACTTTTAATTGCAATTTTGTGATTAAGAATTATATTTTTAGTACCGATTTTTTTAATCCAAAATGCTGGGATAGAAATTTTAATTTTACATTTTTAATTATAACTTGTAGATTTTTGATCAAAAAGTTAGAAAATTTGTTAGAAGGCAATTCATTCTTTTTTAATTTTTTGGGTGACAGTTCTTCCGATATAAGTACAAGAAGAGGGATAATTTTATGAACGCCTTGCAATAATAATTTTAAATAATATCCGTTGGGTTTAAATTTTCTATATTGTATACGTATAGCTTTTTTCCGATCGATCGATTAGATGGTCAATGAGGCCTTTACTGATATTTTATGAGGTGAATGACCTCTTTGTTTACATTTTATGAAATGACTTACCTTTTGTTTACATTTAGCCAAGTCCACAACCTTTGTTTACTTTTAGCCAAATCAACAACCTCTGTTTACATTTGGGGTCAATGACCCTTTTGATTACATTTGATTAGGTCTTTAACTCTTTAGTTTACATTTTAGGGGTGTCAATGACCTCTTTAGTTTACATTTTATGAGGTCACTAAACATTTGTTTACAATTAGCCAAGTTCACAACGTTTTTCACATTTAACCAATTCAACAATCTTTGCTTACACTTGGGGTCACGGACGCTTTTGTTTACATTTTATAGGGTGAACAAGTAGAGCAAAATAGATGAAAATGTACCACCAAATGCAGAATATCGAAACTAATATGTTAAAATTATGACAAAACAAAAACTAAAGACTTATTTAATAGGTCCAGGAAAAGTATACATAGACATGCCATTTAGAAAACATGCGTTAAAAAGGCTATGCCCTAAAATAGTACGCACTGTAGCTACAAACTCGAAAAGAACCAGTTCTATCACAAATCTAATTTTTCTCTGCAAGATGAGCAGCTCATTTGTCGGAGCCGTCGATGTCAGATCAATATAACATGTACTTAGCTGCCATACAAACCGAACGACCGGAATGAAGTGCTTGTATAAAAAGCTTTCTCATATCTTCAAGAAATTTAGCAGGTGTTATTGTCGTTGTAAGTATCATTCAGATCCAGCTTGGGGGAAAGCAATAGCAATAGTTAACTGTCATCGAAAATATTTATCGGTAGGCCCAGTTAATTGAGTTGGGAATTTTGTCATTATATTGTTATATATAACTCATTGACATGTTGAAGGAATGTTTTCCTGATGTTCCAAGGAGGTGGCTCCGCTTCAAGCAGATGACTACAGGGATGGTTTCTGTGAAAACATACCAGCAGAAATTGATTGAAGAGATATTATGCTCCTTTTCAGGAAGCATGTGGGCCTCACTAGAAGGATGTTCGATGGGAGACAAAAGAAAACTTTCTGTTGTAATCCGGAGTGCGGTATTCTAACAGGTCTTAGTTCCATCTCGGTCTCCATCTGTATTCCGCTACATCCCAGTGAGCATATTGGGCCTGTGTAGTTAATGCCTAGCCGAGTGGCTTGTATTTTGCCAAGATCGTATCTTTGGGGTTTGTCTAAACTTTTTCATTTATAGTCCAAAGCATATACTTAGCTGCCACATAAACTGACCGATCAAAATCTTGTTCTTCTCTTACATATTTGGTATTTGTGAAGCCTCTTATAGCATTTTGCTTTTTTTCAATCCAATATTGGGACTGCAATCATATTAATTAATTAATTAAGATTTTCGGGAATAAATTTTTTTTTTCTGAAATATTTATTAAATTTTTGGAAACCCTGCATGCATTATTGTATTATTTAATATATGGTACATATATACAAACGAATACATTTCATATATTCAAATATGCAGCGGGAGAACTCGGCGTCTGCTATCTATTCTTGCGCAACAAGTTCAACGTTACATTGCAAGAGTTTACCTATTACAATGCCGTTGACATCACGATTAAAATGGTTGGTTGCGGGGTTGCTTTCGGCCTGTTCAGAAATGTAAATTTAAACGAAAAAATGTTTTTGTTGCACTTATAATAATTCATGCATTTTAGTTCTTAAAAATATCATTTTCGGCCATTGCCATGATGGGTTTATTTGGTTCGATTTTGGACAGTTTAACTCGTGGTTTAGCTCAGCAGTTCTGGCAAATGTATTTGGCCGCATCCTTTGGACTAATGGCCGGCATAACGGGACCAATGTTGCAATCAATCGTTTCATTAGCAGTGTCACCAAATGAAATCGGTAAAAAATCACAGAAAATGTTAAAAATCAAAGAGATATTTTAACAAGTTGTTTTATATCTTTTTAGGCAAAATTTATTCGGTGGCATCATGTCTGCAAACATTTTCTCCGTTGCTTTCTGCGCCTCTATATACATTCGTCTACAATGCTACCTTGGACTTTTATCCTGGACTCTATAATTTTATCAGCACAGGATTATATGTGGAGTGCTTCTGCGTTATGATGTAAGTAAGAAAATATTAGTTCACATTCTCTAAAGGTTATTATGTAATATATACACATACTAATATACTTTCCCCATATCTGTTATTGAAAATAGACTCATTTACATTTTCGAACGACGAGTGAAAAATAGAGAAGCTGAGAGACCTCCAACGGATAGTACAACAACTCAAAGGACATAAACAAACTTAGATATTTAAAAAAAAAATTCAAAGGGTGATTACTGATATTTTATACAAATTAATTAGTAGTTCTTTATAACTTAAGTTTGTAAAATAGTTTTAGTTATTAAGAAAACAGAAGAAAATTGTACGCAAATTGATCTATACATAATCAATTTGCGTACAATTTTCTTCGCCAAAATATATAAATTATTATGCAAACAAATCGTTTGAATTGACAATTTCACGTTTTGGGCCGGTCAATTTGCCACCAAGATCATGTGATATCACAGTGAGACTTTTTCCTGTGGGTATATGTAAAGTCTAAAGTCTATGCGAGCACTCCCGCTTCTATTCAGGTCTTGGAGCAAAACGCGTGTCTTTCGCCAGTTACCAACGGATGGACCATCTGAGACGGAGCCGCGGCCAACATTTGAAAGAGATAATCCTCAATAAGTGCCTAAGAATGTTCTTTCGAATGATAATAATCATTCCTCATTAAATTGGAAGCTTCCGTGTTTTTTCTTAAAAAAAATCCTTTCTTTAGTCGTTTTCAAGACTTATTTTTACCAAGTTTCAGGCCTTGATCTAAATCTAAAATCTCAGAAACGAAGCAAAATGTAGTAATCGAACTGAGTTTATGACCAAACCGAAGGGCTTAAAAGGTTGAAAATATCAAAAATTTAACTTCTTCCATCATTATCTGACAAATATGTTCTGTCATGGACGACGTTATTATTAATAGTATGGTCTGGCCATAGAAAAACACAATAGGCCGCTCCTGCGGAGTTTAAAAAAAATTTATAGAACTATTTTAAGTATTATTCCTCTTGAGCACTCAGAACATTAATAATTTCCAGTGTGTAAACCATTTTTCAAAATTGCTTGGCATCGTCGAGACAGACGCTCCACTAACCACTGGCACCATCTTGTGGAAGTTCTTCAGCATTTCTGAATTTCTTCCTAGCAATCAGTATTTTAATTCAGAACATCAATACTTTCAGTAATGAGCCAATTATTTAGTCTACGTGCTTTGGTTCATTGTCATGCACAAAAATCTAATTTACAGGCATCGAGTCGAACGCCAATGGTTCTATTTGAGAATGTTGAACTAAGGAAATTGGTCCATTCTACGATCAATGTATGGTTGGAATCTACGCCATACTAGGAAAACGTTCCGCAGACACATGACTCAACACTCCAGCTCTGAAAGTATTCGACGCAGTACCCGCCGAGGGAAGCAGAGGAAGAGCAAGACCTCCACTCCGTTGGAAGGACCAAGTGGAGAAGGACCTGGCTTCGCTTGGAATATCCAATTGGCGCCACGTAGCGAAAAGAAGAAACGACTGGCGCGCGGTTGTTAACTCGGCTATAATCGCGTAAGCGGTGTCTACGCCAATTAAGAAGAAGAAGATTCGGGACTAAGAAAAGTGAACGAACGATTGGTTCCAAAATCACTCGCACAAATTTTTTTGAAAACCAGCGTCGCGATAACGTCTATGAAACAATGATTTCCGACTACCAGGATGTCATGAAACGTTTTATTACTGGCGAAGAGTCTTGGGTTTATGCTACCGAGCTGAAAACAGACCACCAATCGCCGGAATATCGTGGCAAAGATGAGCCTAAGCCGAGAAACTACGCCAAATCAGGTCAAAAATCAAAGTTATGTTGACCGGCCGAACAATCAACAAGGAATACTATTTGAGTGTTATGAGTCGGTTACGCGGGAGGACGGGATTATGAGCCGACATCTCTTGGCTTCTGCAACACGATGCACCGACTGATTGATTCTTTTTCGCCAAATTTTCAACCAATATCGTACCGCAACCACAGGATTGGCCTGATTTAGCCCTGTGTGACAATCGACTTTGGAGGAACCGTTCTGTGTTAATTAAAGACACTAAATATGAATCGCTACACGCATTGAAGGCCACTCCGGAAATTGACTTTAAAAACTGTGTCGAGGATTCGGAAAAACGTTAGCATAAGTGTAATGGGGCCAAGAGGGATTACTTTGAGGGGGACGACAAGAATAAATTTAAAATTTTAAATTTATGAACAAAGTCTTACTACTTTTTGAGGCGATTACCCATACAAGGAGGCAATCCTTTGTATCAAGATCACAATATTTATTCAACTTTAGAAGCTTCCTTTGGATTTGATGATAAGATCGAAAAGAAATTTACAACACAAAAACCAAAAAAGAAACTGTAAATATCGATCACCAAAAGAAAGCAATTTCCGATTATAAATTCTTAAGCAAACATACATACATACATATACATACATACATATGTATATACACATACATAAACACCCACAATTACTTGGTTATCGCGCGATATAGATTGTCAAACCGAAGCATGCACCTCCAAAGTAGTAGCCAAGTAGCCAGTCTAGACAGTACAATTTAGCAGCTGATCGCTTACGACTATCTAACGGCGGAACGCGAAGTGATAAGGAAAATGTCCGAAGTTTCATTTAGCTTTGCACGAAATTATGAATTTTAAGTGTGAACAAAGAAAGAACAATAATTTCTGTAACAACGCACTCAATTGGGATTGTAAATAATATTAAAAAAGTGTAAATTTCAACTTTTTCTTTAATTAATTATCGTTAGATAGCAATAAACTGGAATTGAAAAATATTTGACGGCAACGAAAATGGTCAAAAAAGACGACAGTTTCACACCAGAGACGTTGGATAGCACCGATATGTTATTCGACCAGAAGACTTACAATGCAGAAGACAATTCCAAAACTACCAGCAGCGCAGATGGCCGAGAAGCAAGTGAATTCACGTCGACTGATCCGCTTATGCCACAAACGAGGTAACTTGTGTAGCCGTTTTTCACTACAACGAGAGCGATTGTGAACCGCTGCGTGGCATCATTCCTAAAACTACGGAAGCGGAGGTGAGTTTTTACCAAGTTAATATGGTATTAGTTGAAGATACATATATTGGTCGAGATAAACCCTTCCGGTTCGTAAGATAATATTTTGAAAAATATTTAATAAAAGCATTGGTAGACGTATTCCCGAAATAAGCTCAGCTTCAATTCGCTGGAACACTTTTGAAATTCTCCGAGTTTCCTTAAAACTTTCATTAGAAACACGAAACCTCGGAAATTTGCACACGTCCTTTTCTTACCAAGAAGCTTATAATTTATGGGAATCACTATAGCATATAGCTCCAATTTAAATAAAGATCAATCAATATAGTAAAACCACAAAGCTTTAATTTGAATATCTCACGCTTGTCTGATTATTAGTAATCTTGTTTTGTGATAAATTCGGTTTGGGATTCACCCGGCTAATAACCGGCTTTTTAATTTAGTTTTTAAGTTTTTTGCATCGAAACTACACTCGCACGAATGACGGTGTTATTGCTATTGAATATTTGCCAGAATATGCTTGTCATCGCCGTCATACTACTGATAAAATAGCGAAATGACTCAAGTAGTTTTTATTTGCATGGAAATTTTGTTTTTGCAAGCAAAATTTGACAAGAATTGATGTGCATTAAAATTTTATCAGTATTATCAATTACAACAAAAATTAATTAGTTATTTGTAATATGATATCAAACGAAACGAGGGGGAGCCCCTAATAATTATGTTTTGATGTCCAAAAATCAATCTCGAAATTTGAAAATATCCTACAAAATTATATCTATGGTATATTTATTATACTTTGACTCAATGATGCATTGCAGTAAATCGCAAAGGATTTTATATTCCTGTGTTCTCCATCGCTAAGGTCAACTCCAAAATCTAACCTAGAGATAATACTCTTATGCCAACGATTTTTCCAGTCCTCGAAACACTTTTCAGAAGCAGAGGCCTTCGGCTTCTTCAGCCAATTTTGTTTTATCTCTTCGATCGACTGAAAATGGCTTTCACGGAGTTACAATTTCAAAATTTGGGCCAAATTTAGTAAATACGGTGGTTGATCGATGGTATTCATTCCACTTTTCGCTTTAAATTCGATCACAATCGTGGCTCGATGAGATGGTGCACTATCACTATGCAAAATCCATGAATTGTTCTTCTACAATTTCTGCCATTTTTGATGTTCTCACGCAAACGCCTCAATACGGCCAAGTAGAACTCCTTATTGACTGTCTGACCTTCCGGAACAAATTCATCATATTCTAAATATCCACCAAAATCATTCGAACGGTCTCGCGAGAAATGTCGAGCTCTCTTGCCAATATTGGTTAGAAATAGAAAATTTTAGACAAATTCTTTGCTCAATAGGACAGTCCTACAGTTGCCCCATACTATAAAGGAGCTGCTTCGCAAGGATGAAGGAGTGGGTAGGGAGGGGTATTGGCAACAACTCTACAGCATGCGCCATGACTAGTTGTTAATGGGTGGTTACAATCTTAAACGGTTTAAATATGTAACCAACCTCCCAAAGGACAAACTCAGGCTACTTGTCGCCTTCTATTCTGGCCATTGTAAGCTCAAAAAGCACTTATATATACAATATGGTCCCAGCTTCTTGTGCGAATCGCCGGTTCTATAGTCTGAAACTCCAGAACACCTACTAATTGACTGCACAGCAGTTTGTAGCCGTAGAATAAAGGCCCTTGGATACATGTTTCCAAATAGGGATCACACGGCCTCCATAGCTCCTAGCAGTACATTGGAATTTATCAATATGCTGAGGCTAGCTGAGTCGTTGTGACTTAGGAGAGGACACAATAGACCTTATGGTCGCAGTGCAATCCTCGTTTATTTATGTAATGAAGGCTAACAACAGGGTTTAGAGCTAAAGAAAAAAGTTGTGTGAATGCTTTACATACATAAGTATGGAAAAACACAACTGAAATTTATGAGCTTCTCAAAAAATGTATTCATTCAGCCAGAAATTGTTAAGGCAAATGGATATCTTCATGAATTGGATTTTGTAAGCTCGCAAACCAAAATCCTTCCAAATGGGCTTACCAATTCTTGCGTTTGTTGGCGGATAGACTCCAGAAATATCATCTTCGGTGCGCACTGTACGGTGTCAACTAGGGTAAACGTGGTGTGAAACTGATCCATGGTTGCTCGAATCCCCGACTCTGGGCGAATCTTTCGACCGAATATTGAATGCAGCTCGCAGCTTTGCCCGGTTTGAAAAAGTTGTTCCGAAATGAGAGTGTTCCTTTTAAAGTACAAGTAAGGACGGGCTAAGTTCGGGTGTAACCGAACATTCTATTCTTATACAACGGAGTTAAAAAAACTTTATGTTAAAAGAACTTTATAACAAAACTTATGGCAAGACTGAATTTTATTTGACATTTCTTTGAAACAACCTAAACTTTATACTTTTCAGAAAATCGAAAAAATTATACAACCTTATGTTGCCAAAATTACTATGACCAGCTCGATATTGAATAATGTATGGCCGGGAATTCTAGTACTATTTGTTGGACCCTGGTCGGATAAGTTCGGACGTCGACCAGTGCTGTTGGTCACTTTTGCAGGTAAATACAAACAAAAAAATAAAAAAAAGTTGGCCATTTTGGAAACAGGTTATAATAATTTAATTTAATTAAATAGCTACGTTTCTTGGACAGGTTATAACTACAATCTTAGTTAGCTTTTCACAAGCGCTATCCCTAAATCCCTGGTTCTATCTCTTGGCTAGTATACCGTCTACGCTCGTTGGCGGCGGCTGCGTTTTGATAACAATTGTGTTCTGTTATATATCTGATGTAACCGATATGGAAAATAAAGCAAAGCGGTAAGTAGACGAAGACGAGTGACATAGAAACCATTACGGTTTAGATAATTTTATTATATTATTATTTTAGGATGTTCTTTATGAACATGGCAATGGGTTTGGGTTTGGTATTTGGCAATATAGGTAGTAGTTACTTGTTGCGTCTAACAAATACTACAATAGTCTGCGCTATATCGGCTGGACTCGTATTCATCGCTTTGCTGTATGTTTGGTTTTGCATTGGCGAGAGTTTAGACGTCGAAGAAACCACCTTTGCGGTGAGTAACAAAGGATTTAACTGTTTTCAAATATTATTTTTAACTTGTTGCTTTATTTGTATTTTAGTATAAAGCAAAACACTTTTTTGATGTGCGTTTAATCGAGGATCTCGTGAAGACTTGTGTGACACGGCGTCCGAATTATGGACGAGCCATCATTGCTTGTACAATTTCAATTTTAATTGTGTCAAAATTCGCACTTAGTAAGTAGAAAATCCGTATTTTAGACATACATATGTATATACAAAATTTTAAGTAAAAAAATTATTGTACGATTCAAACATGCAGCAGGAGAGATGGGCGTCTTCTACCTATTCTTGCGCAACAAATTCAACGTTACATTGCAAGAGTTCACCTATTATAATGCCGTTGACATCACAATTAAAATGATTGGTAGTACAGTTGCCTTCGGCCTGTTCAGAAATGTAAATTTATACGAACGAATGTTTTTGTTGCACTTATAAAAATTATTTTATTTTAGTTCTTAAAAATATCATTTTCGGCCATTGCCATGATGGGTTTATTTGGTTGTATTTTGGACAGTCTAACTCGTGGTTTAGCTCAGCAGTTCTGGCAAATGTATTTGGCCGCATCCTTTGGACTAATGTCCGGCATAACTGGGCCAATGTTGCAATCAATCGTTTCAATAGCGGTGCCACCAAATGAAATTGGTAAAAAATCACAGAAAACGTTAAAAATCAAAGAGATATTTTGACGGGTTGTCCTACATATTTTTAGGCAAAATTTATTCGCTGGCGTCATGTCTGCAAACACTTTCACCGTTGCTTTCTGCGCCTCTATATACATTCGTATACAATGCTACATTGGACTTTTACCCTGGATTCTATAATTTTATCAGCACAGGATTACATGTGGAATGCTTCTGCGTTATGATGTAAGTAAAATATTTGTTATAATATATGTACATATAGAATTACCAATACACTTTCCCTTCATCTGTTCGTCATAATAGACTCATTTACATTTTCGAACTACGGGTGAAAAATGGAGAAACTGAGAAACCGCCAACAGATAGTACAACAACTCAAAAGACATAAACAACTCAGATATTTTAAAATATTTTTCAAATGTGACATATTAATGAGTAATTATTTATAAATTAAGTTTGAAAGTTTAGTTATTAAGAAATTATTTTAGGATAATAAATTGCATATATACCAAAAAAAAAACAGTATTGTAAGAAAATAAATTACAAATAGTATATGTATATCAAAATATATAAATTATTATGCAAACAAATCGTTTGAATGCCGAAAAAATATACAGGCAAATATAAATGGGTTTTAATTCATTTAAAATTCAGGTCTCCTTGATAACAGGTAATGTTAACAACTGATTATTTTACTGAAGAAGAAAGCTGAAAGCTGAAAAGCTGCTTTCTAAAATGTAAAAGGTAGGTGTCTAGAACTTATTTATTTGTTAGTAAACAAAAACATTGGTATTGTTTTTAATACTACTCATATGTACATACATATGTACGTTCAACAAAACTACCACTCTGTGAGGCCAACATCGTCGTCACACTATACTCTAGCCTAGAATGAATGCTTTACAGTCTAATAAGGAATAGCAGCGCAACGGTTTATTTAAGATATATGTAATTAATTTACTTACATATTTGTTTTGATAATTTGATGAACATTTGCCTTTGTGTTCCTTTTTTCTTCTGTTTGCACTTTAAACAAGCCATTCTAGAGCCGCTTGTTGCATGTTTTTCGGCATATTACATTTCACCCACTATTTGTAAGCATTAATATTTTATGTCACACAATTTGTTTTTTATACTTTAGAACTCTATTAATATTTAAGCACTGCACATTATAAACTAAATAAATTACTTCATAATAACACTTTTTCACTTTTCACAAAATTAATCGCTCAACAAAACTAATAAGCGCGCCAATAACGGTACTCTAATATACCTGTGTTTTCACACACACACAAACGCTTGTGCACGCATTTCCCTACGAACAGCTGAAGGTCGACGAACAGCTGACTTTTGACAACTGTCAACATGCAAAATTCCCACTATTTTCACGTTTGTTATTGGTTTTTCATTCTCCTTAAATTAACAAATTAAAACGCAAAACAAACGAGCAAATTAAAAATAAAATCTTCCACAACGTAAAATCTTTGTAAACAAAGGAATTTAGAATTTTTAATTTGTCAATACAAAGAGAAATATGAAGTAGTTGAATATACTCTGCTAAGTGACGATATATGGAAGTACAAATGGCCATTAGTGAGTAGCTGCGTCATCTTTAAAGTGGAAACTTTCACAAATCGTATAATCGTATGAAATCATTGAAGCAAAAAAGTTTCAGCTCAGTCTGTGCTTGGAAGTCGGTCGTGCTTAAAGCGACTGCAGCAGTTTAGATTATAATAATCAGCCTAAACAACAAAAGGGAACCAACTTCGACGGCAGACACTTAACGACGAAAGAGCTTTATAAACTTAGCCAAAGTGAATTCATAAATAACACCAAGTCAGTAAATTAAAAACAATGATATAATAAGTTTATAGTATTTATCTACTTATACTTAATTAAAAAATTGAAAGTAACAAAAATCAGTGACTAAACAAAACGGACATTAACTATACTGCCTTATTGTCGATTATGCGATAAAAAAATTATTTAAAGACGAAAATAAATATATTATCAAAATGAATTCCGACGAGGAAAGCTTGTATGATCCTGAAGCAGCTGAGGAAACAACTCAGGTACTAGATGCAACCGCAATTGGCGTGCGCAACAACGGCGACACACCGTCTACCGCAACCGCACATAGCAGTAAAGCAAGTAGTAGCCAAGGCGAGGAAACGGCTAGTAAAGATGATGTACCAATTTCAACTGACAACGTTCTTTATGCAGCACCCCGCAGACGTTGGTTTATATTAGAGCCCGCAGTGTTTTTGGTTTTTCTCGCTATGTATTTATCAGGTATTTTATTAATGCGATTTTATGCTTAAACTTATGCTGCTAAAATGTATTTTTCTATTATTTAAGGGGCGGTATATCAAAACCAGGTTCTATATCAGACTTGTGTTGCTGTATACAAATATAACGAGAGTGATTGCCAGCCGCTGTTGGGTGTTAACAGGGAAACAAAGGAGGCGGAGGTGAGTTTGTATTTGTATTGTTCGTCTTCTAATTACAATAATTGTAAAGTGTTGTTGCCTAAGATCGTTAACATGTTTTTATTCAGTTAGTCATGACTTAAACATTGCAATTTCTTTTTTTTTTTTGTTTTTTTGTGTGATTCTAAAGCTACGGTAAAAATGTGCTATAAATTAAAAAAAAAAAATAAAATATTTACAGAAAATATTGTACGTTGTCACGTTAAAGAAATACTCATTGATTATAGACCTTAGCGCCCTTAAGGAGGGAGTAAGGTTAATTCGTATATAACCGTGCCCATTTTTTATAATTTTTTGTGTGAATTTTTTTTATCAATGGTATATTATTGTATGATAATTGAAGAATATTCTGCTAAAGTTTCATGGAGAGATATTGTAAAATGCGACAAAGGCAACAATTACTTTGGAGCGTGGAAAAAAGTTCAATTGCAGATCTCTCATCTGAAATAAAACGAGTTGAATTATGCGAGTTAATTTTTTTCACTTTTGGAAACAAATTGATGGAAAAAAGTGACTTTTACAGCAAAAAAAAATCGATTTATTTGTTATTGCAAAAAAAAAATTTTAAGATTAAAATAAAGAAATTAGTGGTCAACATTTCTAAACAATCACGACTTTGACACAAACTTCTTGCGATGTTATGTATTCCTTTCAGATAAAATATTAATATAAATTTAAAAGAACCTTACTCCGAATTGAGCGCTCCACGCTGAGTTTTTTTATAATTTAATACAATACATACGTACATTTAAGTCATATTTGCAATTGCATAGATTAAATCCATTCGCTCGGCGTAATAAATTTACTATGTAGTTTACAAGTGTTCGCTCTGGTGACACATTTAAATAGATAAGCACTATGTAGGGCGTACACAGATGCAATTTCTTATCACCACAAAAGCTGAAATTACTTAAATAATAGAAATTCATAAAAGCACATTGTCGTTAATTAGCAGTGATTTTGCATTAATTTCCAGTGCAATGCATCTAACCTACAAATATATTTATATATACATATGTATACAAGTGCATAGTGTTAATCGTTAAATAATGGGATGAGTCGGGAAGTGCTTGCAGGTGTTTGTGTGTGTAAGCACTTTTGTGAAATAGGTCAATGTGCAATATAAAACTATATTGTTAAATATAAGTAGACAACTTTACGATGAACAAAAGCCATAAAATCGAAATAAATCAATAAAAAGAGCACCCCAACAGTGAGTGGCTATGAGTGTCTATAAAAAAAACTCGTATACAAATAGAAAATTATATATCGTCACCTAAAGTACGAAATAACGTAACATCACTATTCATTTATTTACGAGAAAAGGAAAAACGATATAATAGAAACAACTCATCTTGAAGCAAAATGTGTTTTGGTTATAAAATGGTTATATATTGTATATATTGGGCACCGGATGATCGGGTTAATGATACATATATGTACATATGTAAGATGAAAAAAACTCAATTTCGTTTTTTTATGCTAACTGGTTTTGTATTTTACATTACGATATGCAAAAGTTTTTTATAAATACTTTAAATATTTACTCATATGTCTACCAATACTTTGTTTAAATAAAGAAATATTTCTTAAAACAGTTGTTAACCATATTTGCCTACTTATATGAAAATATACAGATATAAACTTTTTTATTTGTATTTAATTATTTACATTATTTATTTACATGCTATAGGAGATCGAAACTCGCGTCCAACCATACGTTGCGCGTATACTGATGGCGCGCTCGCTCTTGGAAAGCATCATACCGGCATTTGTGAGCTTATTTGTCGGTCCATGGTCGGATAAGTTTGGACGACGTCCAATTATACTGGCCACATATACGGGTAAGTTTAGCTTGATTTTGGAAGGAATGCTGCTAATATTAATTAAAATAAAAATCGTATAATTGTGATGGAAGCAGTGAGTATAATATGTGTATTATTTTGTTTAAATTTCTTATCAAATGTCTGCAATTTGTCCGTCAAGTTATAATGCAAGTGATCACATATATATATACATGTATGTACATATGTACACATACAGACATTATTCAAATTACATAATAAATATATTAAGTGAAACAAGATTAAAAAGCCAGTAAAGTTGGAAGTATAATTTGAACGCGTGATAGATTATTTCGCCAGGAAAATGAAGAGGGCACAATCTCCACTATGTGAGTCATTGAGTCGAAACTATTTATATTAAAAAACATAAGTATATTGAAAAATGTGTTGTTGATTTTTGTAGGACAGCTTACAACATCTATAATAATTACTGTTGTGCAAAAAATATTAATAATAGTGCCTCAGCTTAACATCTGTCAGCAAAATCACTATTACAATTGCACAAAAAAAAATATATATATGTATAAATACAAATAATTTGTCAGTCTCTGCGCTTTTACTATGACAGGTTATAATTAAATCGATTATTTTTGTGTTTCATTATTGTATTTTATATTACAGTTAAAAATAAAACAATGTTTAAAAATTAGATTATATATTTTATGCCCTGGAACATAGTATATTAAGTTTGTCTCGTAGTTTATAGCATCCAGAAAGAAACGTTGAAGATCTTATAAAAAATATGTGTAAATGATCAGCGTGGCGAGCTTAGTCGACTAGCTTTTTTACACGCGTAATTTTCATCCCTAAAAACTGTTCAAGTATCGAAACCACGGATATCGGACTACTCTAGCATACATATGTATATGTAGCTGTCATACAAACTGACGATTAAAATCTAGTTATTGAGATACTGATCAGAATGAGAGTCATGCTGCCTATTTGGCATCCTATGGACCGTAGAGGTCCTCTGTTGGCCGCTCTGGTAGAGTGGCGTAGCAGTGCGCGAACTTGGCGCAGATTGCACAGCCGAAGAGGCCACGGTCGCTGTGGTGCGTTGGCAGCATGGTGTTACGTAACTCGTGGTCCACTCCCGGACTGCCTTAAGGCAGATCTTAAGATGGCTCCATCCATTGCATGGATTACACCTAACCGAGGAGAAGTTTAGATGGTGCCTTTGGACTCAATGTCAGCACAAATCAGGAGGATACGGAGTAACCCCGCTGCAAGGAGTTGTTCCAGTGATGACAATCTTTTTCTAAAACTAACCGATCCAAACGAGGTTAGATCTCCGAAAGTACAGAACTTGGCGGGTAAAATCTGGGTCAATTCCGGTAACGTAGAACCGGCTGTTGTGGAAATTGCATGGACTGTTGTTGTTATTGAGCGGCAGAATTATATTATATGATACGTCCCGTTCTCACAACAGTCGGGTCTACATAATAGGAATGGGCCCGGATTTTTATCCGGCCAAGGATTGTCAACTCGGCTTAATTCTGCCAGTACAACAACAACAACGTAGACTATTGTATAAAGCAACGGTTGAATCTCCGAATAATATATTCAGATTCCACAACTATAGCCTATATCGCTACCATACAAAAAGATCGATCAAAATCAAGTCCTTTCAAGGAAACTCTTTTATTTGTGTGTGATATAGTTCCGATGCAATCGAAAATGACATTTTTCCATTTAAATTATTATTTTTTTTATTACTTTTCTTCTTTTTTTCCCCAGGTTACCTGACCGGCTGTATAATTTTGACGATTTTAGCTTTTATTGCGACCAAAGTTGTTATCAGCCCTTGGCTGTTTTTACTATCTTCGGTACCCTCGGTGATTAGTGGTGGCACCTGTGCGCTTATTACCGGTATATATTGTTATATCTCAGATGTAGCCAAGGAGAAAGCTCGAGCCGTGCGGTAAGAAAAATTTTTATTTTTTTTCTTTTTATCATATCATAGTAGTCTGAAGGAAGTCGGATATTTTTACGTCCTTGCACTGTCACTATTTTACAAAATTATTTGTGCATCATTTTATGCCACTGCAAAAACAACAACAATATTACAACTTTTTATCATTGCTCCCTTCCAGTATGGTTCTGAATGAGGCATCACTATTGGCCGGCATGATGTTTGGCAATGTTTTGAGCGGCTATGTATACGCAGCTACAAACGTAGTGACCGTGTTCGCCATTTCAGCGCTGCTGATGTTACTCGCCTTATTATATGTGTTCATCTTTGTAGTGGAAAGTCTGCGACCCGATCAAATACACACGGGTGTAAGTGCTAAACACAATTTTGTATATTTAAATTATATTTTTACCGTTATATGTAATTTTTAGTCCAAATTTGAAAATTAAAATTTATGTTTTTACCGTTATATGTAATTTTTAGTCCAAAATACGCGAATTCTTCCGTTTTGATTTGGTGAAGGATTTAGTGCACACTTGCTTCGAACGACGACCCAGCTACGATCGCGCCATCATTTGGCTTACAATGATTACACTGACTATCGCGTTATTCACGATGGGTAAGTCGTGCATGCCTATGTGCCTCTACACCTAACATTTTTAAAATGTTTCTGTTTTTCATTTTTAATTTTTTAAATTTTCTTCTTTTTTTTGTTATTCTTTTTATTATTTTTTATTTTTAATTTATTTTTATTTTATTCTTTTAATTTATTGTTTATTTTTTTTATTTTTTAATTTATTTTTATTTAAATCTTTTAATTTATTTTTATTTTTTTTATTTAATTCTTTTATTTTATTGTTTTTTTTAATTTATTTTTTTTATTTTTTTTTATTTAATTCTTTTATTTTATTTAATTTTATTTATTATTTTTTAATTTATTTTTATTTTTTTGTTTATTTAATTCTTTTATTTTATTGTTTATTATTTTTTCATTTAATTCCTTTATTTTATTGTTTTTTATAATTTTTTTTTTTGTTTTATTTTTTTATTTATTTATTTTTTATTTATATTTATTTTTTTATTTAATTCTTTTATTTTATTTATTTATTTATTTTTTTTTTATTACATATAATTTTTTTTTCCTCAGAGGGTGACAGCAATGTGACGTATCTCTTCTTCCGCGCGAAATTCGAATGGACGCTGAAGGATTATACGCTCTTCAATGCAGCGCGCATCGTTGTGCAAATAATTGGCAGCATTTTCGGCTTAATTTTATTGCGCAAGGTATGTTCTTATTGTTTGCCTTGACTTGTGTCTTTCTTCTTAAACCGAAAGTCCATGTCCGTCCGTCAGGTTTTAAAATTTTCAATCGTCTCAATGACCATGCTATCGCTGGCTTGTTGTGTATTGGAGAGCACTGTACGCGCCACTGCCATGTATTGGTGGGAGCTCTATCTCGGCATGGTACTCGGTGGCATGCGCGGCATAATGGGTCCTATGGCACGTGCCATACTCTCGCACGTAGCGCCGCCAACGGAAGTTGGTAAGTACTAGCTTATTTTATTTTTTCTTTCTTTTTTTTCATTTTCGCATAAAATAAAATCAGGTAAAATATTCGCATTCACCACTTCGTTGGAGTCGCTTTCACCGCTCGGCGCTGCGCCGCTCTACACCTCGGTTTATAACGCGACAATCGATTTTTATCCAGGCATTTTCAATTTCATCAGCGCCGGTCTCTATTTGCTTTGTTTCACGCTGATTGCGTAAGTTTACCGTTCTATATTTGTGTTGCGATTTTGATTATTTTAATTTTTGTGAAAATAATGAAAATAATTGCCGTTATTATTTTCTTTGTTTCAGCGTAATTTACAGCATACAAAAGTCGTTGGGCAATACGGCGGCTTATCAAGCGATCGGCAGTTAAAAATTATGTCACAAAGTTATGAAATACATACATATATACGTATACGAGTATATTGTATAATTTGCTTTTTTGTTCGTAATTAACGTATGATAATGTTTATACGTATGTTGTTAGCTAATTGTCGCATGTGATGTGGAAATACTTGCTGAGTATTATTTTAAAGTGTAAAATACAAAGAAAGTCGAAAATTTATAGAACGTTATATAAAATATATATTTTTATAGCAAAAATGTGTATAGTTTTCGAAACCATTTTTCCGACGATATTAGTAGTTGTAAGCTATATTTATAAAACAAGTCTCAAATTACGTAGCAATCTGCAGTATTTAAGCAAATAAGCAACATATCTAAATTTTGTCAAGTAAAATGTAAAATATTTTATAGAGCGTGCTTCCACTAATATAAAGTTCAATTTCACGCCTGTTTGGAAGTTATAATTTTTGAAAATAAGTTTTGAAATATGTTTGTTTGTCACAAAAAGCTACTGTTTTTGTCTATGGAAGCTTAGTATATTCGAATTTAGAAAAGAAAAAATGTAAATATATACATATATACCAAAACACGAGCCAGTAAATTTTAAATATATGCATATATCCAAATTTTAAAAACACTTTTTATTTTTCGTTTTTAATATTGTTAATACAGCGGCTACGCTGGCTAGGTCATGTTGTCCGAATGGACGAAAACACTCCAGCTCTGAAAGTATTCGACGCTGTACCCGCCGGGGGAAGCCGAGGAAGAGAAAGACCTCCACTCCGTTGGAAGGACCAGGTGGAGAAGGACCTGGCTACGCTTGGAATAACCAATTGGCGCCACGTAGCGAAAAGAAGAAACGACTGGCGCGCAGTTACTAACTCGGCTATAATCGTGTAAGCGGTGTCTACGCCAAATAAGAAGAAGATTATTGTTAATTCTTGAGTAATTCTTTTTAATTAATTGTGTAGGTTCATGAAAAAACTAAGATTGAGTTTGTAAAGATATATCATCAATTAAAAAAGTTTTTTTATGTAAGAACTTAATTGTGATCCGTGTGTTGCTGTTGTTGTAACGGTTATCTAGCCCCTGAGTCGGACCATAGAGATAGGGGTGAGATGTAGAGAGTAAGCTGGGCATGCAAAGAGGTGGGTAGAGTCATGCGGGATCTCGTTGAATGTTGGACACATATTTGGTATTTCGGGATCGATTCTGGATAAGTAGGAGCTTACCACAGTATCCAGAACGAAGCTGCGCAAGGTTCGCTCTCAATTCTCGCGGCAAATCGAGCTCGTCGTCTGCAATGCTTTCACTCCAAGTACGCCATTTACTGAGAGTGTGTCGTGGAAAGTGTTAATGGGTCCATTGTGAATGGTGGTCAGTGGATGTCTGAAGTTAGTTGCGTCCGCAGTGTGGTCGGAGTATTGTCTTATGTCGTCACGTAGTTGAGAGAAGTTGATGCTTCTAGGAGGCGATTCCGCTTCAAGCAAGTGACAGCGGGGAAAACACCCCAACAGAGCCCGGTTGGAGAGGAGTTCATTATGCTCCTGAACTGGAAGCATACAGACCTCACTGTGTAAATGTTCGATAGGAGACATCAAGAGGCATCCTAGTATAGTCCAGAGCGCAGTGTTCTGGCGTGTCTTGAGGCTTATGTCTGTACTCCTTCGTCCAATTTGTAAATATGGTCGCTGTGGATTTAGTGGGGGAGAGTGTTAGGTTCCGTGCAGCGAGGAAGCGAAAAAGATCGAAGAGATATCCGTGTACTTTTGAGCACATGCCATCGATTCCACGGCCCGACGTCTTTATCGTTCAATTATCAGCGTACGAAGTTCTCTCTGGTTGTTGAGGGAGTTTCAAAATTTAGAAGTTAAACAGCAACGGGGAGAAGACACCTTCCTGTGGAGCCCCCTGTTTAATTCTTCTCAATTTGGAACTTTTACCACGATATAGTACGGGGGATTGGCGACCGCTCAGAAAGTTCATAGCCCACCTCTTCAACCGTGGAGGGAGCGTAGATTTTTCGATGTCCTCAAGTAGCATTGGAAGGTTGACTGTGTCTGTGTGTGTGATTATCCTATCTGGACGTTTATGACGTTAAGTGCTGTGGTGGTGCTGTGCACTTTCGGAAGCCATGCTGGTGGTTTGCTAAGCTCAGGTGGTGAGTGAAAGTCGCGTTTCCCAGAATCCAGTGGTGGGACTATTCTTCCGATTTGCCACACAACGGGTATTTGATGAGGATGCTTACACCCGTCGAGACTAGGCGCTTTAGCATCAGCATGCTTGTTCCATCAAGGCTTAAGTATTTGGAAAATTTTGCTTTATTAACGACACTCCGAACCTCTTCATCGGTAAAAGTAAGTCGTGAGCAGTATTTTTGGCATTTTTGCAGCCGTCGGATAACACATCGTTTGGCTTGTCTACCGAAGGTTGCATGTATTACACCTAAACGAAGTGGAGTTTGGATGGAGCCTTTTAGTGCAGACGCCGCAGAAAAATTCCTCCAGGCTCAGGTTGGAATCAATGCCAGCACGAGTCAGGATAATACGGCGCTATCCTGCTGCAAGATGACGATATGAACAATTTCTTCGGAGCCGCCGGCCCTCCAAAAAGGTCTACATTTTCGTCTTGCACCACTCACAGAAACACATCGCGCGAAAATTTTTGTCCTGACTCTCCAGGTGCTCGGAGACAACTGATCAGCCTCTCTTTCGTTAGCTAGGATCCGAAGTACAGTCGCGGCGGAAGAAAATCAGTCCTATTAGTTTCCGGACAAACCCTGGCTTTCCGACAGGCTTCCTTCTGGGTATTGCTTACTTCGTGGCAAACTTAATATATACTGTTCAGGGTATAATTATTTGAAATAAAATGCAAATATTTCATTTTAGTAATAATTAAAAAATATTTATTTATATTCGAACAATTCAATTTACTTAATTCTAACAAATATCACATAAGTTTGCATAATAACAGCTGATAGAACTAGTTAGCATTCGTTGGCTATATCATTTCAATATAGACGCATAATGCTCTTTGTGAGAATACTTGAATCGCAAGACAACGCTGAAAAAAAAAATAATAATTTTAAAAATTTATCTAAAGTGATCATAATTAATGCTTTACTTACATCAGAAATATGAAGGCGATTGCGTATAAAGCGGCGCTGACAATATTAAACAGACCCGGGTACATTTTCAAAGACTCTTTATAGATAACTGTGTAGAGCGGTGCTGCCAAAAAGGGCGCAATGGATTGCAAAACATTTTTTATAGAAAATATTTTGCCTAGTGAGAAGAAGAAGAACATGTTTTAGATATATGATATCTTTTCAAATTATTTTTTTTACCCAAATCAGTAGGCGGCACTATATTCGATACAATGGTGCGGCACATTGGACCACCAACCGATCTGAAGGCGCCCAAAGCAACAGCTAAATATAAATGCCAAGGCTCTGAAGCCACACCCCGCACAATGCTGCTGACAATATCGCTGAGGAATGCAAGCAGTGCCAAAGTGACCACGGACATGCTGAAGACCTGTGAAAAGAGAGGAAAGTATTATAATAAAAAGGGCTAAAAAATATTAATTTAAATCTTCAAAAGTTCTGATCTAGCCACTAATAAACTTATCCTTGGTTACACATTACAGTACAAGTACTTAAGAATTATTAACTATTTTCCTTAGTTCTGAAAAAAGTTTCGTCTTTGTAGCCCCAACGAACCTGAATTGAAAACCGGTCTAGCTCTGTGATCTCAATAATCCTTTCGAAAGATTGCTAATTCAGACAAAGCACGGGTTGCCTCATGGTTACAAATGACGACTGACATATTTAGTGTTGATAAATGCGATTCGTGGTGGGTCCGAAAGCTTCTCTCCAGATTTTTCTTCTTTACTGGCGTAGACAGGCGTTTTGCTCTTCCTCTGCTTCCAACGGCGGATACTGAACCGAAAACCTGCAAAGCTGGAGTTTTCTCTTTCATCCGAACAACTTAACATAGCCAGCACAGCCACTATCTTTTGATTCACTGAACTATATCAAAGTCGTCGTATATCTCGTACAGCTCATCGTTCCATAAGCTGCGGTACTCGCTGTTACGAATGTTAATGCGAAAAGAACCATAAATCTTTCGCAAAACCTTCTTCTCGAACACACCTAAGGCCGACTAATCAGATGACGTCAATGTCCATGTCTCCACTCCGTATAGCTGGACGGTAATGATCAAAAGGGGAGTCTGTCATCCGAGGCTGTTGTTTACTTTTCATAGGTGGCGTTTTTTACGTAATGGATCCCAACCCAGCGCATAACTCTGATGAGGGATGGTTCGCCTTCTAACTTTAGCTTGACTTCAAATAATCGTTAATGACCACTCTCAAGTGGGTGGCGCTCAGAGAAAGAAGCTCACTTGCTTGAACTGCTACACATTACTCCATCTTTCTAACTCGGCTATAACCAAGGAACTTGTAGAATTTGGCCTTTGTTCGTCGAGAGAGGACTTTACTTTTCAATTGCCTGCTCCGTCCAAAGTAGTACCTGTTGGAAAGGCTGACTCTGCGTTGAATTTCAAGGCTGTTACAGATTCACAACAAAAAAAAACAGTAGCAAATGAGATTATTCGCAATTTCCGCGTATTTGAAGGATCCGATTCATAAATGTAGGATAACGACAGCATCGTTCCATCACTGGACCCGTATACTTGTAGTAGCTATATGATATAAAAATTGTGATAACGTAGGCTTGGTCATGTCTTATGACTGAAAGTTGATGTTCCGAAGAAGCCTGCTCATAGTTGGACAACCTTAGATGGGAGATAAAAGTATCTATTTCAGCAAAGACAATGTGTTTCACAACCAGTGAAGCCATAGACGATCAACAACAACCTACAATGACCAATTTTATCAGAACTAGAATCTTTTAAAAAGAAGGCAACTGAAAGATTGCTATATAACTAAGAAACTGTTTCCGATAACAACCCGTTATATAAACAATTTGAATAAGTTTTAATGTAGATTAGTCATAGCTGAGTCGGCTTACCTTACGTAATATCAAGAAACCAACCAGGGCGCCGAACATGGGCACCATATGACTAACCGTCTCGTAGAATGTGAAATCACGCACGGTCCAGTGGAATTTCTCACGCACGAACAAGTAGAAGACCGTCATGGCGCCATCTGTGAATGCAAAAATAATTAAAATCTTTTCGTCAAAACAACTGTACATTCTACAATGATTACTATGATCGTTATGTATACAGTTATTTACAGCTGTAGTACTGTTAGATAGATTTCATTATGCAAGCAACTCACCGATTACGAATATCGAGAGAAACATTGTGCCAGTTACAAGCCAAATAATGCTGCGATCGTAGTATGGCCGCGTCTTGAAGCACGTCACCAACATGTCCTTGATATGCACGTAACTGAAAAGTCCCGCCCTTTTAGGCTTCTCCTCCGTGGATTCTACTTCAGTCGTGTTCTTACATGCCTTTTCGCACGCGCTCAGATCCGTTTTGCTTTCCTTTCCTGTGATCTTGGTATCCTTTTGCTTCTCATCGGCGGTGACCTCAACAACTTTGCCTTCGGCATTTATAGTGAGCTCACTTATACGTTTTGCCGGCACATACTTTAACATATCCAGACTATCGATGTTTGTACTTTCTATTTGTTTTTCTTTAATACTTTTTTGTGTGATCACTTTATCACAACAACCATTTAAAGTAGTTGTTGTACATTTGATTGTTTCGCTAGTTTCTTGTTTGGGACAATAATGCAGACTTTCTGGCACGCTGACGACGATGAAAACAGTTGCGCCGCACATGAGTAAACCGGATATGATGAATGTGGTGGTGGCACCAGTGGCAGCGTAAACGAAACTTGAGAGCAAAGAGCCGCCCATTAAGCCGATGAAGAAGAATGCTTCCATGAAAATCATTCTGAAATATGGCAATGGAATGAAATGTGTGTGTGTAAGATTAGAAAATTATATAATTCATAAACCCATTAACATTTGTCGCCCGAAATAGAAGACTAAGTTCAATTACTATTGCCAATGCGGTGAAGTATTTAGGGCTTGAGCGAGTTAGGGAGCTTTTATGAAAGCCCAATACCGAGGAGAGAGCGAGGAAGGCATTGATTGCCTTGTACTGGCTCCAATGGGGCCTTCGTGTGGTGAATGGTCCTAAAAAAGACTACACTTACAAGGAAGCTCGACAGCGCTCAACAATCGACACACTTCAACATATGAGGTGCACTAAGGTCCACACGCCAACCATGACAAATACAGAGCTATACCCAGAAGCTTTATGGCCACGAAAGTTGCTCTCAGGCTCAAAGAATCTGATCTGGACTTAGAGAAACTGTGTCTGAACATTCGCATGATTTGACTTCAAACAAAATCTTTTAGATCATGTTTTCTGAGCAGAAGTCGTTGGTGGAGAGGGACAGTTAACTTCTGTATGGATGTTTCAAAGCTTGGAAAGAATGTTGGTGTAGTGGTATTTTGTCAGAAGCTCTCTCTCAACTTTAGTTTCGGATCCCATGACCGTTGTAGCGTTTTCCAAGCCGAGATTGCTGCCATTATGCTGCTGGCATTATGGTAGCGCTAGATTTACTGCCCCACAGATTCCGTCGGAAAGCAGAACGAAATCTAGTCACTCTATGATAAGACTGGTATAGGTGTCTGGAACAGCGGAATTGCCGGTAACTGTAAGCGTGTTCTACAACTAGATAGCTGGGCTTTACGGTAGATTCGCCAGCGCTGAGCTACCATCAGGAAAAAGACGAGAAGGAATCATTTCAAAACTTCCTTCTTGACTGTACCGCGTTTGCGAGATAAAGGCTTAAGTACTTGAGAGATCAATGTTTCAGATATCTCAACGTGCTGGTGGAAATAGAAATTAAACGCGTAATGAAATTTACATTGACCACTAGACGCTATGCCGACTTATGAGTTCTGATAGAGGAGGACTGCATATAGTAGTTCAAGTGCAATCTCTAGATCAGCCATCGAACCTAACTTAACCTACCATGCATACATATATTTCCATACATACCTATAGGGTCTCGTCTTTGTGTCGGTAACATCGGAGATAAAGCAGAAAGCTGCCACAGAAAACACACAATTTCCACCTAAAACGGAGTGTGGCACCACAGCCAGCACGTAGTACCAAGGATTCACCGGTTGATAGACGGCTATTTGACAAATCACCGCCGCGATAATGTAGGTGAAGGAGAAGCCTATGGATTTCCAAAATATACACATTTAGAAAACTTTTTATTTATAAATATATGTTCTAAAAATTATAGGCAGATTTATAGAATATATATTGGCGTACCTATCATTGAGATGACCAGCAGTGGCTTGCGGCCATAATGATCCGACCACGAGCCAATGAAAACGCCACACAACGCCGGCACAATGCTCTCCAATAGTGTGCGTATCATAAACAGATTTGCCACGTACGGCTGCACTTCGGTTTCAATTTTCTATTAAATACCAAAATCAGGTAACATAACAAATATGAATGAGAAAACATATGCAATTCCATTTGGTGATAAATAAATGTTATTAAAATTATTGTGTGATTGTGCAAGGCACGCAAATTGCCCTGTAGGAAAAACTAATAAAAAAATATATTTAATTTTGCTAGCACTCTGCTAATGGTTAGTTTATGTAAATACTGCAATTCATCATACATATGTAAAAGGTGTGAAAATATTTTTTTTTAACAATATTTCTCCTATAGGGTTTATTGCAGATATGAGTACGTAGGCCGATTTATAGTATGTATGTTTATGTGAAAATTACCGTTGCTTGTTCGCTGGCGTTTTTTGTGCCCAATTCTTCGCAAATGCTTTCATTGTAATTGAATACTGTTGTACAGGCCTGATATATGATTTGATTTCGTAGTATGGTGCCTGCAGTGGAGAAAATATCATGATAAAATGTAAAGCAATTAATTTTCGATTGAAACGAAATTATCTTATTAAAAAACACTTAGATCATCCAGTCGAGATAAATATAATGAGCAATCGACTGAGTAGTTAAAACCACGTGGAATGTTACTGTGGACTTTAATTTTTTTTTAGATTATTACATGAATGCATTAACCATTCGGAAGTGACATAAAACTGGCAAAATTATTCGTCTGTCGAAGAAAGTAAGTCATGCACAAGAATCTGGAATAAACGAGCCATATTTGGTATACGTAAATAAAACAGCCAAGACCACTGAATTTCGTTGAAATAATACGCTACAGCGTTATGTTATCGAAGTTAAGGGGTTAGACAGGTTTACAGCCAAGACCACTGAATTTCGTTGAGATAATACACTAAATTGCAGCGTTATGTTGTCGAAGATATGGATTTACATGGGCTTACGAGTTTCAAAAATTGATTTTTTTGTCTTATTAAATTCCACAACACATCTAGAATATTGTATTGAATTTTCAATTCGTTTCGGAGATACAGCCTTGAGAACTGTGTTCTTGAAGTCGGTTGACAAAATTTTTTTGAGGACTACTCAACTGATATTCATAAAATTTTACACAGGCCTTTGAGAGACAATTCTTATAGACTTGGACGAAGGATTTTTTTTCGATTACAATTATTTGAAAAAAAAAATGCCGCGAAATTTTCATTATTTTTGTAAAAATGTCTGCCAAAAATCCAATTTTCAGTTTGTTTTTCCTTGGTCCAAATTCTAAGTTAAGGTTTCAACTAAAACACGTCTTTTTTCACTTTAGATGATCCTGGAAGGAGTTATCCTGCCAACGCAGGCGCATTTTTAACCAAGAGGTCACCGGAAATGGCGCAGCAGTGTCCGAGTTCAAATATTTTTTTTTTCAAAAATTTCAGAATTTCATTTTTAAAAACGTATGTTTGTAACAATAAAAAATTCGAATAAAATATTTGATTTTTTATATAAGAAAAAAATTTGTGAAAAAGGCTGTTTTTTACTCGAGGAAACCCATGTAACCCCTTAAAAGAACAGTCTTAAAGTAGTAGTACTTGTTTTTGTAGAGACACAAACCTATCAAGTAATTTCGTTGAATTCTTCTGAGTTGAAGGTCTTTGGGAGAATATAAATTTAAAAAAAATTTCAATATTTAATTTGAATAAAGTACGCAAGAGCGAAAAATGTTAATTCTACAACATTTTTTTTTTAATCTGAATTTAAAATTAAAAATATTTTTTTCTAGGCTAATTTATTACTGACTATCATTAAAAACGAAAAACCAACAACAGCGACTATTACATAGTATTATTAGACCGTTTGATAGACGAAATCCAATACTAATGTAAAGGAGGAAAGTACAATTACTAATATTTTCTACTGTCAAATTTTTTCTAGGGGATATTATAAGTTCTTTTTGTTAAGCCGAACTTTTCGATGTTAAGGGGCGGCAGCAACTGATCTGATCACTATCAAATTTTGTCTGCATGTTGTGAATATAGTTCTCCATACAATGACCTAGGAGTTTTTTTGATCTGATCAAAAATCGAATTTTGGCAACACTAAATCAACTTTTTTTTTAATCACCGACAGGTTAAAATAAAAATTCGATTTAAGGGGCTATACCAGTGTGACACTTTCAAATAAAAACTTTTTTTTTGCTTTTTCGATAGTTTATATATATGTAAGTGAAACTTTAAACGCGTTTTTCTCGAAACGACGTTTTTCAAAATTGCTGACATCAGAACTCAACGAGAAATTAACCGATCGACTTCGAATTAAAACTGGGAATAGTTGAATACATTTGCTATACAATGAACTACGATTATTTAATGGTTGAAAATTGTCAATTTGGCATTAAAAAAACAACCATTCTTTTCGTAAAAAAACGATATTTTTTTTCAAAATTACGCAATTTTCTTAATTTTTGATATTTGTCAAAGATCGTTCATTGTATAGAAAATATATTTAGGTTTAATAAACATTTTGAATTTTTTTGTTTCAGCTACTCGTTCGACCGGAATCCCTGAGACACTTTTTTTTCGGCACTTCCGCAGACAGCACATAACTCCGTTATTTTTCAATATTTTTGTAAAATAAAAATTTTTTAATATAGCTAAAAATATATTTTATTACATCCATAGAAAGTCGAAACATTCAATCTAGTACTTTCTTTTAAGAAAATTCACGAAAATCGCCTAATTTTTCATGCGCAACACTGGTATAGTCCCTTAAAAGAACGAAAAGGCAAAAGATTTATCAACTGAGATCCTTCGAATCATAAGTTTAGAATCAGAAACGTTTAAGCATCCAGAAGGAAAAATAGGATACCCTACAAAGTATATACATACATACATGACGAACGGGGGTCTATCCATTTGCCGAACTTACTGTAGAAATCGAGCCACTACATGTACATACATAGCTGCCAAGCATTCTGAAGGATTAGAATCAAGATAAGACTCTTTTATGCTAAGCACATATGCAGGGTATTACAGCTTTGTTTTTTTTTTTTTTTGTGTTTTTATTTATTATTTATCATTTCTTGTATACATCACATTATTATGTCGCTTCGAAGATTTTGATGTTAGTAGAGTTGAGTATTAGTATGTATTTATATTGTGCCAAAAAAGCACACGTTAAAAGACATGCCTCGCTCTGGACGACCTTTAGCCTCTTCAATTGATGATGAAATGAAAATAATAAAAAAAAAATTAAGGGTATGGGTGCTTGGAAATCGTCAGGCAAGTGTTAGAGAGATGGTAAGAGAGTTCGACATTTCCTGCGAGTTTGTTCGAACGATTTCGGTGGACATTTTTGTATGAAACACGCTATTGAACGACTCTTCCCGATAAGGCTAAGTTTTCTTCAAAAAAAGTACCGTAAACAGGTACCTTTAGACATGCTTAATCGTTCGAATTCCGATTCCACATTCGTGGAGCGCATTATAACTGACGATGAGACGTGGGTATTCGAGTTTGACATACAAACAAATCAACAATAATCGGAATGGAGAGAAAAAATGGGCCGAAACCAAAAACAAACACGTTAAAGCCGCTCAAAAATCACGGTGATGCTCATTGTTATTTTTTTTTTTTTTTTGTTTTTGATATTCGTAGTTTGGTCCATCATAAATTTGTTCCGAAAGGACAGGCGGTCAATAAGAAGTTGTATTTGGCCATATCGAGTATCTGTCGAAAACGGCCGGAACTGTTGAAGAACAATTCATGGACTTTAACGATAATAATTGACCGTCGCAACGAGCCACGACTGCAACTGAATTCAGCTCCGCGTAATTTTTTCTTTTTCTCCAAACTGAAATTGCCGAACAAAATTTTGATGAATAATTTAATATTTTTCGTTTTAGTTACAATTTCTGGGTGCTTTTTTGTCACAAACCGATAACGACAGTGACTGAATGACAATCCATATCCTAGTAATTCAAAAATCGAAGAATTTTCTGGCATTTATCGGCGATGCTATAAACATTTGAGGGCTTTCGATTTAACATAAAGAGACAAAAAAAGACAAATTTATAAACCAGTCACTTCTTTACTGCATATTAGTTATACATATAGCGTAATTCGGTCCACTATCTTTAACAACAGAAATAAAAATATTTGAGCTTAGAACTTGCATGCCATTATTTGCAATTTCTCAGCCCCGCCAAAGACAAAGTTCAAGCTTTGCGTGTGTCAAAACTTGCTTACGTACGAATATCTACAATTATGAATTAAAAGACAAAAACAAATTTTCTGGCGTCTAATTTTATTACAAGCGCCAATTCTAATTACCGGATAGACTATGCGCAAAGACCAGCACAAAAACGATTGGTTCGATGTAGTACATGTGGAATACTTTGCGCCATTGCATCTGCTTCACGCGCGCCAACATCGTTGTGGCCACTTTTTCAACCATTTTTTTGATCTAATTTGTTTACAGTTTTATTGTGAAATTGTGGTTTTTAAATTTATTTTCAAATTTGTATTTAAACGTAAATTGTTAAAAGCTTCGCCACCTTTTAGTTAATTTATTTTTTTGGTATTTTTTTCTGCTTTCCTCACACGCTCAAAACATTTTACGTTAAAACTTTTGAATTACCGCAAGCTTAACTGTTTCGAGTGACGGCCCATCAAATACTGAACGATTCGAAATCTACGCGACCGGCAGCCAATGTGTTGGCCAATCTGTTAATAACTTTGCAAACACTACAAATGTTATGAATAGATTTAGAATTTAATTGAAAACTCTAATTTATACAAATACATACATACATATTTATATATTTATAAAAAAAAAGAAAAATCTTCACTATCCCAAGCGATACGAGAAATTATTTGCTTTTTTAGCTTTTTCACCATAAAACGTGATCAAATCGAGATGAAGTGTCACAGTAAACCAATTATAACATACATACGCACATCCACATAACGGGTGTTTTTTTCGACATGTGGTTTTCAATGAGGCAATAGTTTTTTCGGAGTTGGTGTTGTTGTTGTAGCAGCAGAAGTATGCCGAGTTGACAGTCCTTGGCCGAATAAAAGTCTGGGTCCGTTCTGGTTACGTAGACCCGTCTGTCGTGGAAATGGTAGAGAGTTTGACGGAGTTGGTCTGTTTGACTCCTACATATAACTTAAATTAAGTGCCATTTTTTAATCAATAGACTCATTCGGGAACAACGTTTACACAAATGGTTAAAATCTATTAGCAAAACAATAGTTCGGTTCACGCGACGCATCGCGCTTGGCGTCCAAAAGTCGGCCGACATAATCGCTCAGCGAGTCGGTAATTCGAGCAACCATGGTTTGGTTTCGCAACACGTTCACCCTAGTGGATAATGCGCATCCTCGGACGGACTGTGTACAACGAAGATGATATTGCTGCCGTAGAGCAGAGTAAAAAAGGAGTTCCGGATACTACGGAGGAGATTTTGCGAATGGATCTTGATTTTCGGGTTTACAAAATCCAACTCATGAAAGAATTCAAGCCAACCGACCAACAAAGGCGTCACACATTCGGCGAATGGAGATGGCCGCAGGTGCTGATTTTCCTAAGAAAATTTTCTTCAGTGGTGAAGCTCACTTTTGGTTGAATGGGTCCTCAGAAAGTCACTGAATATTAATTGGAATTGAAGCTCACTTTTGGTTTACTGGGTCCTTAAAAAGCCACAGTATGGTATGCTCCATGGGCAGAGGCAATCATTGATTCGTATTTCTTCAAAAAACGAAACCGTACAGTCAACAAAACAATCAACTTATTGAAGGAAACTTTTTATGAGTGCTGTAACTCGCGTTGTGTTCCTCCTAGATCGTACTATTTAACACCTCTGCATCTTCTTTCTGAAGTTATGTGAGGTCGCTTTTCCTTTTTCGAAAACCACTTGTCTAAAAAACACCCTTTATATGTATATATGTATAGGTATGTATGTATATTTGTAATAACGTTAATAATAGAAAATAGCGCCGCCTATTCCGTTAACGCTTCGCTAGTTCTGCGAGCTATTTGTTGACATTCTTTCCACCTGTTTGTAAATCTCACTATCACCGCCGCCTTGTTGGTGCGAATATATTGATCATCACTAGCGTTGCTTGAGTGTCGCGCGCACGCATCCGCTCCAAGTCGGAATTAATTTGAAACTAACTTCATTGTCGTGGTTATCACGAAAAAATCGTCTCATGTGAAGTCGCTGGTTGAGTCGAATAGATAAAAAAAAAACATAACAAAGATTTACGTAAACACACAACTAAGCGGTAACACACGAAAACAAACATATGTCTGTATGTATGAGCTAATATGTTGGTACGAATTGTAGAGATTTATATAAACAAATCGTTAAGCGTTCGAAGATACCTAGATACAGCCAGCAATACATACATACATACATATACGTACATATGAACGAGCATATTTGTGATTCGACACGAGATTAAACGATCAAGCGATCCGAACAATTAATTTGGTTTTATTTTAATTAATATTTATATCGTTGTTCGTCTGTATGTTGGACAGATAGATTTAGTTTAAGCATGCATAATGTACATACATATATATATATGTATGTATATATAGTACATATAGAATGGAGTAATAGAGTAATGATCTATTGATTTCAGCCAATTAGTTATTATTATGCATAGTTTTTCATGCTACGAAAAAAAGAGAAAGCTAAGCAAGTTAATATATCTTCCGCTTGTGAGCATGTTCCGAACACGTTACAACTAACTGCAAACACATTCCATGATCTCTTCTATGCCGAGATCCTTTTCCATTTCACCTTTCTCTGAGTTCTTGTTGCCGTTGCCCCCTTATAGATCTGAAAGCTGTAGCTGTAGCCGCCATATTTATTTAAAGACTTCCCCACACTCAATATCCTCCAGTCGGTGGTCGGCATTTCCGGATTCTAACGTTGCAGTGTCTGCAGCGAATATTCCGAGCCTACCAATAAATGACTGCATGGGTGTGTTTGCTACTGAGTCCATCCAAGGAAGTGGGTCAATAGCTTCATCTCCACTGCTCCTGCGATATCTATCAGAGCGGATTACTGCGATCGATGAGCGCCACGATCATATGCCGTTTTGTAATCTCACTGACTGTCGACGTTGCTTTGGACGTTGTCGGCTTGTCGTCCGCATGATTGACGTTCAGCTTCTCCGCTACGTCCCCGCGTTTTCTCTTTTTCGAGGCTACTCTCGATTTGCTCTCTCTCGAACGCTCACTCTTTTCATCGGTAAATTCCTCTTTTCCTTTTCTTCGTTATAGCTTGCAACGTTTTTTTTATCCCAGTCTTCATGGACTGTGGCACCCGGCGCTATAGAACTGACTTGTCAGAGGAGGTGTGGCCACAGCTTGAAAACCGCTGTCTTTGCCGATGATAACCGTCACGACTCTTACAGACGCTTGGACTGATATCCGGGCCCGCTTCAAGCCCGATAAGTACCTCTTTATCAATGGCTATTGTATTCCCACATTCATCTCCTTTTGAGGTTGCATATGAAGCAGTCTATGGGAAAATACAGCAGCCTTCGCTAGATGCAATGTCATAATGCAGCCAGTCCGAAGGCAGCCTTGACACCACGGTTGTACAAGCTGCGATACCCATTGCTTAGTCGACACCCGCGCGGAGGATAGAGCTGAAAATAAAATTTGCCTACTTTTTATTCTAATTAATAACAGAAAATCTTTGCGATATAATTGCAAATTTGTAAGGGTTGAGAATATAAGAACTTTATGATAACATCGTACTTTCCTCCCAAGTGTAGGTAGGTAAACTGGCTGTCTCACGACGCACATAGGCTGCAGAGGCCTATTGTGTTACCACCGAGACTCTCTGAACCATTCCGTCTGATGAAGTTCATTAGCGTGACAAGTTTTATCTGAACAACCTGCGAGACGCCGTCAAGAAACCCTCGATCGATTTTTGCGATTTCTTTCCTATATAGAGGTTTTCAATCACATAGAAGATGTTTGATAGTATTCTTCTTCCATCGTTGCAGTATTAGTGTTGGCCAATAATTATTGAATTATAATTCATGAACGAGCAACGACGTGTGAGTTTTAACTAACGAAAATCGCCAAGCTCATAAAAAATGTCTCCTCCTTAGCGACTGCTAAAGAGAAATTAACCTGAAAACTGTATCGTATTTCGGGCGTGTATATTCTGACAAAAAAGCACCTGGAAATTGTAATTAAATTCCCCGGGCAAATAATATTTCAAAAAAGTTTATTTTGCTAAGTTAGTAGGTTTGTCAACCAGACTGTTTACAGCAGCTGCTTAAGTCGGTACACCTCAGTAGTGCGTTGCGATTTTTACAATCGATAAAAATATCGAACAAAGAAATTGTCTCACATTTTGTATTTCTAATCAAATCTCGTGTGCGGATTTATTGCAAATTTTGAAAAAGGCTCACAATGATTCTGTTTTATGAAAAATAAAAGTCTAAGACTGGTACAAAGCCTTCTGAGACGGTCGAGATCGTTGAAGACATGCCTCGTTCTGGACGACCTTCGACATCTTCAACTGATGAAAATATTAAAAACGTGAGGGGATATCATGCTTGAAAATCGTGAGGAAGTGTTAGAGAGATGGCAAGAGAACTCCACATTTTTTGCGAGTCCATTGAAATGATTTTGTTAGATATTTTGGGTATGGCATTCTTGATCGATTTGTCTCGATAAAGCTGAATTTTCTTAAAAAAGAGTACCGTAAACAGGTCTCTCTGGACATGCTTGATCGTGCAAATTCCGATCCCACTTTCATGGAGAGCATTTTAACTGGAGGGAAAAAATGAGCCGAAACCAGAAAAACAAGGCTAAAGCTGCTCAAAAATCAAGCTGATGCTGATTGTTTTTTCGATATTCGTAGTGTGGTGCATCTTAAATTTCTTCCGATGTGACAGACGGTCAATAAGAAGATCTATTTGGTCATATTGAGACGTTGGTGTGTAAACATCCGTCGAAACGGCCGGAATTGTGAAAGAACAATTCGTGGAACTCGAAAAATCGGTGTTAAATTGATAACAAATTAATATTTTGCGTTCTATTTACAATTTCAGTTAGTTTTTTGTCACAATGTATATCAATAAGATAAAAAAGTTTCACAATTAGACTATTCAAATTTAGACTCTTTTAACTTCAAAATTTCCGCAATATTTTGTTGTATGCCTACGTACATAAACCAATTTTATAGATCATTGCAAAAAGTTGCCAGTGATTTAATGTTTTATATAATAATATTATAGGAACAAAATATGACCAAAACTCACTCAATTAAATTAATTTAAGTAATTTTTGATTTTTTTTTTAAATTATAAATTACTTAATTAATTTTAATTTTTAAGTTTTAAAATTCAAATTTTTTAAAGCAGATTTTTTAAAGCAGCTGTAACGAAAAAATGTATTTTTCAATATTTTTTTAAAGGTCAAGCCATCATTTACATATTCTAAACCTCAAACTGATGTAAATGATAGCTTTTCTAGTGAAATAAACCCCTCTTATCTGGTACTGTCTTAATATTTGTTGACAAGAAACGTGTTTATACAAAGCATACCTGTGAAAATATGTCAACACTCAACAACTATCAGAAATACATTGTTGTATTCGAAAAACTAATAAATAACAACAATGACCAGTAAATATTTTCTGTCAAAAACTGTCGCCTACAATCTCCAAACATAACAAAGGAATACCAAATACACCATTTGACATTGTAGATAAAACTGAAACAAAGTATACATATATACAAAGTTAATAGTTTGTTTACCTGCCGCAGCGGTCGTTTCCCAAGGACACCAGCGACGCTCAAGTTTATCCTTTTTTAATTTGTCGCTCTTTAAATATTTAACTACTAATTATGGCGCGGAACAAATTCCAAAGTAAACGAGAACAAAATATTAAACTAATTTAATTGCACTAAAGTATTATTAATTATTATTAAACACTTCAAAGGGTGTTTGCGATTAGACAATAACAAAAAAATCTATTATCGCACACATTTGCATTTGCGATTTCAGCTGTTCCGGTTTCATTCACCCATACTTGAGGTAATCGCTGATAATTGTTTTTGCATATTTTTGCAAATTAATGCACACTAAAAATACTTAATTACATATTTAGATTGATGTACACGTGTATGTGTGTGCGCGCCTGCGAACAAATACAAATATTTTGAATTATTTGTACGGAAATCATTATTGGAACAATTCAATTGTTCACACTCTCTCCCATGCACACACACACACGCACATTCTCTCAAACAAAAACATACTTATTAATCATTGGCCGGCAAATTAAGCGATATCTATACATGGATGTATGTATGTAGGTATGCCGGTTCATGTTACGTGAGATTATTAGGAATTCGCGGCATGTTTCACTCAATGGACGCGAACTCGTTGCAAGTTCAATGCGAAAATTCACACATGAATGCTCATTTAAATATTATATGCACTTTCAGCCAGAATATATATGTAAGTATGTACTTTCCTTGTGATTACAAAAAAAAAAACACATAAAAAACACAACCAAAAGCTAAGCTTCAACCACAAAACAAGTTGTCAATTGGTTTGGAAAGCACGACCTAAAAATAAAGCAACTTTGATTTAATGAAAATGGGATTCACCACAGACGAAATTTGTTAATATCTAATGATGACTTGCAATTTGCTAGATCATTAAGATTTGGAAAGGTGCTAAATTACAGTTTTTTCACTGAAATCGAAAGGTAAAGGGTGTTTATTTAGAAGCATAGAACAATTATTTATAATTAAAAAAAAATTATGAAATAACCGAATTTTTCGCATATTTCCAATTGAAAATTCCAAGTGTAGTCAGGTCCTTCTCCACCTGGTTTTTCCAACGGAGTGGAGAGGTCTTCTTTTGCTTTACCCGGCGTTTACAGCGGCGAATACTCTCAGTGCTGAAGTGTTTTTATCCATTCCGACAACATGATGTAGCCAGCGTAGCCACTACCTATAGAAAATGTCATCATCTATGCCTCTGCACCATATAGCAGGACAGGGATAGAATTTGGTCTTTGTTCGTTGAAAGAGGACTTTACTTCTCAATTGCTTACTCAGTTCAAAGTAGCACCTGTTGGCAAGAGCTTTTCTGCGCTGGATCGAGGTTGACATTGTGGTTAGTGCTAATGCTGGTTCCAAGAACTATTTGATGATAGAAGATATTTCGTATTGCCTTCTTTCATTGCCAAACTGATTTGCTGCGCTTTTTTGTTCAACCTGGAGAAAGTAGAACTAACGGCACAGTTGTTATGACCAAGTATATATAGTTATATGACCAATGATATAGAGTCCCCTTGTCTCAAACCTCGTTTGGTATCGAACGAGTCGGAGAGGTCCTTCCCGATCCTGATGGATTTTTTGGTATTGCTCAATGCCAGTTTACACAGCCAAATTCAGTCACAGCGGCTTAAAGTCAGAAGAGTGTCTTAGTTCAATTTGCACCACTTTTTCCGCCGGTTTGAATACAACCTACATATGGTAAAAGGAACATTTTAAAAAATGACGATTTTCCTCTTAACATACCAGTTTGTCGACGTACCCATTCAACCAAAAGCTTTAACGCTGAACAAAATTTTTTGTTATAATCACCGGACGTGCGACGCGCTTGACAGTCGTTCGGCTTCAATTCTTGCACGAGTTGGATTATGTAGGCCTGCAAATACAAGGTTTTCAATAGATTGGATGGGCAAAGCTCCAATTATTGCGCACGATGGTGGATGGATCCACAGCAGCAATAGCGGCTTCGTTGCCACTATGGTAGATTTGGTGCAAAACAGATCTATATTAATGCATGGTAGAGTATGACTGACTTTTGCCTTTCTCCTGGTAGTCGATGTATGTCAGTGACACTTTGACCGACCGACAACAAAATCTTCGTCTTCTTCGGAGTAGGTTTGTGAAGTATTTCGAATGTGTTTTGGTATCGAGGCCAAGTCTTCAGAGAAAAAACCGGGACCAGGCGAATCTAGTGAATTGTTGGGGAAAAAAAAATCTGAAAAACATTGTTGCAGTGCACTAGGATATCCTGAAAACTCCGTTCCCGGGAGGGAACCGATTTCATCCCCCCTTTCCTTAACTGAAGCAAACTACATGATTAATACTTATGTATTTAGTGGTCCAACGGTTACCTAAATGTTGAGAGGTTTTTTTTTTTAGTTTGTGGTACTTTAACATGTAAAATAAATTCAATTTGTATCGTAAGCATGACTCCATGGCTCAAAAGAAAAATGTCTCCAGAAATAACTTACGCGACATTACACAATAAAAAGTGCAGTCTTCAATAAGATCTAAGCATTGTGACACGATTCTGTATAAGAAAAAAATCGCATCAACACCTACATACTGTATGTACATATACGACTTATCGCGATTGTGAACTCACAGTAAATCAGCTTCAATAGATGTCACTCATGATCTTAATCTTCGCTCATAACTTTCAAACGCGGAACTTCTTTTTTCTCAAGCTATTAAAGATTCCTTAATAAAAATTTATTCATGTCTATGAAACATCACCAGACATTAATTGGCATAAAATAGTAATATATTCCTTTTTCTATATGATAAGTGTCATCGAAGGCAAACCGCAAAGATTCACGATTCAAAGATTTGAATCGTAAATTGTCTACTTTTATTTAATATGTAAATAAATGCAAAATTTTATGCAGCATCATTTAACAGCTAAAGCCAAAAAAACAAGAAAGAAAATTTAAAATAAATAACAAACAAATTTGACTCTGTGACTATCACGATCAAGCAACGAAATGTATGCAGAACATTTATGGGGAACTTTGATAAACAAGTGAGTGGTCGTGAAGATGAAACGAAGTAATAAAGGGCGATCCATTTCGAAGTTCCCTACTTTTATAAAGAAAAAGTCCACAAACTTCAAATTTAATGAAGAATGTTTGTTATCATGCGAAAGAACATTTTTGGCAATTATTTTTTGAATATTACCTCTTTCAAATGTTGGCAGCGGCTACGTCTCAGATGGCATATCCGTTGAGCCCAATTTTCGATGACTCGTTCGAGCACGTTACATAAGAATGGGCCTCATCACTAAACAAAATTTGGATCGAAGACGTCGGATCCTTTTGGAACTTTTCAAGACCCGATAAAGCGAAGTGATATCGAATTCTTGCACAAGCTGTATTTTATACGCTTTCAATTTAAGATTACGACGTAAAAAGTGCCAAGTCGTTCCATACGTCAGTCCGAGTTGTTGCGAACGGCGCCGAATCGACTCTCCACTGTCTTCGTGTACACTTTCAGCTACGGCTATATTTATATTTTTCTTGACTGCGTGCTGGAAGTGGTCAATAATGAATGCTGGATCTCAAAATGGGTGACGGGCGAATAATGCGCTCAGTAATGCGATTATGTTCACCATAATTTCTTTACAGAACGGGAATCTTCGTAATAATATTGAATGATTTGTAAACGTTGTTCAGAGTAAGTCCTTCCACGATTAAAGGCCAAGCAATATTGAACAAAAATAACATGACAGCTTGACTTAACTCACGCGTGATCTGTCAAAATAGGCTATTGAAAAAAGTACCTCTACTTGGAGCACCCGTTACAATTAATGTAGATGCGAAGCTCTTCAAAATGATTACTATGATTTACATTATATTAAATAATTAAATAATTATTGTTAGTAGTATTTTGTTTAATTCCTCTTTGTCGCCGGAACAGTCTATATTCATATAACTTCGCATTCGGATAATTATGGCTGTTAGGAATCGGTTTTTATATAAAATTATTTGTAAGATTTGATTTTTGCGAAATATGTCATATCACATTGCATACAATTGTAAATAACTCAACTATGTTAGGTGTCATTTTAAAATGAAAGCAATGCGTATACAGTAAAAGTTTTATCCAGGGCAGGCTTTCACACCAGGCCAACTGTCGACGGATGCGCCCTGCACGTGACGTTTCCTTTATTTTCGTGGCACATTCCAGGGGTAATACCTTGGCACTTCTACATAGGACACGTCCAAGCTAACTCGTCTTCCTGGCGTAGGCGGAAAAATGTGATGAGGGCGGTAATAGAAGGTGTTGCAACTTGCTTGTTTGGGGAGGTGCACAGCAAGATGGATCACTGTTGGGTGTCTTTCTAGTAATGGTAAACCGAGTATTCTTCATGTTGTTTCATAACTGCTTGCATATCGGCTCGCCGAATTATCTGAACTTCATCCTTAGAGTCGATCGTAGCGATACTCTCCTGTCGCATGGTGAAAATGGCCTGGTCACTGCTCGTATATACATATGTATTTGTACCTATTATATTTATATACAAGTATATCTCTAACATGTTTGTCGATTAAATAGCCACAAGTAGCCAGGGGCATATAAATGCCCTATTTTCTGGGGTCGCTATACTGCTATGTCCTGGAACCCATTGCATTTTATTGAGAAATAGAATGTTAGATCCACTTGTGATCAGAGCATTCCTTCACTAGCTTTGGCGAAACTCTAAGAGGCGTTAGTGAATACAAATCCGATTTTCAGAACAAGAAGGCTTTATTTATTTACAGAACAAGTCTATGGGTGGGTAGTAAATGTAAAATAACGTTTAGTGTTTGTAAAGTACCGTAGCTGCTTCTTTTACTTTAGATTCCTTGGTTTTCATGAAAGCTTTCGGCTTAAAATCAATCCTCAGTAGCTTGCTCTATATCTTATTGTAAGCCTGGTACCATTTAATAATGGTGACAAAATTTCTGGAGTTTGTGTTTCCTAGTGAGCAATATGAGCTCTGCCTTGCTAGAATTTAAATTTAGACCGCACAAAACGTATCAGCGATTTACATATGTATGTCATTTCATTTGTTAATGTAAGTTACGATATGTACCCGCTTCTTTTCCTGATCTAATAACATCATCCCGACGAAAAAAAAAATTAATTTAATTTCCAAAGTTATAGGTGTTTGTGTTGACCCAGTTCCAAAACAAGGTACTTGCGATGACAACCATAAGTTCTTGGAGACTCAACTAAAATCAATCGGACAAAAAAAATTGGTTTTATAAATAGATAAACTCGGGCCTCATCGAAGGATTTTTTTTTTTTCAATTCAAAAATTAACAAAATGGGGGCCTCAGGAAATTTTTGGGAAAAAATCAACAGTTAATTGGTCTTAAAAAATCGAAATTTTTGAAAAAATATAAATTCTTCGATCAGGACCTCTTTGTTATTTGTCGAATAAATCAAAAACTAATTATCGGATCAACGTGAAATTTTCAGATAATATTTCTAAGATATTACACCTATCGAAAATGCAAAAAAAAAAAATAATTTTTTTAAAATTTTGACTACCCCTAACCTCTCAATATGTTTCTTATGTGCATTTTTAATGGGAGCCTTTAGATTTGTATGGGAGCTCTTACCCGCTTTTGGTATATGTATATACTACTTCGACTCTCCTCCATAACGAGGTAATATAATATTTGGAGGACTTGCAGCTCTTATCGCCCAATATATATTGCTTTCTGACACTATGTCAACAGAAATGGAATCTATCACTACTCCATTGTTTGGTGTATACTCAATCGTGAGGTTTTTCTTGAGAAGTGAGTATTCATTAGTAGATACCATCCGGCTGCAATCTGCCCCAATTCCCCGATTCTGAAGTTACCCAATGTTATGCACCGACTGCGCTATAGTTTTCCTAAGCCGAGACGTTTCTGACCTAGTCTCGATATCAATAATATTTAAATGTTTAATATTTTAATTTCTGCAAAGATCTGATTATCTCTGTATCGGAAATAAATATTCTGAAGTATAGATTTTTTTCCATATCTCAATAGCTGCTACTGTAGAAAAAAACACATGTATTTCCAATTTTAGTAAAAAATATATTCTTATGTATATTTGTAGTATGTATAACATGTATGTACATATGTACACTTATATAACTTAACTAGAAAACACTTAATAGAAAAGTGATTTAATTAAACATGCAATAATGCAATATAGAATTACTTAATAATTATTTATTCAAGTAAAAAAAAAGTTGTTTCCGCTGCGATATTGACGATTACGACAATGAGCACACCGTTAATTTAGAGACGTTCCTGGTAACGTGTTGGATAAGCACGCTTCTTGCGCAAGATCACGCTGAAAAAAGTACATTTTTATACCCGATCATTTAAAGAAACAATGCACTTGAATAATTTTACTCTCATAGCATATATGATGCATAGTATATCTATGGTAAATGTCTTTGTATGTAAATGTCTTTTACTTACAGCAGAAAGCAAATGGCAATTATAAACAGATTGGCATTTAGCAAATTGTAAAAACCGGGAAAACTCGTGAGTGTGATGCTATAAATGCCTGCATAAATCGGCGAGGCAATGAATGGTAGAAAAGCCTGTAGAACACTGTAGAAAGAGAAGAACTTTCCTGAAAAAGGGAATAAAAACGAAGATGTGATATTAATATTATTCGATTTGTACTACTCCACAGTATATTCAGTGAAATAAAATTAAAAGAATACTTTGACGACCAAATACTTATAACTAATAATAGGCCCACCAATGGGCTTTGCGGCTTTTCGTTTAAAGTCGTATTTGCTATTATATTTACCCTGATATACTGCTCTTAACTTGGCCATATGATTTTGCTGAAATTCACTTCAAGTAAATGCAATAAAATCCGAAAATTCAGATTCTATTTTTCCAGAAAATGCTTCAGACAAATGAATTAGATTAAGCGTTTACAATACTTTATAGAAACCAATTTGGTAACACAAATCCCTTTCGAATATATCAAAAACTCGAACCGAAGTACTATAATATTGTTCTATACACTGTTTATGTTTATGTTTTTGTTATGTTTCCTTATCTCCGTATTGCTTTCCTCTTTCGTATACCTTACATGTTAGCCAGCCCCAAACATTTTCAATTATGTTAAGATCTGGAGAATATAGTAGCCAGGTCATGACATTAACGTTTTGAATCGAAATAAACGACTTTACTACCTGGGCGTTATGAATGGGAGCATTGTCTTGTTGAAAAATCCAAGGAATTGGACCAAAGAGATCTCTTAATTGTGGAAATACCGACTCCAAAGGTTTTGAAGCGAGCGCCGTTCATCTTCTGATCGATAAAAACCAAGACAATCGTTCCATAAAACGTGATGGCACCCCACACCATGACTCCACCTTCTCGGCTGTGGTGGCGACTTAAATATAACTCATCTTTCCGCAAATCGTGATAATAGTACTGAAAGCCATCAGGGCCATCTAAGTTAAAACGTTTTTCATCAGTAAAGACCACTGAACGCCAATCATTAAGTCGCGTGCCAGATTGAACAGTCCACATCATGTATTCTTTCGCGAATTGAAGCCGTTTTTCTTTGCGTAGTTCATTTAGAGGTGGTTTTTTCTTGATTTTTAAATGCTTTAGGTGTCTTGCATTTCTGATTGTACGCTGAACAGTTGAAAGGCTTGCTTTTACTCCAGCTAGTTCCTTAATCTTAGCTGCAGACTTAGTCGAATTTGAAGTAATTTTAACAATTTTGCGTACTGATTGTTCAGATAGGGCTTTCTTTTTTCCTTTAAAGTTTTTTCCATAATCCTCTGGATCTTTTAAATATCTATTAACGATTCTGGAGCTGCATCTTATCTGTTTGGCGATGTTTCGATTGGATAGTCCTTGGGAGTGAAAAAATTCTACTTTTTCACGTTCCAATAATCTCAGAATAGTAGTAAAGTGCGTCTATTTCAATGACCAACCGCAAGCGCACGTGATTTTCATAGACATTTCTGGAATCTTCGAATGTACAGTTATTTTTTCGCAAATCAACCAATTATGAGCAAATATTTTTCGAACAAGATTCGAACTTTGACATGAAAAGCATTTTGGACAATAAGAACAAACATGATTTTAAATATAACAATTTATTCAAAAAAATCGTTGGTGCGTCTAACCTAAGACCAGCAGTGTAGAGGCTTAGCTGAAACTACATATAGATCGGATACTCTAGTATGCTTCGGACAAATGTTGCGCCTCTAAAAATATCTCGATTTTCGCCTGAAGTAATTATTTTCAAAACAATAATTGTGAACTGAGTTTACAGAGTCTACTTCACCGCAGTATTTGCAGCTATTTAAGAGTAATTTGATTGAGTTTCTGAGTAGTTTCGTGACCGTCTACGGAACAAAAACCCACTGGTGCATAGGAGAGACCAAAATAAAGTCGAAACTGCAAATTTCGACTAGAACTAACAAGGTTTGATCTAGATCAACTACCTGGAGAAGAGCAAAAGGAATATAGGCCTTTACTAAATCACTCTATTGAGTCGAATCGACGCTGAATTACAAAATAACGGCTCCATTTGATAAAAAAGGAAACATTTTCACAATGACAACGCCCAGCTTATACCTCCGTTGTTACCATATCCACATTGATCGGAATCAGCTACGAACTGCTATCCCATTAACAAGATTATTCAAATATGACTTCGTGCAATTTATTTTCGTTTTCAAACTTAAAAAAGTTAATTGCCGAGTGAGAGAGTAATTATCAGTGAGGCTTTATACTTGGAAAAACAGCAACTAACCGGGTTTTCACCGTGCGCCAAATCTTGGAAAAGGCCAATTTTAAAGCCACCTTCGACAGCATGAAAAGGAACTTCCGTTATGTCTGAACTTGGTATCTCTAAAAAGCTAATACGACTGTGTATATATCAGGATCGGGAGGGGCTTTTCAGAGCCGTTCTATACCAAACGAGGTTTCAGACAAGGCGATTCCCTATCATTCGATTTCTTCAATCTACTGCTGGGGAAAAAATTCGAGGCGCAGAACTGAATCGAGAAGGCACAATCTTTCATAAGGGCGTAGGCCGATGATATTGATATCAGTAGCCTCAACAACCGTGAGGTTAGTTCTGCTTTTTCCAAACTGGATAACCAAGAGAAGTGTATGGGTCTGGTTGTGATTGAAGACAAGACGAAATATCTTCTTTCTATATAAAAAGTTAATTTGAGATAGAAGAAGTTGATTCATTTTTAAAAGACCTAATACTTTCTTTGACTCCCATTTTTTTAGCGAGAGCTAAGCTAATGAAAGCATTGAGAGAATTAGAGGACTTTATTTTAGATCAGAAATGGTAACAAAAACTGATTAAGAACAGTTAAGCTCAAAGTACAATAAAAGTTGAGATATAGGTTTAAAACATTAATGAAATTGTGATATTATTGCTGAAGCAAGAAACCAAGGAACTGCAGTATTTTTCAGTGATTTTCCGCATAATCTTACACTGAGCAGACTCGGGTTTTCGGCGAAAATTAATTTATTAAATAAATGAAATTTTATTGCGAAAACTGAAAAAGGAAATTCGGTTTAGTTCTTCTTGAATTATTAATTTAAAACGAGAATGAAAGATAAGACATTGGTTGAGAAATGCTAAGGTTCTACATGGCGTATGAGTAACTTTTTTCATATGGAAATTTTTTAGCAGCTTTAAAGGTTGCAGTAAACACGAAAATCTTCGATAGAATAACTAATTATGGTATGCATACACAGTTTATACCACTGTTTATTATTTGGGCGGAAGTCCAATAACTTAATTCCCGCTTTCAATGATAGCATTTTAAGAACTTTTTAAGCCTGTAATGTGATTTGGCACGAGACCTCTTAAACAAATTAATCGGAATTTAATGTTCCTAATGGAATCTCATAAATATTCGAAAAGTTAGCACAGCTTCTTACCTAATTCATTTGGCGGCAACACGTTTGATGCAATAGTACGACACATTGGATGCGCCATCGCTCTCAGAGCGCTGACACCGACCGCCAAATACATGAACCAATTAGTGACAGCAAAAGCCTTTATGCAACTGCCAACGGCCTCGCTGAGAAATGCCAGTACGCCAATGTGAACAACAGAAAGTTTCAGCAACTGCAATAAATATAAAATGCTTACAAAAATAATCCAAAATTAAATCATTTAATTTTATACACACCCTTTTCAACACAATAATACCCATTATGTTGCCAATGGTGGTCACGAACATGTTGATTGTCTCGAACGTGGTAAACTCCTTGACGGACCAATTGAATATCTCGCGTATGAACAAGTAAAACACAGTCATGCTGCCATCTAAATGTGTTTAAAAAATTAAAAATTAAAACAAAAATTATAAAAATGGCAACACTTTACCTATAACAAACACCGATATTGAACACGCCATCATTGCCAGCCAAATGATCGCGCGATCGTTATATTCTCGCGGTCTAAAACAGGTCTGCCACATTTCCTTAACCGCAGCTAAATCGAATAACTTTTGAATTTCACCCGTTTCGTCAGCGGAAGCATTTAATTGCCGATCGCGTTCCTCTTCCTCTCTAACAGTATTGTAGACAAATTGAAAGCGTCGCCTGTTTAAGCTTTCCGGTATGAAGAAGAGTATAATGCAGATGGCAACAAAAATGCAACAACATGATGTTAGAAAAACATAAGTCGCATTGGTAGCCTCATAAAGATAACCCGATATAAAGGAGCCAGCCATGAGTCCACCGATCAATGCCACCTCATATGTGGCCATGCTAAAATTTTGCACATAACTGTTCAACTGTATGCAAGCAAGCACAATTTAGCAGTGCTACTCACCGATATGGACGCTCTTGTGCACTGGACACATCAGAGATGTAGCAAAAAGTGGCCACCGAGTATGTGACACTGCCACCGATTAGCGAAAGTGGCAAAACCGCCAGTAGGTAATACCACGGGCTAACTAGACTGGTTGTGGATAACTGCGCAATTATCGCTGCTATCGCATAATAGAGTGCGTATCCTGTAAGCATTTCAAAATCACTTCATATCAAATACATATACGAGTTTATATATGTTTAAGTAGTTGTGGTTACTCACCACTGTAGGCTGTGATCAGCAGTGGTTTGCGTCCGAAGCGATCCGACCAAGCGCCAATAAATACGCCACAAAATGCTGGCACAAAGCTCTCAATGAGTGAGGATGTCATAAATATGCGCGCTGCATACGGTTGAATCGTAGTCTCTATTTGCTACATAAAGAAAGTAGAATTTAGAGCCCTTACGTCATACAACATTACTAGAGGGTGTGAACTGAGTTCTCCGAGGGAATAAATCGTTAAAATTAAATTAATTATATAGTTTTTATTCTTACATATAAAAAATGAAACGACTCGCAGAACGTCCGTAGCACAGGATATTCCTGCAGAAGATCCTAACAGAGACTGATTCTGCATTTAATGGGGGAACCTGATTTAGAGGCTTCAAAAAATCGATTTTTTGAGGATTTTTTTGGGTGGGAAAGAAATAAGTGATTAAAGCAAAATTTCTAGGATTCATAGTTATAGTATATTTGAACATTATTCACAAATTTTTTGGATACAAAATCTTTGATATTCTGCCTTTGGGAAGCAATTGCCCAATGCATCTCGCATGTGGATTTGTCGAACGGCGGGCAGGATGCGGGTCGCAATTTCTATCGGAAATGAAAAATTCAAAGAGATTCATATTGCTTAATAATTTATCTTCTAATCAAACTTAAAAAATTCCAAAAAAAGTGTAAAATTTTACAAATTTTTTAAAAATTAAACAAAAAGTGGTTTTTGACCAAAAAAAAATTTTTTATGTTGTTTAAAAATATGTTCAAAATTTACGTTTCTTAGTTTGTTTTAGTTTAAATAGAAGATAGTTTAATGCCAAAGATAATAAACTTTGCGTCAATTCCCTACGACGCTTAGTTTTTTTTTTCTATCCTGCTCGCCAATTAAGAAAAATCTTAAAAATGAAAAACCGAGAAATCGCGCGTCAAAGTTTTCGCTTTCTGCCCAATCGCTCATATATGTATGTAACTGCTAGACGCTCGGTAACTATTTTCCTTCTAGCTTCGAAAATATTTCAAATTCCTATTTAAACTTTGGGGACTTATTCCTAGATTATGTTTAAAGAGATTTAAGCAAAAAAAATCGATTTTTTGAAGCTTCTAATTTCCTAATAAAAAGTCGAGTAAGCATCAAAAGACAAATAATGCATTTTTTGTTATTTCGTTGTGTTAGAGCAAAAAGTTCATCGTAAATATCATTGAAGGATGCAGCAAAAAAATGAAACTCCCTCATTGCGACAAAGCCGAGTTTATTAACTACGCCGAACGTAGCTGAAGAAGATACAGACATACCAAAAGATCACACTCCGAACTATCACAGAACGTCTCTTGATATTCCCCAATGAAGACCTTCATAGCTAAACTCGCATGATTCCGGTAAAGGAACATAATGCACTCCTATCCAAGCTGTTTCTGTTTGATATTTTCGCAGAAATTGGTCTTGCAGGCATTTGCATGGAGCGGAACCGCCTTCTGGGAACATCTAAATAATTTTCCTGCAACACGTAGACGAACTAAAACAATTTTGGGCACGTTAAACTAAAAAACGTATATTGAATGCCATTCTCAAAGAGGATATGAACACATTCATTGACTCCCTTCCTGTTGGTAGTGGTCAATCATAATCTCTTGGTCCTCACATATAGACATTTAAATGACCGCTCATCACGAATCGACGTTCCCACGACAGTCGGGTCTACGTAACCGGAACGGACCCGGATTTTTATCCGGCCAAGGACTATCAACTCGGCCGAATTCTGCCGCTACAACAACAACAAACGAGCGTTTTCTGTTCCCAGAATTCGCTGCAATGGCATTTAGATTACATCGCTAAGACCGAGATCTATTTCGAAACAAAAGTGAAGTCGTACTAATCAAATGGTATCAAAAAGTTGAAATATTCCTATAATTGCAATAAATAATAAAACTATTATTACTAATAATTTTAATTACTAATAATTTTAAGGAAATGGTCAGCTGATTTGAGGGATGTAAATATACTTCACAGTTTTAAGGAATACCTTTATATTTTCCGTCTGAATTTGGTCGATAGACAATGGTCGTCTGATCCAAGTAGAAGTATGGAAAGACTTGGCACATTTTACGTCGAGATCTTAAATTCAAATCGTACAAAATACATCTAGGACAAGAACTGAACCCGCTCGACCTTCTCAAGCGACAACGCTTCACAGAAATTATGCCGTTGATAACGTAACTGTCAACGGCTATCGTTAACCGACACCCAAAATTGAAGCTCGTGATCTCGGCGACATTTGGTTTCAATAAGACGGTGCCACTTCCCACACGTCGCTTCAATAAATGGATTTATTGAGAGAATACTTTGGTGAGCTGATAATTTCACGTTTTGTGTCGGTGGATTGGCCACTAAGATCGTTTGTTAACACACAGTGCCGCTTCGATTCAGACCTTGGAACAAAACATCACGAACGAGTTATCGAAAATCGGACTCAACGGATGGACTATCTGAGACGTAGCCGCGGCCAACATTTGAAAGATATAACCTTGTAAAAATATACATATGCCATAGAATAATCTTTCGAGTGATAATGAACTTTCCCCCATTAAATTTGATTTGCTTTTTCTGTAAAAATCGAAATGAATCACGTTTTATACGTCTGAACTGAAATTCTTCAGAAATGTAAAACTCAAAATCAAAAAAAAAGTTGGTTACTCATTTTCACTCTTTCGCAGTCATCTGGCCAACCGATACTAGGCAACTAAATGCTTTTAAAAAACTCCCTGACTGTTTTAAAGAGGCTAATATACATATGTATGTCATAATCTATTTATTCAACATTTCTAGATTTCAATTAATCTTGCGTTTCTGTAGAAGAGCTAACAAATGGTTTACTCTTAAAATTATCTAATTTTGCTCTTTATTAACTAAGGAGAGAGAAGAGAGAATGAAGAGAATAACTCTTAAAACAACAAGCATGCAAATATGAATGTTATCACATGTGAGGCGCAAAGTAAATTCCACAATCAAAACAAAACATTTTACTTTATTTATTAAACAAAATACATATGTGTGTGTGTGTGAATTGCAGTGATGTGCGCTCCTTTTGCATATTTTCAGAATTGGCACGATCGTAAGAATATTTGCATGCACTATACACACATATACACATACGTGTATAATATTTATGTTTACTTTTTAAGGAAAGCTCCGATTTCTTTAGCTTCAACTGCAAAATACATACCATTACTACATTAGAGCGGGTCGATTAACTCGGAGTCAAAAAAACGGGAAAATTGTGTATACGGATAATATTCTACGAATCTTTCTGAACAACTTTGTTTGAGAGGCCATTGGTCTAAAACTGTTATGATTTTAAGGTGAAATTTTTAGGAATTATAAAAATTTTTTCCCAGTTTTCGGGATATCAGAATGAAATTTAATACGTATTTTCATTTTGTAATTCTATTGATTATTTGCCGGAATCGGCAAGGTCAGACAACTATAACAAACATACAACAATATTGTTCAGACCGCTGCCTCAAAATCGGTTTTAGAGCCATTAAATTTAAAAGGTTTTAAAACTGTTTTTCTCGATTTCCGGCAAAACTACGAGTCCTATGGAAAAAAGTCAAATGGCCAAGATATAGGTAATAGAAGGATCTACAACTTACGCGTTAGCACTTTTTTATATAACCTCAAAATGTGAAAAATAAAAAAAAATAAGTTTTTGGTTATTATTTTTTTTCTTTCACTTAATTTTTGGCGTAAAGTAACATTTTTACGACCCAAACATGGTATAATATTGTATGTAAAATATAGAAAAAATCCTAATTTTCAATTGAAAATTCTCAAGTCAAAATAAAAAATTAAAAATGAAATTTGGTGGGCTTTTCATCCGTTGAAATCTCTACTTTCTGATCCCATTAATAAACATTACTATGCTAGGTTTTCTTCGAAAATGCCAAAAATACCTGAATAAATTTTTCAAAACCTCCTTTTTCATAAGCGTGTTATTTCTATTTCATGGTAGCTGATGGACATCCCATTCAAATTACTCTTCCCGACCCCAGATCGCCCGTAAATTCGTTATCACTTAACTTTTGTCTGCCTTTATCTGCCTATTCCAATGGGTTTCAAACCACCATGATTTTGTTTTTTTTTTTTAAATTATGGACTTTGGTCGAGACGCATTTAATTATCATGCGACATAACTTCACTCAGTAGTGACGTTCTTTAATGTCGAAAATCTGCAATTTTCAAGTTCAACAACTACATTATTCAATTTAGTTATAATAAATACTTATTAGCCAAAATGTTATTAATCAGATGGCATGTGTGAAATATTTTTTATTTGATAACTCTTATCAACTTCTTGTTTGGCTATTAGAAAATCAAAACGCTAGCAATTACCAATCAGTAGCAAATCAGGCAATCATGCAAGTTTTGTGGACAAAGTAGAAATTAAAAAGCAAAACAGAAAAGGAAAAAAACCTATGTACATATATTGTAAACCTTTTTATTTGATTTACAATGTTAAGAGCGTGAAGAATTAACCCTTTTAAATAGTTACTTTCTTAAAATAAGTCGGTGAAGTCGTAATTGCCACCTTATGAAAATTTTAAGTATATAAATTTATAAGATACAAATATATTTGTATAAAACAAACTTACATTTTTAAATATTTTTGTGAAGGTTGCAACTTGTTTCAAATCTTTAATTTCACAATTTTTATTTAATATAAAATTTAATTTAATAAGGCTTAGAGTCGAAAATAAATTTTGAAAAAGTTGCCACCTTTTATGTATAAATATATTATTAATATTATGAAATACTCTGTTAAATGTAAGATATATGTAAGTATGATTCCTAATAACTAATAACGGCAGATTTGTGACCACTAAGGCGAAAACAAGAATTGAGGTTTACCAAAGTTTTTATAGATTTTTTTTCATAAGCTGCATTATTTTCATAAAAATACACGTTGTTAAGAAACAAAAATCAAAAACCACAAGGAAGATTCTCACTCTCAGCAACTTGGCATAAGCGAACTGTGGGATGACAGTTCAGGGGTTAGGTGGGTTTCAGAGGTACAAAAAAAGGTATTTTTAGGATTTTTTTTAATATAATCAATCATATATTTGAAAAATATAATAATTTATATCAAAGGTACATATTTGAACAATATCTCCTGAAATTTCGATACAAAAATGTTGAAAATTCAGCCGTTGAGACCTCATTTCTCTGGGTGTCTCACAAAAAAGCGCTCTCGCCGTGGACAGCATAACGTATTATTGGTTCATGTAAAATTACAAAACTAAGCATATGCCATTAGTACATATCTAAATCTTGTTTTTGATCGTAGGAAATAAAAAAATATAAGTTTTCCTTTTTTCTCAGACTTTAGACAAAAAATCTAATTTTTTTGGTCAAATTTTCGTCATTTATTGGTCAAAAAAATAAATTGTAATTTTACAAGAAAAAATACTTCGTTCAATAACTAGATAATGTTATTTGAAAATCGTGTACACAATACGAACTAAATCCGTCGATAACTTTTCCAGAAATCGTGTTCACCGACTTCAAAAACACAGTTTCGAGAAAAACTCATTTAAAGACGGGGCACTTAGCGCAGCTAGCCTCGAGCGAACAAGTTCTCAAGGCTGTATCTCCGAAATTATTACTGAGATCATATTTAAAATTTAGGACAATATTCTAGAGGTGTTGTAGAATTTAATAAAGCAAACAAAAAAATAATTTTTTTGAAATTTTCAAACCCACCTAACCCCTTCAAGCTCCTTCCGTGCAGCTGCAAACGAAACCATTGGTATTCGGAAAAGGCAAGAGAACAGCTGGTACGATCAGCTTGTCAAGTTCTTCATACTCATGCATTTCTGCCTCTCTGATTTTTTATTTGCAAATGCGTGTGGTTACATTCCACCACAACACGTGCAGGAGCTGAAGAGGGAAGCGAGACGCATTAGCAAACAAAAAAAGAGAGATGCCACGCATTTTGGCATGAAAAGCTTGACAAGCTGGCCGACAGCTTGGGGTAATGCTCGAAAATTCTACGAAAAGATGCAGCGACTAACAGAAGGTTTCAAAACCGGAGCATACTCTTGCACAACCCACAGAGGTGATCTAGTAACTGAACACTTCTCGAGACTACTAAATGCCAGTGAAAGCATAACGCCAGGAGAAGGCGAAACCGATTCCCCACTCGATGACGATGGAACAGACGTTCCATTGGCCAACCATGAAAAACGTCTCAAGAACAACAAAGCGCGGGAGCGGATGAATTGCCGTCCAAGCTTTTCAAATAGGGAGGTGAAGACCGGATAAGGAACATGCATCAGCTTCTTTGTAGAATATAGCCGGCAGAAAGCGTGCCCGACGATTGGAATTTAAGTGCGCTCTGCCTTATCCTTAAAAAGGGCGACCCTACAATCTGTGCCAACTACCGTGAGATAAGCCTTCTCAACACCGCATATAAGGTTCTATCGAGCATATTTTGTAAAAGACCGTCAACAAACTGATTTGACCATATCAATATAGCTTTAGGCGTGGGAAATCTACAACTGATCAGATATTGCCCATGCTATATAAATATTTCGAGTTGGCGTACGCCAATGATATTGATGTTGATATCATTGGCTTCCAGAACCGCGGCGTTAGATCTGCTTTCTCCAGACTGGATAAGGAAGTCAAACCCGCGACTTGGCTCCCACGAAAAACTCTTGCCAACAGGTGTTACTTCGGACTGAGTAGGCAATTGAGAAGTTAAGTCCTCTCTCGACAAACAAACTCTACAAGTCACTCATCATCCCCGTCCTGCTATATGGTGCAAAGGCATGGACGACGGCAACATCTGCTGAGTCAGCGCTACGAGTTTTGAAGAGAAAGTTTCTTGGGAAGATTTATGGTCTTAGATGAAAACACTGCAGCGCTGAGAGTATTCGACGCAGTACCCGACAGGGGAAGCAGAGGAAGAAGAAGACTTTTACTCCGTTGAAAGGACCTGGCAACTCTTGGAATCTCCAAACGGCGCCAAATAGCGAAAAGGAAGAATGACTGGAGCGCTCGGCTATAGGCGCGTAAGCGGTGTTAAAAAGGAAGAGGAACGAAAGAAAATACATACATGTAATAAACCAAACATTGCGACATTGTGCGACAGCTAATTAGAAGCGAAAATATTTTATAAGCAAAAAATACTGTTATTAAACTTATTTTAATACTGCTTCACATCCACTTCGAATTGACGTTGTAAAACTCTGACAGAGCACCACTAGTGTTGCTTGCCATGCCGTCTTAATTTCATCAAAAAGATCATGATGATATTTTTGGTACTTACAGCTTTTTTAACATCAACAGAGATGTGTTCTCTTCAGGCCACTCCAAAACATTCATGGAATTTTTAACCAAAAACTCGTGTGTCAACTTTCCCCGTATGCTTTGGATTGTTATTTTGTTGGAATTTCCATATAACAGGCACATTCTTCGTTAGTACATAGCAAAATGACATTTTTTATAATATTGACGTATTTCTCCTTTTTTTTGAAATTACATCAATCGTATGGAGCGGACCTACAACATTCCAGGAAAAAAAATGATTGATCCTCCATCATGGTTCACTACCCGCGAAACAAAGCGACGATCAAATTCTTGATAGATTGGTCGGCGAACATACTTTCGACCATCAGGATCTATGCGATTAATTTAGGATTCAAATTTTCTTTGTACATCTTTCCAGACTGACGAAGGCCAAAAATATAGCTGCGAGAGGTGAATAATATATTTTAATACATTTTAAACCACAAATTTGAAACACATCCTTACCAGAAGCCAATAATATTATTGATAAAAATTAGCACCAGAAGGAAATTTAATTCTTTAAAGAACTGTTTCTAATTATCTATCAACGGCTGTATATGCCCCAAGTTATTTTAATGCATCAATCATTTAATTTATATGTGCCATATAAATATATTATATATTGATTGATATTATAAAATAGAAAAATGCAATTCAGAAAAAGCTAGTTTTTGAAAACGTAATCTCTCCTAGCTTTATATTATGTAGAATAATATACATATGTTTGTATTACATATATATATATGTATATACCAGTCCATGTAATGAATCAGCAAATTTCAAAAAGTTCATACCCGACGTATTTATGTATATATGTATGTATATATTATATTCATACTTATATGTATAGTCATATATGAACATAAGTATGTGCAGTAGCGATTAGTTGTGTATTTAGAACCTCTCAAGTCGAGTTAGACAACAACCAAGGTATTGTTTGCATTCATGTAAAAAAATGGCACAGATACTATCTCCACTAGATGCTTGACAGATCTGCTTCTCCCGTTTGAGATCTAGTTTTTGATGTTATGCGACAAATAGAGGGAACTAAAAGTCTTAGACTGCCGTCGAACTGCTGATGGATTTTGAAATATACTCGCCGGTATCTGACATTGCCTGTCGAGAGGCATTTGTCTGTATGTTAGAAGCTGGGATCGTACTCAGATCCTGATTTGCGGTAATTTACACCACTAACGACTTCACCGTGCCAAATTATTTTAGAAAAAAAGATTTTAATTACAAAGCTCGTTAAAAATAAAACTTTATTTGTTGAAATCTTAGTAAATTTTGCTGCTTTCCAGTGTCCAGATCAGGATATTATTCTTGAAAGTATGGAATGTGATCTTGTTTTGGAATTATGCAATGTTTTGATGATGATGTTAGTCAAAAAATTATGCGAAAGATTTTAAGATTTTTTAAATAATAATGTCTAGAATTGCAGTTTATAAAATTATCTATTTTACTCAGTAAAAATCTCGATTTTGTTTCAAAAGCAACTCACATGGACTACTAAGAAACCAAAATGTCACCAAATACCCAGATATTAGTGCAGTGTATTAATGGATGTGAATAAGATGGTGAAACAACTACCCCATAGTTTTTTTCTGAAAACGAACTCAGTGATTCAGTGATCAAATTAGGAATGATACAACAATTAATCAGAGCTTTAGGCGTAAAAAGATACTATTTTACTTCTAGTGAAAGTTGTGAAAAATGTACCAACTTAATATGTAAACTTTCAAAGGTGGAATATTTTATGGTTCTCATATATGGCAATTAAAAATGAAAGATACAGATTTCATCATAGTTAGTTGAGGAAAGTGAGTCTTCATGTAGGGGTTCTCAGTAAAAGCTCTACAAAAGTCTTTATTCCTTTTAAAGTACATTCGATGCCACTATGGGTGGAACTCGATTTCTTTTTCATGGCCACCACGGGTACGACAGTTTTCGAGCATAAATCTGTCGATACTGCAGCAATTTCAAGTTCGATACTCTTGTGAAGCACATCAATCGTCGCTGGCTTCTTGTCAAGGACCTTAGACTTGACGTAGTCCCACAGGAAATAGTCTAACGGCGTCAAATCGCACTACCAAGACGGCCAATTGATCAATCACGTTCAATAAACTGGGTTTTCAATAAATCGATTGTGACATTCGCTGTGTGCCATGTGACGCCGTCCTGTTGAAACCACATATTATCCAAGTCCATGTCATACAATTCGGTAACCTTTCCCATTCACAGTAACGTGCCAGTCTTAATCATCACGGAAGAAGTACGGCGCAATGATGCCGCCGGCTCATAAACCGCACCAAACCGTAATTTTTCGAGATGAGATTACTGAAACAAAATTTGAAAAGTGCGAGAAAAAATATGGCGTCGTTTTCTGTCCCTATCGGTCTACTTTTGTAGTGCCGTATTAAAAAACCTTTTATTAAAAAAGTGAAGGAAAAGATGCCTGAAAATCGTCAGGCAAGTATTAGAGAGATGACAAGAAAGATCAACGAGTCCATTCAATTGATTTTAGTGGATATTTTGGAAATGAAAACGTTCTTGCTCGACTCTTCCCGATAAACTGAAATTTTTTCAAAAAGATTAAGATTGTGACCGAATTTCATTTCAAAATTTCCTAAAATGGGTTGTTTGGTTTATATTTTTGGAAAAAGTATGGTGAAGAAAATATAATACACAAACGAGGCTTTAGTCGCATTGGGGAAATGTTAAAGGCTTTGTGGCTTTTTTAATTCCATTTCTTTTACAAATAGACTACAAAGTGCGTTCAAAAGTAAACAGGACTTAAAAAAAAATAAAACAGAACAAATGTCAATTCAATAAAAATGTATGAAAATCAATACAGCTTTTTGCACGTCCCAAAAGTATGTCAAATGAGTGTTTTAGTATTTAATTTAGAATTTAGATAAGAATTATTGGAATCTGTATGAATATTGTTAAAAAAGGGGGTTCTTAAATGACTTCTTTTGAGGTTATCACTCGCAGTAGTCAAGGTATTGGTCACCAAACTCAGGCGAGTTAGCGACGAACTTTGATTTCTTTTGAAATATCAGATAACAGGTTTAGACAGATTTATATGAGAAATTGTTCCACACGGGTTCGTGCTACCCTAAACCAATGCAGATATTACCTACATAAGTAGTTCTCTGAAGTAAAATAAAACTGGTAAATAACTGGTTTAATTTCTTTTCAATATCAAACGGTACTTTTAGAAAACCCCCCATACTATTTAGATATGCATTTATGTACTATATGTATGTATACAGTTTACACATACATACATAAGTAATTCTTCACTTCCGCAAGCGATTTTCTCACTTTGCTTTTTGATTGCAACGACAAAAACAGCAACAACAATGGTTCTGTGTGCACTCTCTTACCTTGACATGCTCACTAGAGTTTTTGGTACCCAATTGTCCACAATCACTCTCATTGTAATAGAATATAGACGTGCATGTTTGATAAATTATCTGATTCTTCACGATGGTTTCTAAGAAATCAAAGTGTTTTTATTTACATTTGTCGCCGTTGAGCATTTCGAAGTGACGAAAATAATCGCATTACCTGATAAATTGTAGGCAAACAAGAGAATGAACACCATCGGTTCGACCAAGTAGAACCGTAGGCGCCTCCAATTGAACTCATCCAGTTCGCTGGATGTGATCGACGTCACAGTTTCCACAGATCCACGCAGATTGGCATGCTCAGATAACGATGATACGGACGCATCCGATGTCAGATCAGACGGAAGTTCGGCACTACCAATACTGCTATATCTTTTGTATTTTCGCGAACGCTGGTTCTTCGCTAGCAACGTACTTAAATCATTTGGTTCCGTATCCATTTCGCGCACGAAATTCACTAGAGCGCTCAGAACTAAACAATGTAGCGTTGATAATGTGGGTTGCAGCGGTTGGCTAACTGCAATTTATATTTGTACTGATATGCATTTGTGCAGGTGCGTGGTGAAAAACCGTTTATTTACTCCGTTTTTGTCGGATAGTCCATGCAAAGACTGCTCGCGACCACCGCTCAAATGAAACTGCGTTCGAACGCGTTCGATGAGAAATTCGCATACTTCAGAAGCGAAGTATGAAGACGTTGGCGTTGGTTGGCGCATCGACGCGTCTAAGATTGTTTGGGTTCTACGAGCACGAACTTACATATGTACAAAAGTATACTATATATGGTATATATAAACATATTTGCACAAATCGCCGGCCGGCCGGCGTAGACTAAGGAAAAAAATATCAACGAGCAATGACAAAATTATATTGAGAGCGATTCGCAAGCTTTGAGCATTGAGTACTTGACTGTCTTAATAGAGATTGCGAGTTCAAATACTTTTTAAAGGCTTTTCTAATTCCTTCACATAAATCCTGGACACATAAATATGGTAGCAAATATCTAACAGCTCTTACAATTTATAAACCAAAAGCATCGGAAGCTCAACACATCTACATTGTTCAACAATTGCAAAACTGAGGCTGGGACATCTCGGCAATCTTACCTTCCGCGAACCGGAAAATATAGCTGAAAATGATATTAGCTGTCTCAACAAATCTGTGACAAGCTCAAAGCGCTCCGACGATCTGCAAGGGTCTTATAATCCAGTATATAAAAATTTGTAGGTCCCACAACGGACCGGTGTTCTAAGTTGTTCAAGTGATATACTCCTTAGGATCGATCTTTTAATCTAACCAAGTAACACAGAAGAAATAACAAGGTCGACAACAAGTAAAAAAATTTAAAATTGGTTTAAAACATGAGATCAGACTGTGTGAAGTTAAATCTGGATAAGAAATATGATTATTGTCATATAGGAATTAAGCATTTCTCTCAAGTTTTTGAAAATGCTGTGGATTTCACAGTACAGACTTTGGCCGAAAATATGTATATCTACGACCGATGCCATTATGTTACGTAGACCAGACTGTGATGCGAACGGCCGGGAACTTGATCTCATTGACAACAATTCTGGTTAATCGGTAGAGCGGGAAAATAAATATTATTTGTGGAATCCCTGACCACACCACCAACAATGTCAGCCTGGAAATCCAAAGCAGGATTACTATTGCCAACAGGTGCTACTTCGGACTGAGTAGGCAATTGAAAAGTAAAGTCCTCTCTCGACGAACAAAAACCAAACTCTAAAAGTCGCTCATTATTCCCGTCCTGCTATATGGTGCAGAGGCTTGGACGATGACAACAACCGATGAGTCGACGTTGCGAGTTTTCGAGAGAAAAGTTCTGCGAAAGATTTATGTTCCTTTGCGCGTTGGCCACGGCGAATATCGCATTCGATGGAACGATGAGCTGTACGAGATATACGACGACATTGACATAGTTCAGCGAATTAAAAGACAGCGGCAACGCTGGCTAGGTCATGTTGTCCGGATGGATGAAAACACTCCAGCTCTGAAAGTATTCGACGCAGTACCCGCCGCGGGAAGCAGAGGAAGAGGAAGACCTCCACTCCGTTGGAAGGACCAAGTGGAGAGGGACCTGGCTTCGCTTGGAATATCCAATTGGCGCCACGTAGCGAAGAGAAGAAACGACTGGCGCGCTGTTGTTGACTCGGCTATAATCGCATAAGCGGTGTCTACGCCAGTAAAGAAGAAGAAGAAGGAATCCCTGATTAGTCTTAATGCCAAGTTCAAGGTAGAGCAACAAAGCTAAAGGTTGGATACATAGATCACCTACGCTATGTGCTTTTGATTGATTAAATCGGTGATTATCGGAAGCGCTCAATATCCGCTTAACTTCCTAAGATTTTCTCGGTAATAAGTATATGTACTATATACGCCATTCATTATTATACAAACGAACACGATCCTCTCAGTGACCTTAACTAAAAATCAACAACTCCAAACCAATGGTAAATATGTATTAAGGGTACAATTCATAATAACACAGAGGTGAACCCGACTCTTATTTGCTCATTTTGTAAGAAAAACGCATTTATCGCATTTTATAGTTTCATATGTATGTATGTATGTATTCGTATGTGTATAAATAAAAATCGTACTGGGGATTTTGCTGAGTGACTCAGAGACCAGCAGTCGGCAAAGCTGTAATGGGTTCCTCTTTAAAAAATAATATTATGCAAATAAATGGCAGTGTGCATGTATTTGCCAACAGATGTGTTTTCATTTCTCTGCGTATGACTTAGTCTAGAAATATTTACTTAATTATCTTTGGACAAAGCATTATTAAAATCATAAGTGCAAGCTTTTTGTCTACTCAACTGTTCATGCATAGCTGTAATACGAGATATGGGTTTCACTCATTAGTCAATCAAAATCTAATCGACATTTTGATAGACACTGAGAGGGGTGTGTAGCATCAGTTGCATCATTATGAGTTGTTCATGCTTAGATCCGTTATGTCGGAACTCTCTAATCAATAAATATTAAGCTCGTATTACTCATGTAGTTGTTTGTGGATTTTATATTTTAAATAAATGTTTAGATAAGAAAAAGCTCTACTAGTGATTCTAGAATTCTCTCAATAAACTAATTAATTGATGCGATCTGTAGGAATTGCCGCCGTCTTGTTGAAACCAAATGTCGACAAGATCATGAGCTTCGATTTCAGGCATCAAATAGTGGATCATTATGGTGCTATAACGGTCGGTTCTTGGAACATCTCTCTAGCCTTTGTCTGCTTGACTAAAAATTACAGAGAGACATACTTGAAAGAGAACTGTTGCCCAGAAATATTAAGTCAGAATTCCACTTAATCTGATTGGATCTTGACTTATCAAGATATCAACAAGATCTGAGCAAGCATCTTTCTCAAAACCACTTCTCCTATCCCGTGTCCGAACGGTCGAAAACCGTCGAAATACATATCTGCATGACATAGCCTATACATTTTTACTACTTTTAATATTATGTGTTGTTTCCATGCTGATGTTTATTAGCGTATCTACCTGAACTCGTATTATATAATAGGCTTATGGCATAACGATCATTTGCTGCGGAGTGGCTTATAAAATGAGCATTTTCTATTGAATGAAATAAATTAAATCAGAAGCACGTTCCGAAGTTTAAACAGATATTTACTTACTTTGGAAACAGATCGTTATTTCAATAGTCATTACCAAATTTTATTATTCCGCATTTGGCAATAAAACCTATTTTATATTTGTGTAATGTTTTAACAGCGATAAATTAAATAGACTGTGTTTAATTATATTGATTTAGTAGTTTAGTTAGTACAGCTATTAAAACCAAGGTTTTTCCAGATTTTTTAAGCAACTGAATTAAGCTATACGTATGTATGTATATCTTCTTATGTTATTCAATAACGAGAAAATTAATATACATTATAGTTACATATGGGCCATTCCATCAATTGGCGACATGGTTTTGTACCCGTGGTTCTCCGATTTTGACCAAACTTTAGAATATCATAATATAGACCAAAATAAGAATATCTGTTAACTTTTTAGTGGTCAAAGTTGCTCCATTGTTTTTTGGCGCGCAATTCAAATTGAGATAAAACAAAAAAATGACTATTTCTTTTATTTTTTAACGACCTCAAAATTGAGTGAAAAAAATGTTTAAGTTATCCAATTTTATGTAAAAAATCTCAGCTTTTTGATAAAAATATTTTCAAAATCCAAAAAAATTTTCATAATCCAAAAAAAAAAATTTTTTTCCGAAAATACCGTTTTTTGTGCTTTTTCCCCAATTTTTTTTTTCAAAATTGACTTTTCCATTCGATTCCTCGTCCAATTTTACATAAGAATCAGTGTTCAAAAATATGGGACTCTGCTCCCATTAACAGCAAAAAAAAATTCAACGTTGACGCTCAATTTCCCCCAATTTTTTTTCAAAATTGACTTTTCCATTCGATTCTTCGTCCAATTTTACATAAGAATCAATGTTCAAAAATATGGGACTCTGCTCCCATGAACAGCAAAAAAAATGCAAAGTCGTCACTATATGGCGCAGTCTGTTCGCTTAGAAGGTTGTGTGAAAGAGGTAAATATGTGAATTGTATTCTTAGACTTGAATTAATGAAGAAATCAGTGCCTTCATTCATAAAAATATGCGCAACAATGCAATGGAGCAACTTTGACTACTAAAAAGTTAACAGATATTCTTATTTTGGTCTATATTATGATATTCTAAAGTTTGGTCGAAATCGGAGAACCACGGGTACAAAACCATGTCGCCAATTGATGGAATGGCCCATATGTATATTATACCCGGAAATTGTAAATGAAACGCAAAATATTTAAATATTCGTCGATATTTATTTTGGCGCCTTCAAAGTTATCCCCACCAGATGTAATACACTTGTGTCTATGATTTTTCCAGTCCTCGAAACACTTTTCACAAGCACTTTTTGGGATGTCCTTCAGCGAATTTTTTGTTATCTCTACGATCGACTGAAGACGGGTTCCACGGAGCGGCAATTTCAGTCTGTGAATACGGTGGTTGATCGAGGGTATTTATTCATTCAACGCACTACCGATGTGTACCTATTTAAGCCGCTGCTGTTGACAAACTAGTTGGCAGACCGTAATCATACTATTTGGCGTAGTAATTAAAGACAGTGCTACCAACCTATTAAAATATATTTTTTTGAGATAACATCTACCGGAGGAATTTAATTACAATATCCGGTTGATTTTTTGTCACAATGTACATAAAAATATCGCATATTTAACGCTATACTGGTACAGAGTTAACCGAAGGTCTCTAGATAGGGTACATTGGAACTAAAAGAACATAGGGACTACTACATTTATTAGGGGGTATTCTGGTCTATCGATTTTTTCTTTTTTTTTTGCATATTTTGATAGTTTAGACTTTCAAAAATATGACCTTGCAATGATTTTTCAAAATTCGATTTATTTCCGGAGATACAGCCGATTTTGTGACGTGGCGTCTGTGTTCACTAGAATTGTCTCCTAAACTTTAAACGCGTTTTTCTCGAAACTGACTTTTTCGGAACGATACCCACGATTTCTCAGGTTTTAGTGGACCGATTTACTTGAAATCTTTATAGAGTCTTCTTTATAGGCTTGTCTATGGTTGGAACTTGCCCCATCCCCAAATTTTTATTTTTAATAGTTTTAAAAAATTCTAAATAGTCAGAAAAAGTGATCCAAAAAAACTTTTTTTTTTCAGGTAGTCGCCATTTTGTGAAAAAAAAAATTTCCCACTTTTCCGTAGTTCCGGCCATTGGTTTCAGGTAACTAGGAGGGTTTAAATCGTGGGTATGGTCACGTGAAAATTTTTAGAGACCCCCCACTTCGTCAGGTCATAACTTTTGAAATTTTTTACTTTTTTTTAGTTTTTAATTTTTTTCTGTACTCTTATAAAATTAACAAATAACTAATAAAAAAATGGATAGTAAAAATATGAATTGTCTCTTTTACGACACTTTAAAAATTACCTGAAATTCATGCTTCTAGACCAGAATACCCCTTTAGGCAAACAGTCATATACAATTATACTATATAATACTTAGTATATGTAGGACTGCTCAGGGAAAACCGGTCCCCGGTGGTGATTGAAGTGAATTATTGAAGAAAACAAATCTTAAAAAAAAGTAACTGAGAACTCTAGACTTGCCCCCTGTCTCTCTCTTTCTCTGCTTGGTAATTCATAACCGATTTAACGACATTTTTTCGGCACTAAACTACAATACATCGGAGATAATGTTATTACTTATGAAGATATCTGGTATAATCAATCAAGTATAAAATAGAAAATCACTTCATTAGGTATAAGAGTTCATGATAGTCAGACTTTGTTCACAATTTTAAAATTCTTAACTTGTTCTTTAAAATCTATGTCTCCCTTAAAGTGATCCCCTTGACCAATACACCTGTGTCTACGTTTTTCCAGAATCCTCCGAACAGTTGTTAAAGTAAATTTACGCGATAGCTCTCACTGCGCGTAGCGGGTCACGTTTAACGCCTCCAATTGACTCAAAACAGTTTCCCCGGAGTTAAATCAGGCGATAGTGGTTGAACATTTGGCAAAAAACTGAAGAAGAATTATTGCAGTATACGACGGAACATTATGGAGGTGCAAAAATCAGAGTTGCCGGCCCTAAATTGCGTTTTTTTTTTATGAATGGCTTCGGGTAAACGATGCATAATACTCAAATAGTATTCCTTGTTGACAGTTTAGTCGCTCGGAGGGGATTCAAGGAGTCTCACACCTCGATAATCGAAGAAAACTTTTAACATAAACTTGATTTTTGACCTGCTGTAACGTGTTCTGCTCGGCTCACCTTTGTCCCAACATTTGGCAGATTGATCGTCTGTTTCCAGGTCGTAAGCAGTAATACGTTTCATGACATCTTCTGGTAGTCGAAAAACATTATTTCATAGGCGTTAAGGCGACGCTGTATTTCGAAAAAATAAATGGTTTTAGAACCAAACTTGCTGATCCTTCCGATATTTCAAAGAAGCCAGTAAGATCACTGATTGCTAATCGTCCATTATCAAGCACCGAATCCTTTATTTTATTGACGTTTTGATCATCATTTGATGTTCTCGACATTCTTTGAATAATATGTACCAATCAAAAAACTTGTTCGGGAGTAATAATTAACACCGAAGGCCCTTTCCGACATTCTGAATGTTTCGGCACCAGAAATTTAATGGAACTTCTTTGTTGAATAATTTCACTTATCGTAAAAGTCGCCGAATGCACTTTATGTACTTCAGATATACTAAACACTAATGATTAACTAAAAAATAAAAAAAAAATTAAAAAAAAAATTAAAAAAAAAATTAAAAAAAAACAAAAAAATAAATATAAATTAAAAAGTCTTACTATTTTTTGCCCAGAGTAGTATATAAATTTTTTCCGGCTGTATATTCGCGAGATATCGATCTGAAAATGTTCACACTTTTCACTTTTTCTCCCCAAAGAAAATATTCATCTATCTTAAAAGCTGATATTGAACTTCTATTGCACATATGTAAATGACACACAAACTGATCGATCAAAAACATGATGAAGATGCTCTTATACTCTTTTAAGAACATGTGGAGAGTATTATAGTTCTTTGCGATCGATGTTAACGGTTTTCCTTATTTTATTCTAAAGAGCTTTTACTTCACTGCTGTTTAGCGCAGTGCTTGTCTTCAGCGACCAATTAAATAATTAAACAATGTAGGCTTGTTTTTTGTTTTCATTTTATTTTTTTATTCACGTCATAATATATGCTTTGCATTTTTGTATATGTACCGTAGGTTTTTTGCGCAAACGCAGAATGGTAACAACGGTTAAAATACTAATGCATAATTATAATAATATTAATAGTTTCCATTTTGTAAGTTGTAATTTGTTTTTACGGTATTTTAGTATGTATGTATTGGTTTGGAGGCAGGTGGATGCAATCTCTTCAATATTTAAGGTGTTTTACAATTAAAATTTCAACAAACACCGCACAAAGAATGCACAGAATAATGAATCTGAGTTTTGCTTCAATTTCTTCTTGTTTTATTTAGTTAATTTCCATTTTGTAATTGAATTTATTTGAGTTTAGGTATGTAATTATGTAGATGTGCTTGTGTTTACCAATAGAACTGTTAGATTTAAATGAGATTTTTGGGTTATATAAGCACACAGCCACAGATATGTCGATTTACCGTTATATATGTACCGTGTTAAGCTTTAGTGTTGTTGTGTAGTTAAGCTCTGCATTTTTTGGTTGCAGCGGTGGGTGGGTTTGCACCTCAAAGCCCTTTCGTAGAATCTACACAGGAAGTACATACATGACAATTACAACAACAAAAAGTTATTGAATTTTATTGATCTGCATGTAAGTATACATATGCATGTACATACATACATATGTTGAGAAGAATATATTTTTATTGTATTTTTTTTCCAAACGCTAGCGTTATTTAATTGATTTAATGAAACAGTTATAGCTCGATGTTTAAATTGTTGTATATTTTGCTCTTAGTATTTGCGCTACAACATTATTTATACTTTTCAAGTAATGGAACTACAAATTAATATCATTTTTTTTGCTTTCGTTTGCTACGTCACACCGAACTTAAACAAGACAAGAACAAAAAAAATTATAATAATACTACGATAAGCGGCAGCTACTCAAGCAAGGAGTGTGACAAAACGAAAGTTAAAAATTAAAGATAAATTAGCGAAAATATTAAAAATAAAATTAAAAACAAAAAATCATGGAAATATTAATGCCAAAAAGCGATGGTTTTTTTTTTTGTTTTTTGATGCCCATAAAATATACAATTTCGGTTGCTCCTACCGTTACTCAACATTAAACAGAGTTTGTGTAGAATTGTGCTAGAACCTGAGTTTTTTTGTTAACAACTTTCAAGTGTAATTTTTTTATCTTCACATTATGAAACAAATTTGTGTGTACATGTGTAAGTGTGTGTGTGTATGTAGTTTTTAAATGTTTGTAAATGTATTTAACATAATAGTTTTTTAAATAAAATAATGATATACTTTGCTAAGCTAACAAAGCACCATGTGATGAGATAAATATATTTATATGTATGTATGTTTACTATTTACTTTTGTATTTATTTGTTCATGATTATGTTTTGCTTTTTGTTTTTCTTTCAAACTTTGACGCTTTCGGTAGCTTATACTTTATTTGCAACTGGCGATGTTTTAATACGAGTAACATATACTTTAGTGTGTATGGGTGTGTGTTGGTCACTTGCTACACGACTATTTTGTGCTGTAGCCAATACTTAAGCAACGGCATCGGTAGCACACTCCTCTTCTACGGTAATGTACATACCCTCTTCTTCGTAGGCAGAGTCATGTTTGGCTAGAATTCTCAACAGTGGACGCAATTTCAGCCACCACTGTGTCTTGGGGATGCGTTGCCTGTAAAGAAAAAAATTAAAATATTATATAACAACTAAGCGGAAAGAAAACCAGAACTTCATTTGCACTTAAGTTAAATACCCTTCAAAAATACAAAGGATTTCATACACGAATATTATTTTGATCCGTCAGTTTGTATGGCAGCTATATGTTACAGTTGTCCGATCTAAACAATTTATTTAGAAAATGTAGCGCTGCCTTTAGCAATAACCCCTGCTAAATTTCGTTAAGATATCTTGCCAAATAAAAAAGTTTTCCATTTAAAAACTGGTTTTTGATCGTTCATTCTGTACAGAAGCTATATGCTATAGTAGTCCGATCTAGACAATTTCTTCGGATATTGTAGCGTTACCTTAGACACTTAAGCATGCCAAATTTCGTTGAGATATTTCGTCAAACAAAAAAGTTGTTCATACACAAACTTTATTTTGATCGGACAGTTTGTATGGCAGCTATATGCTAAAGTTTTCCGATGTGAATAATTTTGTTCGGAGATTGTAGCATTGACTTGCAAAAATACCAGTGGTGTATTTCGTGAAGATATCTTGTCAAATGAAAAAGTTTTCCATACCAGAACATAATTTTTAACGTTCAGTTTGTATGACAGCTATATGCTACAGGGGTCCGATCTGAATAAGTTATTTGGAGATTGTAGCATTGACATAGACAAATAAAAGTGCTGAGTTTCGTGAAGATATCTTATCAAATAAAAAAGTTTTTCATATAAAAACTTTTTTTGATCGTTCATTTTGTATATAACCTATAAGCTATAATAGTTCCATATAGACAATTTCTTCGGATATTGTAGCATTACCTAAGACACGATTCCATGCCGAATTTTGTTGAGATATCTCGTCAAAGAAACATACAAAAACTGGCTTTCGATCGTTCAGTTTGTATGGCAGCTATATGCTATAGGGGTCCGATCTGAATAATTTATTCGGAGCTTATAGCAATGACTTGGACAAATACCAGTGCTGAATTTCACGAAGATATCTTGTCAAATAAAAAAGTTTTCCATATAAAAACTTGTTTTTGATTATTCAGTTTATATGGCAGCTATATGCTATAGTGGTTCGATATCGGTTGTACCGCCAAATGAGCGGCTGCTTGGGGTGAAAGAGACTTGCACAAAGTTTCAGACCGATATCTCAAAAACTGAGGCATATATACAGACAAACAGACGGACAGGCAGATACAGCTAAATATATATATGACTATGTCTAAATAAACTCAGCTCGTCATGCTGATCATTTAAATATATATCCACTTTATAGGGCCTCTGACGTTTCCTGCTGGGTATTACAAACTTCGTGCCGAACTTAATATACGCTCTTCAAGGTATAATTATATTGGGCAGGCGAAAAAGTCTTTTCGTATTTCTAAGTAAGATTCAACATATTTTTAATATAATTCCAGCAATTACGAAAGTATAAAAAGCACTCGGCAAACTTTACTCACTCGAAGTTAGTTTCGGCAATCAAATCAGCCAATGGTGTGAAACGGTACTGGCGACGTACAATGCCGAGCAGACAGGCTGAGTCGTTGCTCTCACAACGTACAGTGCCATCGGGTTTGGTATTTTGCTTGATTTGATCATTCAACCATTCAACGCATTTGGCCGCCATTTTGGTGCCCATATTACGATCGAACGGTGTTGGTGAGCCACCCTGTTGCATGTGACCTAGACAGAAAAAAAGTTGTTACCAATTTAAACACATTAATAAATATTTGCGCACTTACCTAAAATATTCATGCGGCATGAGAACAGCCCCTTGCCTTCCTCCGAGTACAGACGATGTATGAAATCGGTGTTATAGTTCTCAGATGCCTTTTCATTGCGCAAAATCAAACCACGCTGCACACCCTCAGCCATTTTGGATGCCATGTGATAGACGTCCTGTTGCAGATCTTTAATGGAAAATTTCTCCTCGTAAATGTATGCGGCATCCGCACCACCAGCCAAACCCGCCAAAGTGGCGAGATAACCGCAATAGCCGCCCATTGTCTCAATGACGAAGACACGACGTTTTGTGCCCTGCGCCGATTGACGTATGCGATCGCAGATTTCGGTGATTTCATTAAGACCCGTATCGCAGCCGAGCGAGAATTCGGTGCCAGGAACATTATTCGAAATAGTCGACGGTACAACCACCATTGGGATGCAGAATTCGGGATAGTTGGGTCGTTGATCGGAAATTTGGCCGCACGCATGGTAGGCCTCAAAACCACCAATAACAAGTAAACCTTGGATTTTGAATTCCTTAAGACGTGCGGCAATCTCCTTGAACTTGCCTTCGGGCAGCGTGCGCTTAGTGCCGAGGAAAGCACCACCCTGACCTACCCAACCGGTTACATCAGACCTAACGCACAGCAGAAAACACAATAAGAATCATTGTGTGTTGAATGGCGCTAACCGTTACTCACCAGCCCATTTCCTTGATGTTGCCAGCAATGAGACCCTCAATGCCGTCATGTACGCCGAAAACGGTGTCGCCACGATAAATGCAGTTACGCACAAAACTGCGTACGGCAGCATTCATGCCGCAGGCGGGTGCGCCAATATGCATGACCGCCAAACGGTAACCCTGCTATATTTACAACAACAACAATAAGCGTTTTACATTTAAAATAACTTTAAAATGGCATGCATTCGCAACTCACCCGCCCGCTTTCGACCAACTCCTTTGGTGGCTTCAGGCGTGTCAACATCTTGTAGGTCTCCAAATTGCGTTCGAACGAGCGTCCGCGCAATTTCACCGCCAATTCCCAGTTCTTTTCCGCCATTGCTTGTGCAACTTCCTTGGTGCGTTCCACGCACTCCATCAGCGGCACGCGCACCGCCTGATTGCCATCCAATGAGACAACGCATGGCACCGAGTCGGAAGTGGCCTCCATAAGTGCCAGCGTAGCTTCGGCGCCCATGCGGCAACCCTGCGGGAGAAAGCGTATGTGAAAATTAAAATGCATTTTTGTTGTTATTTATGGCAAGCACTCACCAAAACACGATCGAAGGCGCTGGGATTGCCACCACGTTGCACGTGACCGAGCACAGTGATGCGCGTGTCCTGCTGCAGCTTGTCAACAACCACCTTTTTCACATCCTCAGCGGTGATGGGATTGCCTTCACGATCGATGGCACCTTCGGCAACGATAATGATGTTCAAGCGTTGACCGGCATTACGCTCCTATTGTTTTGAAATTGGCGCGTTGAAATGACGCGTTTCGAAAAAAGGTCTTAATTAGTGAAGATGTCGTAAAATTTACCGTTATTTTTGCAAACATTTAGTGTGCGATACGTGTACAAGTTAATTTATGAATGGATAATTGTCCTTTTTTGGTCGGTTTATATGATTATAAAGTGTGCAATTAATTTACAGTTTCGAGTGTGAGAATGAAGCTAACGGTTTACTATAATTTTTAAGCAATTGAAATGAGTGGAGTTTGATCTTTTATGTTTTTTTCTTTTGATTTATGAATGACTTCAAAACAAAGTTTTGTAATTTTTTTTGCAGAAAATTGTTTCGGTATAATTACTAAAATTGGAATTTTTTAATTTTTTTCCAAAAATATTTTTTTATGTATTTTAAATTAATTTTTATAAAATTTTAATAAATTAATTATTTTAATTTTTATAATATTTTCTATAGAAAATTGTTTCGGTATAATTACTAAATTTTAAATCATTTCATTTACTTTTTTCAAAAATAATTTTTTTATGAACTTTAAATTAATTTTTATAACTAAAACTGTGAAATTTCATTTTTATGAATAAAATTATATAATTTAAAAATAAAAAATAGTTATAAAAAATTGTTCGATTTTCAAAAATACATATGTACATGCGTACGTACGCGTAACAATATAGTATTCATAAGTTATTTAAATAAATTTTTGATTTTTATAAATACAACTGTGTTTACAAATAAAAAATAATTGTAAAAACTTTTTTTTCGAATTTCGAAAGTATAACAAAATAGTATTAATAAATTTGTAAAACAAATTTTTATGAAAAAAAAATTATAATTTGATTTTTTAGTAATAAAATTTAATTATAATAATAAAATTAAATTAAAATTATAATTATGCTAAAAAAAATAATTAAAAATTATAAAAAATTAAATTATATTTTTTTTATCATAAAAATTTGTTTTACAAATTTATTAATACTATATTGTTATACTGTCAAAATTCGAAAATAAATTTTACAATTATTTTTTATGTTTGATTTATACAATCTGGATATTTCGAATAGATAAATAAAATATAATTAATGTTAGATAAAAAAAAAGATTTTTTGAAGTTATTCCTAAAATTATAATTTTTATTTAAATAAAAGTTTATTTAAATGTTTTTAGTACATTTTTTATAAATAAATAAAAAATAAAATTAAAAAATTTAACTTCGAATTTAAAAATTGTAGCAGTATATTAGTTTTTGTCATAAAATAAACAGTTGAACTCGACTTCTATAACTCGGAATTCTCCAAAACTCAAAGTCTCTCTTAATCGAATTTTTTTTTTTAGATTATGATGATTCGAGTTAGGGAAGCTCACCTTTTTAAATATAAATATATATTTTTAAGACATCTTTCATAATTGCATTTTTTATAAATAAGATTATATAATTTAAAAAATAATTTTATAAAAAAAAAAAATATTTCGAGTTTAGTAATTCCAACAGTTAAAAATTATCAAAATGATTTTGGACTATTTATCTATATAAGATGGCATTTCCGACTATTTTTACCAGTATTTTAATAAAAACTGTTAATATATGTTTCAAAACTTATAAAAAAAAATGTATTTAAATGAAAATAACCGCAAAATTTTGTAATATTTTTAAAATCATTTACACCAAAAATTATGTGTTTTGCTATTTTAAATGTTTATGTTTTTTTTTTTAATTTTTCACAAAAGGTAAGATATTACTTTATTTATTAAAAATTATTGCAATAAAAATTTTATTTTGTTTTTCTTCATAATAATTTTCCTTTTATAAGATTTTAAGAAAATATAATTTTTTAATTGTTAAAAATTAAAAGTTTTTTAATTGAACATTAATTGATAGAAAAAATTATGGTCTAAAGAAGCAAAAATATAAAAAATAGTATGTATTTTATATGTACAAATATAATAATATAAAAAATAGTATATATTTTATATTTTTAAATAATCAAAAAAAATATTATTTTTAATTATCGAATACTTTGTATCGCCCTAAAAATATTTAAAATTAAATAAAATAAATGGAATGTTTTAGCCTATCGTCAATAAATTGTATATTTAAAAAAATTCAAGCAAAAATATAAAAAATAATAGTAGTTTTTTATATTTTTTATTTTATTATATTTAATAAACAAAAAACATTATTTTTAATTTTTTAATGCCTTGTATCACTCCAAAAATATTTATATTTAATAAAATATTTGTTTACTAATTAATTAAAAGTCTATCGTCATGAATATTAAAAAAAAAAAAAATAATATAAAAATTACTATATTATAAATATTTCTTTTTAATAAAACTTCCACAATTTAAACCGTTACATTACTTCAAACTCACTACTAAGTTTTTAATTTTGCAAATATAGAAAAGATATCGAAATTGTATACAACGTTATAATTTGTACGTTGGCTTAAATCACATAATTCGATGACTTTTAAAGGACAATTATTTTTATAAAAAAAAATTTTGTACATTAGTATTAATATGAAAATGTATGTGTCATATATATAGGTAGTATATACAAAATCAATAAATAGATGAAATAAAGTAACGGGAAATCACAAGAAAATACAACTAAAACTAAGAAATGCGTTGAAGACGAGAATGGCGTTTGAAATGCAGATGAAATTGAAATTTAAGATGAAGTATATGCCATAAATCGAATGAATTGATATATACAATAAATGCGTATATACAAAATAGCAATTAAAATATATGAGTATATACAAAATAAGCAACACTTTTGAGTCTTGCGTATGCGAATAATGCCACAATAGCGAGAGATATACGATGTAAGCAACAACGAGTACGAGAGCGTGTGTGAAAGTATGTACGAAGATAGCATTGATTGATATGCCATGTAAAATAATTTAGAATTTCATTTCATTTGATTTTCAAGTTCACTAAATACCACGCACAAAACAAAAACAGTAAATAACATTAAATTTACCCAAAACCCACATTTTGAACGAACAACTTAGTATACGAAGACTGCGACAGCGAGACCTTTTACCATAACAGTGAGAATTTCCCTACGAAAGCATTATTTTATATGCACAAATGTTAGCTTAAAAATAACAACAAACATAAAACGCCATAATCGAACATTAAAGATAATTAAATATAATGATATTGCAGTAGAAATTGGTTTAAGCCCCCGCCAAACCCTTGACAAGCAAAATTAAAAATGAAATTATTTTACAACAGCTTATAAACATACAAAAACAAGTAACCGCAAATTAATTATAGAAAAAAATTGTAATATTTTCCAATTTGAAACTGCACTCTGACCTGCAGTATTTTTTTGCATATTTTTTCGGGCCAGTTAACAGGCACCGGCTCCTCGGGTATAAATATGAAATCAGCCTCGCTAGCTAAAGCCGCCGATATGGCTAAATAACTAAATAGAATCATAAAAACACATTATGAATAGTTGAACGAACAAATGCATAATACATAATAACGGTATCATATATACAAAGATACTTAAAGCAACTTAAAAGCATTATATAAAGCGCCGGTAGAAAAATGCGCGGTTCACAATTTGTTGGGCTTGGAATTTAGAATTAAAAACTGCAACTAACGATAAAACAAAGTCTAATAAAATTTATAAACTTATTTATTTATTTTTTTATCTAAATTTTTTTTTTTTTTAATTTTTTTAAACTTAAAAATTTTGTAAAATTTTCCAAAATTTATACGAACTACAAACTAACTGTGAACCGAGCGTATGTAACTAAAACGCCGTTTAATGTATAAAATAATTGTTAACAAAAATATTTGAAAAGTGGAATTTAAAAAGAACCAGAAAAAGGATATAGAAATCACAGGGGTCACACTGGTAGGAATAACAATAACAGTCTAGGCTGGTAAGGGATAGGGTGTAATAGATGAAGGAAGTTGTAGGCAGAGCAAAAACAGGGTACAAAACAGGGTGCTGGACATACATATTATCATTAAAAATAAAATATCAGTGGGAAGTGCTGCGGTAGGAGGGGGTGTGCAGTTTAAGGTGCAAGATTAAAACATTGGATAAACATATATAACTATTTATATTATAAAAAATTAGCTAGAAACACAACAACTGCGCCCGCCAAGGAACAAAAGCGCGCGATCGTAGCGGCAGGGAGTCAGGAATAACACACAATTATCAATTATATACGGATCCAGAGTATATTAGCAACCGTTGAATGGGTGCGTATGATTGCAATGTGTGCAAAAATCATATTAAATGGCTTTATGGATGAAGACGTCTATGTTTATTATAAACAAAATCAATTCAAATAAATATATGTGGAATGAGAGCTAAAGAGATCAGCAAAAGCACAGCATCTTTTTCGGTTTTTGTTTTTCTTTTTTTTAAGAAATTTAATTTAAAAATATTGGCTATAGTTCCGATTAAGTCACGCTTCCGTTTTGCTTAAAAATTAAATGAAGTTATTTCAATTGAAAATTAAAATAAAAAAGTCGGAAATATTTTTTCAATCAAAAGTGGTATTTAATATTAAAAGAATAATAAATACTATTTAAATATTATACTATTACAAACACATCTTTACAATATTTTAATGCAGCAACTAGTTCAAAGCTAAAGAAATGAGAATATCTCAATCGAGTCTAAGTAACCCAGTAACCCAAACGGACCCAAATTTTAACATACTAAGGACTATTAACTTGGCAATATTTCTTAAAATTATTTCAGGAATGTCTTCTGCCGCTACAACAACAACAGACATCTCGACATTCGATCGGCCAGGGTTGTTAATATTTTTTTTTTAAAGCACGGAAAAAACTTTCTTTTTTAATTTTTTATTAAAACCGGCATAATGAAAAGTTGCCTGTTTTTGTTTTAAAATTAATTTTAATTTTTTTAATTTTTTTCTTTAAAATATTTTTTATATTTGGTGTTTTTTCAATTTTCTCCTTTCACAATATTTATTTTTTAGAAAAAAAAATCCGAAAAATCACACATTTGGAATTATTTATAAAAAATATCCAGTTTTTATTTTAAATTTAATTTTTATTTTTTTTATTTTATTCTTGAAAATATTTTTTATATTTTGTAATTTTTTATCTTATTCTTGAAAATGTTTATTATATTTTGTATTTTTTTTTTTTAATTTTCACTATTTACAATATTTATGTTATTACGAAAAAAATATTTCCATAAAATCACACATTGGAAATTATTTTTTATCACATAAGAAATCTCTGTAAAAATTTCGAAGTAAAACGCAGGGGTGACCAAAAAATTATTGTACTGAATACAAGTAATTTCCAAACCACTAAACTCCCAAAAATTACTCTTGTATTTTTTTTTAATCGATTTGATATTTGAACTTTCAAATATAACCTCATTTAGCCAATATATGTTGAATACACATTTACTCAATAATTTTAAAATTCCAAATATTTCTCTTTAAACATTAACATCGAAAAAGATGCATTGGGCTTCTAATTGTAAAATCAATCCAAATCATTTCGAAAAAAAATTAATAATAAAATTTTGAATTTTGTTTTGGCTATAGCAGCTACGATGACTGTCGCTATAATAAATGAATGTATGCCTTCTAATTATTTGTGTACATTCATGGTTTTATAGTGTTGATTTAACAAATCCATTTTTTTTTTTTTTGAATTTACATATGTATTTTTCTTGCCTGCGACAATTGCTGACATAATCTATCAGGCCAATCTGCGCGGGGGGGATTTTCAGGTATAAATATATAATCAGCCTCACTGGAAAGACCGGCTACAAGTGCCAGATAGCTGTAAAAGAAAGATGGATGCACCATTTGAAACAAAACCACAACAAATACATAACATAACACAGCATCACCGCTAATTTGACCACTTCGGAGGTATGGCAATTATATATTTCAAGATATATACATATACAGTACATACATGTGAATACGTACATATGTATGTATGATTATGATTTTCTTTTTGGCATTTTCACAACGTTAAACCTGTTGATGTTAGTGTAATGCGCACGCAAGCGTTTGACTTGCCCAAAACTTCATTTACACCAGCTGGTTTCCTAAAAGTATGCTACACTTATGCGATACAATGCAATGTCACTGACGTTTAACGGTTTAATTGAACAAAAACGGTTGTATAAAACTTTTAACAGAAAACTCATTGACAGCAACACTTTAGAGATGTTATTCCACATTATTATGTTTGTTTGTTTGTATGTACACATTCACTTTGAGGTTATTCAATTAACACATTCACTTTGTAATTTTTCAATTAACACTATTTGTAGCCAATTCTTGATTCCAATTGAATTGTTTAAAGTTTCAGCATATCAATGCATGTACCAAAGTAGATATGTGTGTGTAACTAACACTACATATTTGAATGCTCTCTTTGAAACTCGTCTTGGCTCAGCATTTCAAGTCAAAGAACAAAAGCAAGTTAACTAAACTAAAACTATTTCAATTTATCTCATAACTTTCTGCAATGCAAGACTATAAAATGTATGTATGTATGGTATATATAATATATACAAAATTATTTGACTAATTTTTGTTTGAGGCCATGCTGAACCAATCGACTCAGTGGTCAGTAAATTTTTTTTTTTTTTGTTTTTCATACGCAAATCAAAAATTGTCAGCAATAAAGTGGGTGTGAAAGATCAATTGATCTCGACTATTAAATGGCATGTGTGAAGTATGTCTTATTTCGCTTGCCTGTATTAGCTTATTGCATAGACGTTCGGGCCAGTCTTGTGGTGGCGGCGATTCAGGACAAAATACATAATCAGCTTCGGAAATAATACCAGTAACTACAGGCAAATAACTGTGTTTAGAAGGAAATCGCATGTCAGTTAAAGGCAATAAGTTAATAGTGTTTAAAAATTTCGGTAATTCTATCCGGCTTAGTATATTTATTTTTCCATTTTTTTTTTTTTTTTTTTTTTTTTTTTGGATTCATGCCAATTTGTTGTAGTCTGTATTAAAGCATGTTAGGCTTTGCACTTTTTTGTTATTTCAACTATAAGTATTATCATAACAATAAAAACAAACACGTGCAACTCACCCACAATGACGACCCATGACCTCCATAATGAATGTACGTTGATGCGAGTAGGCGGTGCTCACAATGGCGTCGATAGCCTCAATGATACGGTGAAGAGCCGAATCGGTACCAATAGTCATATCGGTGCCGCAAAAGTCATTATCAATGGAACCGACCTAAATAATAAATATACATATTTCAGTTAGGACACAAAAAGAGCAAAATTATTATCAAAACAATTAATTAAGACACAACTCTGTAACTAAACATATTTTCTATATATGTATGTACAATTTATATAAGGTACCCTTTAATAATTTCTAAAAACTTTCCATTCCTTTTTTATTTATATTTATGCTCACCATGCCGACAATATGTAGCACGTCGAACTTTTTGCGTTGCTCGGGTGTAATTTTCTTGGACTCGAGCAGCTCATCCAACAGACCGGACCACTCGTTACGGAAGCAGTTAGCGCCAGTAAGTGAGCCATCGCCACCAATGACAACCAAGTTGGAGATTCCTATACAAAGAGTTTGAATTTTTAAAATTATCTATTTACTATAACACCAAGTATGTGTATGTAAGCACGTACCTTTCTGAATCAAATTGAACGCGGCCTTTAAACGACCGGCACGTTCGCGGAATTCAGCGCAACGTGCTGAGCCTATAACGGTACCACCACGATGAATAATCGAAGACACCGATGCCCAATTAGCTTCAACAATGTTGTCACCGCCATCAACCATGCCCTGGTAACCTTCGCGAATGAAGTAGGCCTATAAAGAATTAAATGGATAATATAATGTTAATAATAATCATAATAAATTAAAAATAACGTTAAAAACAATGCAAAAAATATATAGCTAGTTGTAAATAAAATTCGATTTTTTTTTTTAATAATAAAGATTAAGAAATGTTTGTTTTATTACATTTATACGCAACCATGCGACACGTTAGTGTAAGATAGCAAAATATTTACATTTATAAATAAATACAGAGATAAGAATGATTCTTTTAAAATCACCTGCTACATGTTTTCATTTATGATTCACGCAACAGACACAGAATAAAGGCATCTGGAATTTTTTAAACAATGTAAATAAACCCGAAATATGTTTAGAAGACAAACAAAATTACTAACTAAAACTGGTTGAAACCATTCTGAAATAAATGCACACAGTAAATAATTGAAAAAAAATGAAGAAATAAACAATTAGTGTTATATACAATGGCAAAGTTCATCAATTCTATAGACAATAAATAATTTTTTGGCAACAAATTTTAAAAGGGCACAGCAAAGTCAAAACTATTAAAAAGTGAAAATTTCCATTTCGTCATAAATGCACGCATATATATTTTTTTATATGCTTTATCATTTTATATGTGCATGCTATACAGTGTTATAGTAAACAAAATATAAGTAAGCGAACTAAAAACAAACATTAAAATAATATAATAATATAAATATAAAATAATATAGATAGCATGCATTCGCCTCATTTTTAGCAGCAAACAATAATTGTAATTTCACTTTTATTGGAGGCAATTTAAATGGCGTTTAGCCAGCTGTAGATACTCATTATTTAGCGAGACAGATCAGTGTAATGGGAAAACGTCAAGTGAGAGACGATCTTTTGTGCATTACAAGCAATTAAATAATACAAATGCATATCTATACATGCATATATGCACCTATGTGCAAACAAACGCCTTTGATGGTATTTTTCAACAAAACATTTACTAAAAATAAACCCATTGTCATGTTATGCATTAATACCACGCAACAGTTTTTAATAACCACTTAAGATTTAATTAAAAATTATCCTGATAAAACATTTAGATAGCAAAATACACATAAGTACAAAAGTCAATTAGCCACAACCGATAAGCATAACTTTAGCACACACCCACAACCCAGCCTCTTCTTACCTAACTTGCTAATATAGGCAGTAAAAAAGAATACATACCTTGCATCCCAAGTAGATAGCCATGCGCACACACGCACGCACAGCGGCGTTCATGCCCTGTGAGTCGCCACCGCTGGTGAAAACTGCAAGTCCCTTGCCCTTATGTGAGCCACGCTCAATGAAACGTTCGTTTGGCATTTTTTCGTTTACTACTTTGCTTTCAATTAAACCAAATAAACAATATTCAATAATTTATGCAATGAATTCGTATACAAATTTCAGTTATATTGTAGAACGCGTTTTAAACTATGAGTATTTTAAACTATGTTTCAATTTCAACGGTCTATTTATTGCACTGGAGTGCAGCGAAAGAGTCCAGACTTAAGACTGTTCAACAACTCTTTATTACTCTCTGGCGCACAGATTGCATCCGCCGCTTTAACCGTTTAGCACACACCGAAGTATTGAGATTTGGACGCACGTACGTTGCTTTATGCCTTTTAGCACGCACTGGAACTGCTTCGCTTTGAGTCACTCGATACAACAATTACGAAAATTTATCCAAAATTTGCGAAATTTAGCGGAGAAAAGGGTAAATTCTCTTTTTGTATGCCCGCTCATCAGCAACCAAGGTGACACAATTTGACGTTTCAAGGTGACCTTTATCGATTGGAGCTCTGCATAGCTGACAATTGAGTTTAGCGTAAACACTACAAATAGGGTAAACAACTTGAGATAAATGCTAAAAGTGGTTTATTGTATAAAATAGAGTTACAATTTAAAATATTTTTTATTATTTCTATGGAAAAAACAATGGGAAAATAAGCAGTACCTATTTTAAACATATATAAACATTTAAATGATATTTAAACTCAACATCAAAATCTTTTAAAGACATTTTATACAACGGGAAAACACAAGTTTACCCTACTCCATTTGTTGGCAGTCAGCTGTTACACAGCTGCTGTCACTACAAACCACAAAGCTAATCAGTTCAATTTTTTAGATAAGGTACATTCAATTGTAAAAATAGTTCAATTCACTTAATTGCTAATCTGTATATGCTATAATTTTAACCACATTAATATTTGTTCCAAATATAAGAGTACATTTTTGTGTAAATGATACGTTGAAACTTACGATAGTTACTAAAAAAAGTCCCTGATTCTCATACGTACATTCAGCAAAATGTAACAATATGCTACTCCTTATTGGCCCACAATTGAGTTTAGCTGATATCTAAAGAATAGCAGTATAATTGCAATTTTGTGTACAACTTACTCCGAGTACTGAAATTCATTTTTGCCACTTTAATGGTACTGATACAGCTCGAACTTATTGCAGAATGCATAGTTGTACAATATCTTCCGCCTCTGATTAGAGGGAATAATTCAAAAGTGACCTCTTCCGTGTACCTTTTTTTTTAAACAAAATACATATTTCCCCATTCTTGTTAACAAGTTTCTAATTATTAATTACAATTTCACACTTCTTATTTGATGAAATTTCCTTAATAAGTACAACAACCGGCATTGAAGGCTTAAAAAAGTAAACAATATGAATTCGCCTTGTAAACAATAACAAATTTGACATATAAAGCTATAGTGCACTTGTTCTACTGTCATCACTTCCTCTGAATTCGCCGTTTTCTGTTTTTTTTTTGTGAATTTTTTTTGCATATTATACATACATACATAATTTTGAAACAATCGTATCGCCGATGAAAAAGAAATCACAGTCAAAACATTTTTTTTCGTTACAACATTTATTAAACCGTATTCCGGATTTCTGGCTGTCTCTCTCAAAATAAACAGCCGACAAATAAGGCTGCAATGACGGAAGGATACACATAAGTGCTTACTAAATTCGCCGTATTTTTAATTATCTTATTTTAAACGTAATAGATCAGAAAGTAAAAGCCGTTACGGTAACGCTACGCATTTATAGTGTATGGCATTTGCATATTTATTAAAAATGCGATGACAGAAGGAACACTAGAAATTACAGCAAGCGCGGTAAGAGTAACCATGATAGATTAGTAGGTTATCAACTAAAAACTAAGTTATGGATATCATCTTCGAACTATAAAGCATTGCCCAACAACTTCTGTGCAGCTTTCTTCATCCGGTATGCATTACTGTTTTGTTTGTTTTGTGATTTTTTTGTATATGTGTAACACTTTATCTTTAAGTGGAAAAACAGCATGAATTTGAATTAACATTTTGATGTAAGCTTTTATACCTCAGCTAGTTGTATGTGCCCATTATATTATTAAACGCAAGTTGATCTCAAAAGTTTCAAACTACATCAGAAGCGTTTAGCATTCCTCACGCGCATCCTGACAGAAATGTGCTGGAAGGTTGGCGTTGCCTACCGGGGACGCCAACTATTAAAAAAATCGAACCCGGGCCGTTCGGAATCGTTGTGGCAATCATATGTGTTTGATCGGTAAAGACAAATATTTCGAAATAAACCTTAGATCAATTTACCGAGCATATTAGTAATAAGTCAGTGCCTGGCAATCAGTAGAGTAGTAAAATATCTAAAAGTAACCTCAATGATGCATTTAACATATAACACATTTTCCTGCTTGTTATTTATGAGGAAATTTTGTAGAAAATTTTAAAATACAAACATTTACTATTAATTTGTGCTGGTAGCACTCTGAGCATTTAACTGCGATAATTATTAAGTCAACAATGCATTGAAAAAAACATTAATTTACATTTACGCCTCGGATTCCTCTAAAGAGGCGCCTACTTTTGCACACTCTGCTTTTTCGTTGCCGAAAATATTCCTGTGACCGGGAGCCTAAATTATGGCAGTGGTAATTAAGTGAAATAGAAACGCACAGTTCACCTTGTGTTTTAAATTATCTTTTATTGTTTTTTTTTTTTTATAATTAAGAAACTGTAATTTCAATAAACTTAAATATTTCAATCTTCGCCTCCATGTGTTTTTGTTTTAATTTCTCTTTTTATTTTGTTATTTTCAATTTTAGTTCTGGTTGTGTTTTGCTTATTTATTAACGCTTGCTTGTTTTTACGAATTTCTCTTGCTTTTAGCGTTATGTTTGAAAAATTATGCATTTATAGTCCATATGCGCGTGCACGTACAAACATATACATAGATAATATATGTAAGTATATACATATGTATGTACATATGGATGCATATGAAATATAAATATGCGCTCATTTCCAAAATTTTACTTTTCCACCGGTTTTGTTGTTGTTGCTGTATTTGCATGTATACAATAAATTTATATGCATATATACGATACGCATTTTGCATGTCATACATCATAACTGCTGGACAATATTTTATTTATTATAATAATATAATTTGTTTGCATTTATTTTGTATGTATTTCATATGAAAGAAGTTATGCATTGAATTAAAACTTGGAATAATTAGCGCATTTTAGTTTTGATTTCACGGTAAATTTACTCTGTGTGTGTGTGTGTGTGTATTATTTAAGCATTCGCATACGCGTCACGGCATATCATTGCAGTGAATTATTATTGGATACATACATACTACTACTTGTTGCACTTGCCACGCCTATATGTATATTTACCGCCTTACACTTTCAGGGGACATTTTGGAATAAAAAAGGGTTCTTAAAATTTAGTACATACATTTTTGGATTTTATTTGCTTGTGTTCTGTATGTATGTATGTTTGTTGTTCCATTATCCAAAAATTTATTTATTTTTTATTATTTATATCTTTATTTGTATTATTATGTATAATCTGCATACGCTGAAGATTGGGAAGCAATATATGTATGTATTTATATTTTTGATTTTGGTTTTTTCTTGTTTCATTTTCTCTTTAGTTAATAGGTTTGGTTTAGGTAATAGTACAATATTGTGTGTCTGTGTGTGTGTGTGTTTAATTGCTATTTCGAATTAGACGTTGGTTGGTTGGTTTCAGGACATTGTCTTTTTAGTTCTGTAGGTGGATAACGAAAAACTGTATTCCGATTGTATTGTAGCCAATTGGTAGTTGTTGTTGTAGTGAAAAATACTTTCGTTTTCTTCAAATATGCGCTGCAGCAGAGTGGCGCGTACTGTGAATTGCACATGCTGAAGTGATGTGTAGCGGTTTGAATGAGACATCAAAGCGGTTTACAGCACTACAGTTAGACCAACTGTTGGCACACGCATTCGTACAGGCTAAAACATTTAGGGAAAATTTTCAAGAGAGCTAAGTATCGCATTGTTAGTTTAAAATTGGGCAACATCAAGATTGCAATGAATTGATTGATATTGTTTGTTTGTTTGTATGTATGTGTATGAAGTTGTATACATATGTGCGTACATTCATACATATTTTATAGAACATATCGTGAGCGACTTACTTACCAATGAATATACATAATTGCATAGTGAATACATTTTCTTACACAAATAATGTTGCAAACATTCATTCACACGCACATGCATTTAAATATACATATTTAGTGTATATGTAGTGTTGTCAAATTGTTTAAACATTGATTATTTAATAGCATTGGTTTAACGATTTTTGAAGTATTAAGTGAAAATGAAGTTTCAAAGACCTACAAAGCGCTCTTGCTCGGCAACCACACACATTTGCCTTCGTAATAAATACAAAGTTGAATGTACAGCTCATAAAAGTATGCTTTACTGTAATTTGTTAAAGTTTCCTTTATTATTTTGCGTAAAATTTTTATTTATTTCTACTTTATTGCTAGCCGCCTGTATTAAAAAATTCATTACGAGCGCCAATTTGAAAGTTTATGTCAACAGTGCTAAATTCTAACTAACAAGCGCGCAAATTGAATAAAACTTCATAACGCAAATATTTCATTAGTATTTAGCCTTTACGATCCACGTATACGTTGTTAATCGCCCGATTTCTTAGCTAAGCGGCGCAATTGCCCATCTCAAAATCATAACCTCAAACTTGGCATATGAAACCATTAGCTAATTAATAACTATATATGTATATCTGTAAGAAATCCGGTGGCATTACACCAACCTGTGCCCAAATATACATACATTGACTGCACATTTAGAACATACATACATATATTCTTAATAAATACACATAGTACACATACAAATATCCACTTTCAACTTTCGTTTGATGAAGTTTTTGTTTAATTAAACTGAATTTGAAGTTGTCTATAAGTTTCGACTTCAATTACATTATTTGCTTGTAATGGGAAGTATAGTTATGTGTATATATGCAATTACATATGTATTTTGTATGTTTATGTTTTGCATATATATTTTCCCATATCAAATACCATATCACCACGTATATATGGATTTATATACATATAATATATTAGCTATGCATGTAGATATATATAAATAACCACACAGATTGTTTTCTTCGAAAATTTTAAGTTGCCACATACATACATATACACGAAAATTGTGGTATTTGCGTAAGAACTTCGCAAGTTGTCTACACAAGTTCGAAAAATAAGTTTCGAATCGCTCAAATTCACAACGTGGTGTCTCTTTTTTGTTCAATATTTATTAGCATATCTAAGTAATTTATGTATGTACACATGAAATATTTAATATTGCCAAAAAATCAAGTTTTAGCTAAACAGTGCTACAATTTCTCTATACCGGAAGCTCAATTCAGTGCGCAGCCTAAATGTAGACTACGATTGCGTTCAATTAAGTGTCTGCAGCCTAAATGTAGACTACGCTTGCGTTCAATTAAGTGTACGCAGCCTAAATGTAGACTAAATATTCGTTCAATGCTACTTCGTGCCAGTAGCGCTATTTGGCATAATTTCTCAGGCGTCTGTTGCGCATCGAACTAGTCTAATATGCACGAAGCACTTGCCGACACCCACAAATGTCTGTACATAAATACTAAAATCAACCTTTTCCAACTAACGGTATGCTCATATGCACTTTTTGACACCCCTCGTGGGTGACTCGTCTTCGTTACTGCAGTGTTTGCAATTTTAACGACTTCAGCGTTGTCGTCGCTGCTAATGATTTGATGAAATAGACATAAAATTATTATGTGCACTTTGTTCACGTTTGTTTTTAATTCGGCTTTTATTATTTTATGACTTTTCACATTTAAATATCGTATTTTATAGTAAATATATACTTTAAATATATATTTTTTTCCTCAAATCTGCCATATTTAAATTATATTGCATATATTTATGTTGTTGTAATGTTATAATGCACAAGCTGATGAGTAATACGAATACGAATACGTTTACGAATACGAATACGAGAATACAGTAAGTAATGTTTGATGAGTGAGGAAAAATGTATTTAGCCGTTAATTTTATTTTAATTATTTTTGAATTTCTTCTCCTATTTTAGTTGTAAAGGTACTCGGTACACACACAAAAATATTGGCAACAAATTGCTGATTTCATTAAACTTTTAGTTATCAATTACATACATACATCGAATGCTTAATGCTGCGAATTATTGCAAAAATTTGAAATTTCGAAAAATCAAAACACAACAGACTACATTAAAAAAAAAAAAACACAGTAAACATTTGAAAAATGCCTTAAATTTGAAAAACGTTATAAAACTGTATAACGGTGCATATTTCAGTAACGTTTTGAATAATGGAAAAAATAAATAAATCCCATTCAAACGCACATACAAACAACTTCAATGCAAAGCGTGGTTACCGAGGTGCATGAAGGTAGTAGTATGAACAAGGGATTATGCTAACAGCGCCTAGTTGTTGTTGTTGTTGTTACTATTTATAGCTTGTTGTTCACGCTAAAAACTGCATAAAATCTTATGGAGAGCATTTCATTGGTTTGAAAAACGCCGCCGCACGCGTATGGCGTGAATGCATTTGGCAATTTTTGAAAATATTTCTGAGAAAAAGCAGAAAAGCACTTCGTACACAACCGTTACATGCCATATATAGCTGTCAACATGCAAATAGCTGTTGGACATTTCGCACACTCGTCACTAATGCGCTTACGTTCATTAGTGCACAAACAAAAAATAGGCAAACTAAAAAAAAAAATAACCTAAAAAAATTGTACTTTAATTTAACGTTTGCACTGCCTTTATGGTTTTTGGTACTTTTCATATATTTTCGACCGTTTAGCAATCAACAGCGCACAATAGCAATAATTTATACTTATAGGTTAGGTATATTTATGTAATAGTAATAATAATGAAAGCAATAAAAACAATGGGATATATATAACGTAATAACGTTGTTTTATTTAAAAATTATAGAAATCATCGTTTATACTTTTCTTTGACAAAACAATTTTGGAAGGGAATAAAAACGAATTGGCATGCCGTAAAAATTGTTCGAGGAAGCGTCTAACGGGATTACGCCATACAACTTTGACCGCACAAACGCGTACACATTCAAACACGCTTGGCGCGTGTGTTTTTGTTTTTCATCTTTCTCTTTTGTGTAAAAGTTTTGCAACAATATTTGTTTGTATTGGTACTCTTTTCATTTCAGCCGTTTAGTTTTGTAATGATTTCAAACAAAAAAATTGGCAGAAAATGTGCATTTAAACAGGGTTGCAACTGTCTGACATTAAAAAAAGTGAGCAAACGCTTTGACACGCATTTACTTTTTTCGTTTTGCGTTGACACATGCATTTCATGCTCAAGTGCACCTTTTCTTTTCCTTTTTGTTGTTGTTTTTTGTTTTAAGGTACGTACAAAATTTGGAAAACGAAACGAGAATGACTTTTTGGTTAATATAAAAAAACAAAATCAAATTATTTATTAAAAAAAATAATAAATAATATATAATGCTCTGCCTAACAAAATTGACGCTTTTGTAGCTTTTGATGATATAGTTTCATTTAAATATATGTATGCTTATCGATCATAATTATTGCAGTTTTTGCGAATTTTGCTCTTCTTGCTTTTTGGTTCTGTTCTCGGCTGGTTGTTTGTTGCTGATGTTGTTGTTGTTGTGGTTGAAACGGTCACTGTTTCGCAGTTTCTCTGACAAAAACTGCTTCAAGTTATACATATTGTTGTTGTTGTTGTTGGTGGTGGTGAACTGTACTGTTGAATGGCAAAACACACTTTGAATTTTGTATACTTCGCGCGCATCATATGCAACAACAAAAAGAAATTTTGAAAAATTCCAAAGCTTTCCAAAACATTTGCCTTTCAGCGCTTCGCTTGCTACATGCATTATGTAGGGCGTGGCAATAACCAACAAACGGCCTGCGTTACTCACGTCGAGCGCAGTGTGACGGTGCAGGAAAAACACAGTTGCTGCCGCCGAAATTAAGTAATTTACAAACCACAAGTGGTTTTGTTGGCCGCAAGCAAACACATTGGCGTTTTTCTCACAACTCGCCGCGCCGCACTGTGCTCCTTTTGCGCACACACATCATACATAATGTAATACACATTTTAGCTATGTAATTACGCATGTAGTACATATGTATACGAGCATGCAATGTGGTGCAACGAATGCAAACGAATTTTGAAATTCGCACAAGACTTTCGACTTTCTGCGAATCGCTGTTATCGCTAACTTGTTGCTGTTATGCATTTCGTCGCTTGTCGACTCAACCCGACTATGTGTTTTGCATGTGGAGGAAATCACATTTGAAATTTTTGCGTTTCTTTTCGTTTATACATGATTCGAGTCAAACACAATTTTGCTCTGCATTTAACTCGGGAGTTGATTTGGCTTCTTCTCGAAAGTTGCATTCAAATGGTGTTCTGCTATTACTGACTGTAGCTATTCTGTGCTTATTGCCTGTGGTGGTTGTTGTTGCTGTTGTTTGCTGCAGTTTCACCGCTCTTGCATTTGAAATGAATTTGGTTTTCTTGTTGCTGTTGTTGTTGTTGTTTTGAAATTTAGGTTGTATTTTCATGTAGCTTCTGCCTCTGTTTCACACTATTTGAAGATTTTGTTTTTGTTTTGCTTTAAATTTTGCTTGCTGTTCTGTTGTTGTTGTTGTTCTTGTTATGTTTTTGTTTCTGTATTTCTCTCTTGCTGTTGTTGTATTTGTTTTGTTTTTGTTTTTTATTTTTTTAATTATTATATTTGCATAGTCAAAAGGAAACAATTTAGTTTGGTTAGTTGTCACCACCCTCCTGTGGTTCATCGCCATCCCCTTGCGTATCCGACGTCCAGAGGGTCAAGTTGTCTCTCAACAATTGCATAATCAGCGTTGAGTCTTTGTATGAGTCCTCGTTGAGTGTATCCAGTTCGGCTATCGCGTCATCGAACGCCTAAAAGACGTTTGTAGATTGTACAAAAACAAATAAAAATATATATTTTAGTATAGTGTATAATAAAAAGTGAGTATATCAATTCGTTCAAAGCAAGCAAATTGATTATATTATATATAATTACGAAAATCACAGAAAATTCGAAGCATTTCAATTCAAAAGCAACCAATTATAGAAATTTGTATGTTTATAAGTTGCATGTATATGTATATTTATGCATTTTTATTAGTAAAAATATAGAATTTATTTCTCTTTTAATCTTACAAACTCGCCAGCTGTGTTTAGCTAATAAAAAAAAAAACAACGAAAAATATATAGATTTAAAACACGTTACATCATCAATCATCAAGTCAAATATGCAAGAATTTCCCTTCCTGGGTTTTTGGAGCCCACAAGCGCTATGCGTGTATGAAAGAACACAGAATTCGACTGTCATGGCGGGCATTTTGGGGTTTAGAAAGCATTTTTTAGGCGTACAAGATAAAATTGAACAATTAAAAGTACATAATATGTACATATCTGTTATTAAATACATATGTATATATTATTATAAGTACTTATATGTATGTATTACTTATAAGTACTTATATATATATGTTATTCTCGAGGTCCTAAACAACAATTGAATGAACCAACATTCCAATTATTATTACTTAAAAGCTCCATAACGCCAAAATATGATTGGCTTAACGTTTTTTTTTTTAGGTTATAGAGAAATTTTGTACTTTTGGAGCAGGAATGGGAGTTACAAGTGTCTTTGGCCTCTCATAAATATGATGAAATGGCAAAAATCAGAAACGAAATCTGCTTTTACATTAGCATTCAACAGGGTTACAAATAATGCATTAAAAAAAATTGAATTAACAGTTGAACAAAAAAATTGTGTACTTAACTTCTTAAAACTTAATTTAAAATATTTTTAAAATTTTTAACACCGGATTGGCGAAAAAAAGTAAACCCAAATACGAGATTGAAAAAAAAATCCCAAATGCAGGATTGGAAAACCAAAAAATTACACAATTAAATGATTTATATTTTATCAGATTCCGATTTTCTGATTCTTAGTATTTACTAAAAAAATTAAATGATCAACTTTCAATTTTTACACTCGAACATTGAAAATTAAATTTTTAATTCCAAATCCGAATTAAAAATTTTAAATCTAATTAAAAATAAAATATTTTTAAAAATTAACATCTAATTTCGGAATAAAATTTTAAATTTCTTTAACTTTAACTAAAATTAATAAAATAAAAATTATAAATTGAAATTTATAAATTAAAAATTGAAATTTTAATTTTGAATTTTATACTGATATTCTTAAAATCTTAATTTTAAATATTTTTAAAAATTTTAATACCGGTTTGGAAAAAAATTAATCCCAAATATGAGATTGAAAAAAAATCGCAAATACAGTATTTTAAAACAAAAAAATTACACAATTAAACGATTTAAGTATATTTTGTCAACTTTTAATTCTGATTTTGGGATTTTTACTACTAAATTAAAAAAATCAAATTATCAACTTTGATTTTTTAATTTCGAAGATTGAAATTAAAATTTTTTATGCTAAAATCAGAATTAAAATATTTAAATTTAAATTTGATTAAAACATTATAATTTAAAAAATTAAAAATCTAATTTCGGAATTACAAAATTAAGATTTAATTTTGAATTTTAAGATTAAAAAATTAAATCAAACTAAAAAAAATATAAAATTATAAACTTTCTATTTTTAAATCTCAAACAATGAAAATTTTATTTTTAATACCAAAATCAGAATAAAAATATTAAAATTTAAATTCAATTAAAAAGAAAATAATTATAAAAATTAAAAATCTAATTTCGGAATTAAAATTTTAAGATTTTTTTAAATTAAATTTGAAAAATAAAAATTTATGGTTAAGTAATTAAAAATTGAAATTTTAATTTTGAATTTTAAAAATTTAAATTTAACTTTTAATAAATTTTTATTTCCGAAATTCGATTTTTATTTTTTTTCATATTTTTTTTATATTTTAATTTTTTAATTCCCATTTTGGAGTTAAAAATTAAATTTTCAATGTTCGAGATAAAAAATCGATAATTTTATTTTTTTAATTTTAATTTTAAATTCATTAAAAATACTAAAATATTTATTAAAAAATATTAAAAATTAAATTAAAAATTAAAATTAAAAAAATAAAATTATGGATTTTTTATCTCGAACATTGAAAATTTAATTTTTAACCCCAAAATCGGAATTAAAAAATTAAAATATAAATTTAAATAAGAAGAAAATATTAAAAAAAAATTAAAAATCTAATTTCGGAAACAAAAATTTATTAAAAATTAAATTTAAAAAATAAAAATTCATGGTTACGTAATTAAAAATGTAAATCTACAAATTAAAAATTAAGGAATTAAATAATTAAAAATTTTAATTTTTAATCCCAACATTGTGGAATGCAAAATCTACTTTTTAAAATTATTATTTAATTTAAAAATTTGCAACCCTGCGTTTAGTAAAGCAAAATAACACAAAAAATATGAATTATGATAAAACATATGCAAAATTCCACTTTCAAGAAAAATTTATGTGTTACGTTGAAAAAAAAAAACAATTAGTATGCTTAACAGCCATTACTTCTTATTAGGTATTCTCAATTTAGGCAGGGAGCGGGTTGCGTGGTAGATTCGAGCGAACATCAAAAGCCTTCATAAATAGAATAAGGTATACACACATACAAAAACATGTTTTGTTATGAATTAATCAAAAAATCGACAAAGGCTAGCAGAAAAGTTATTAATTTGTTAATTATTCACGTTCAAGTAACATAAAAACACAATCATCAGTTCAACCTGTTTGGCCAAGTGGCAAGCCCGCGCCGGCGAATTGATAATTTCATAATAGAATACGGAAAAGTTGAGGGCGAGGCCTAAACGTATCGGATGTGTTGGCTGCATTTTGCCTTTAGCAATATCGAATGCCTCCTGATAGGCCTTTTTCGAATCCTCAACCACGCCTGGTAAATAGCCAAGTCACAATAAATTAGAGTAGTCACGCAAACATTTTTGTTTTTTGTTTATTGTGGAAAGTGAAACACGTTGTTTTCAGGTTTTCATAATATTTTGTTTGATTTGTGCGTGCAATTTTAGGTGTGAAGTTGTATATAGTAGCACACGAACGGAAGAGGAGTAATTTGAGAGCAGAAAATTGATGAGCAGATGAGTAGGTAATGAAAAGAAAAAATAGATGGAAATTACTTATTAAAAAACAATGTGCAATGAAATTTCACTTACGTTTAAAAAAAAAAAAAACAAGAAAAAAAAACAATAAGCGACAAAAAATTTGGTTAAGGAGCAACAAGAGATATTTTTGGTAAATTTGTAAAGAAAAATAATTAAAATTATATAAAGAAATATTTTTCTTTTTAATTATAAAAAAATCATAAAAAAATTTTTAGAGGGTTCAATAACCATAGCTGCCTCTTAGGAACTATTTGCAACCTATTTTTTGTATATGTAACCTAATTATGAGCCGTAATATAAACAGCTATATAATTCTACTAATTCCAAATCATTATATGTAGACAATTTAACGCAGAAGATTTGGTTTTGAGCGATTGATGATGTGTCATGTTTAAACTATGTCTTTTTTGTTTTTTTCATTGTTTTTCGTTGAGCCTGTGGAACCACACTGGATTCCTACAACACTTCAAGTGTACATAAGTATTTTTTGTTTGTTTGAAATGCTTGAATTTTCCATTTTTTCGTTTGTTTTTAAATTGTATTTGTGCATATATTAACCTGTTTGGCCAGTTGGCAAGCTTTGTCTGGAGAATTCAGAATCTCATAATAGAAGACTGAAAAGTTTAGTGCGAGACCCAACCGGATTGGATGTGTTGGCTGCATTTTTCCCTTGCTAATTTCAAATGCATCCTGGTAGGCGGTTTGGGAGTCGTCTACAACGGCTGTTTGCACGACGCAGCGTTTTAAATTATTTTTTTTTAGTGATGTAGATATATTTTTTTTTTTTTTGTTTCATGGTACAATTTTTTATTTGTTTGGAGGGATAAAAAAAATTAAATTAATATTAGTATTATCCAATGGATTCATTTTGTAAAATTAGATTATTTTCTCATAATGTAAGTACTGTAAATGGCGGATATAATGTAGAGGTTAAGAGCGGAGTATGTGGTTTTGTTGGTTTCAAAGTGACATTTTCGGGAACGGATGGCAGGTTTTGAATATGTGGTGTAGGAATGTGTTTGAACAGTATCACAATACCGCATAACCGAAATGGAATATAAACTAGCATCGAATACTTACTGTTGCGTGCGTCTCCTGTGGCCACCTCAGCTAAATACCTGTAATAATCTCCCTTCATTTTCAGGTAGAAAACCTTGCTTTCTGGATTGCTGGCTTTTGGAATAAGGTGTTTGTCGAGAAGACCCTGTAAATAAAATTTAACAAAAATATTATGATTATACAACTTTTATATATAGATAATTGTATGTATACTATCTTATGACATATAAATTGAAAATGAATTGTTTTCGAAGGAAATATGCTACGGTTGTGAAAAACTAATTAGCACCTATATTTGTTAACATCGATAAGAGGAGCTATTATTTATTGCTAATTTAGAGGCAGTTATTGTGGTTGTCGACCAAGTCGGTGATCACTTACTAAGCCGAAAACATAATACTGTATATTTGAAAAAGACGCTACTTGACGGAAAAGCTAGTATGAAATGCTCGTCAAGGTATTTTCTTTATTAACG